>CM035434.1:35382918-35392918 GCA_020310875.1 Ceratopteris richardii | reverse complement strand
TATACTTCTATTGATTAATGTGTTTGTACAATCTCATTAGCTTGACAAGCATAGCTAAATGAGGTGTGGTGGTGTAGGCTATGAAGTAGCTCTATCACACACTGAGTTACAACAGTAGAATGCCTCGGGGAGTGAGCTCAATTGGACTAGCTAACCCGCGAGTTTTTTCTTCACCTTTTATATGAATTGGAAGTAGATTTGAATTTCAAATTCAAACTAAGGCTCCCTAGAATCTCTCCTCTAAAAGTAGGGAGATATTGTCTCCATTAAATCAACTAAGAATGCACGACTAATCAAGTTGGTGAGTGGTTACATGAGATGCCAAGTCATATAGACTTTTACAATGGGTGAAGAGGTAAGAACTTATAAGCATAAGTTCATATGGACTTTGCTTCAAGTGAAGCCTTGATGAAAGTTGTCCAAGCTAGTCTTCCATGGTTCCAAGCCAAGTGTGAAGGCTTGAAATGCACCAACAGCTCCCCCTCAAGCCAAACACTTTGGCTTAAGTCTTCATCTTTAGTCTTCAATCACATCCTGCAATCCAATCATGGATTTGAATCTGCATAGCTTGTTTCCATCCAATGCTTTAGTGAGTAAATCTGCACATTGCATATTAGTAGACACATAAGTCAATTGAATGTCTTTACTAAGCAGCTTCTCTCTCACATAGTGGTAATGAACCTCTATGTGTTTGGTTCTAGCATGATATATTGGATTAGCTGCAAGGTGAAGAGAACTAGTGTTATCTCCAAATATGATTGGTGGTCTAGTGCATAGACCTAACTCTGTGTATAAGAGCTTCAACCAGATAGCTTCTTGAGTGGCATTGGCAAGCCCTCTATACTCTGCTTTAGTGGATGACAATGCCACTGTAGGTTGCTTCTTGGCTGACCAAGAAATAGGCTTATCTCCAGCAAAACAAATGTATCCTGAAGTGCTTCTCCTATCATCCTTGCATCCTGCCCAATCTGCATCTAAATATACTTTAAGGTCAATATCTGATATATAAGGAAAGTACAAACCATAATTCTGAGTTCCCTTCAAATACTTCAAGATCTTCTTTGCTGCCTCTAGGTGAGGTATCCTTGGTTTGTGCATGAATTGACTAAGCACACTAACTCCATATGCTATGTCAATTCTTGTCAAGGTAGCATAATTCAAACTACCTACCATGCTTTGATATCCTGTAATGTCTTGTATTTCATCCCCTTCATGAGCACTTAGCTTTAGGTTGACCTCCATTGGAGTAGTTGAGACTTTAGCATCCCGCAAGCCAAACTTCTTGACCATATCCTGTACATACTTCTTTTGAGTGATATATATACCTGAGTTGGTGTAGACTAACTCAAGACATAAGAAGTACTTCAATAATCCAAGATCATTGATCTTGAATTCTTTCATCATCTGTCCTTTGATGTGTCTAATACCATTGACATCATTGCCTGTAATGATGATGTCATCAACATAAACACACAAGTAGATTACCTCTGTACTACTTCTCTTTATGAATAGAGAAGTGTCAGCTTTGCTCATCACAAATCCTTGGTCTTGGAGGTAGGTTGTCAACCTGTAATTCCATGCTCTAGGTGCCTGCTTCAAACCATATAGAGCCTTCATCAATTTACAAACATAGTTTACCTTCTTGGGGTCTTCATAGCCAGGTGGTTGTGACATGTAGACTTCTTCAGATATCCATCCATTCAAGAAAGCATTCTTGACATCTAATTGGTACATGTTCCAATTCTTGGATGCAGCTACACTTACCAATATTCTGATAGTTGGCATCTTAGCCACAGGAGAAAATGTCTCCTCATAATCAATGCCTTGGGTGTGTGCAAAACCCTTGGCTACCAACCTAGCTTTGTACCTGTTTATGGTTCCATCTGAATTCCTCTTTAGTTTGTAGATCCATCTGGATCCTATCACCTTCATAGAGTCCTTCTTGGGTACCAAGTCCCAAGTATCACTCTCCTTGAGAGCTTCCATTTCTTCATCCATAGCTTCTTTCCATTCTGGTTTGGTAATTGCTTCTTCATAGGTACCTGGTTCTTCATTCAACAAATCCTTTGCAAGATATACAAAATGTTTAGTTACAAGTGATGTGTCATACCCAAATCTGATTGGTCTTTTGCTTTCTCTCTGAGATCTTCTAATTGCTTGAGTTGAGGATTCTGGTATATCCTCTAGCTTTTTCATCTTCATCTTTCCTTTGGACTTCCAAGCCTTGAACTCCTCAAGATTTATTGTATCATCATCATCTGAGCTTGAATCTTCTTTCTGAATTGGTTCCTCCTTGGTGAGCCTTGGAAAGTCTTCTTCCATATCATAGGGTAGACTAACCTTCCTGCATTCATTCTCATACCAAGAGTCATTCTCATCAAAGATGACATCTCTGCTTACCTTGAAACCTTTGTTTGTTGGGTTGTAGAATCTGTATCCCTTTTGGTTCAAATCATAACCAATGAAGATACATTTTTCAGCTTTAGGGTCTAGCTTTCCCCTTACCTGTGAGGGAATATGCACATATGCTACACAACCAAAGATTTTACAATGATCTAGAGAGGGTCTCTTACCATGCCAAGCTTCATATGGTGTCATGCCATCAAGTGATTTGGATGGCAACCTATTAATAAGATAGGTGGCAGTACATACACTCTCTGCCCAAAGATAATTTGGCAATTTCTTTTCATTAAGCATAGACCTAGCTGTTTCTACTATGAGTCTATTCCTTCTTTCAGCTACCCCATTTTGTTCAGGTGAGTACCTTGTAGTAATCTCCCTTTTGATGCCTCTTTCCTGCAAGAAATCTTCAAACTCATTGGAGAAGTATTCTCCTCCACCATCTGACCTTAGCCTCTTCAAGCTTCTTCCTGTTTGGTTTTCAACAAGTGCAAGATACCTCTTGAAACAATTAAACACTTCATCTTTATGCTTCATAAAGTATAAGATGGTCCATCTGCTATAATCATCAATGAAGGACACATAATACCTTGAACCTGAAATGGAAGGGTCCTTGCTAGGTCCCCAAACATCTGTGTGTACCAAGTCTAGGTAGTCTTCATGCATGAAACCTTTCCTTGAATAGGGCAACCTGTGAGACTTACCAAACTGACATGCTCCACACTTGTAAATCATGTGTTGCTTGGACACATTAGGTATCCCAAGCACACATTGATCCCTGCACATTTGCATTAGGGTTCTTTCACCTATGTGACCTAACCTCTTGTGCCATATTTCTAACTCTGAAAGTGTTTGATCCTTGTAATTATACAAAGCAATGTTCTTAGTGTCTTCTAGCTCAAAAGTAAACAATCTACCTGATTTCTCCCCCTTGGCAATTCTTTTGAAACTATGTCTTGGGTCCTCCACATATGCTCCATGTTGTGTGAATCTGACTTGCAAACCTTTCTCCACAATCTGACCAACACTCATTAGATTCTTGGTGATGGTTGGTACATAGAGTACCCTGTTCAATAGGTTTTGGTTACCATCACATGTCTTTACATTTCCAATTTTTACAACAGAGTGTTTAGTATCATCACCTGTCTGTACCTGATGTTTTCCCTTGGGTTCTTCCAAATCAGAAAGTAGTGCCACATTGCCAGCTACATGGTTAGAACATCCTGAGTCAATATAAAATAAATGATCATCATTTGTACCTGCCTTGGAGGTCATATTCATGATCAATAGGGAGTCATCTTGCTCCTCTGTGTAATTGTTGTAGTCTCTTCTATTTCTGAATCCACCTTGGTAGTTACCATTGTGGTTGTGGTTGTAATTGTTGTTGTACTGATTGTTGTATCCATTGTAGCCTTGGTGTTGATTGAATCTGCCTCTCCCTTGAGAGTATCCACCTCTTGAGTAGCCTCTTCCTCTCTGATTCTTGTAGTTCTTGTAGCATTCATCTGTGGTATGATTAGACAATCCACAAATGTTGCATGGTGATGAGTTGTAGGGTCTCCCCCTACCTGACTTACCTCCTCTGCCTCTTCCTCTAGATGATCTACCTCTCCCTGCATAATTAGCTTGGGAGGTAGAGCCTTCTTCATCTTGTTTCTTCCCTTTACCTTTATCTTTAACTTTCTTATCAGTATAGAGAGCAGAGGGGTTGTTACCTTTTGATTGATCTCCTGCCTTTGTAAAATTTTCTTCATGTGTGAATAGTTGGCCCATGAGTGTTGTGAGATCTGGGGTATGCATGTCCATATAGAGGTCCATTGCAGTGGTGAAGCTTTCCCACTTATCATCTGCCTTGAGTCCATTTGTTACTTGTCTGACTATTTGCTCCTCTTCAATTTCCTCTCCAATGCTTGCTAATTGGCCTGCCACATCTTTAATCTTTGTTACATACTCTGAGACTGATTGCTTGGGCTGCTTCCTAAGGGTTGTGAATTCAATCCACAGTTGATTCTTCCTGGCCCTTGTGTTGGAAGAGAAATATGTTGACAAGGTTTCCCAAGTCTCTTGGGAAGTCTTACAATTCCTTACATGAGGTAAAAGAAAGTCAGATATAGAGTTAAGAAGGTAAGACCTTGCCAAAGCATCTTTTGCACACCATTGGTTGAGCTTCTCATGTTCATCCTTTGTGGGTAGTCCTCTAGTTTTGAATGAGGGCAATTCCTCATCTCCTGATATGTATCCAAATAAGCTCCTTCCTTGTAGATAGGTCTTCATCCTCAGAGACCAAGCTTGGTAATTGTTCCTGTCCAATTTGTCAATGAATGAAGGAAATCCATCTCCCATGTTTACCTTATTTGCTCTGATACCACTGTTGGGAGAGATGGTTGGATGCACTCAAGAGATTGAGTTAGTGCAGCTAAACCTGCTTCACACCAGCCCTCCTTTGATTCCAGAAATGCTTAGTACACTCCTTGAGCTTCCAAATGATACCAAGAAAGCATATATGTACTTTGCAAATGATTTGTGTAGTGATCAAACCAAAACACATAATTTGGTTCCTTCACAAATCCAAAAAACTTGCTATTTTTGTAATGATACCTGCTCAGTGTTATGCTCAGTGTGACCAGCACACTTGCAATTGAAACAATTCCTTTTGGGGGAATTAAAGTACCTTAATAAGCTACCATTTGCAAGTGGAATGAAAGGAAATGATAAACCACATCCAGAGAAATTGATTTAGCAAACTTAGGAGCACTCCCGACTTTTTAGGAGTTGTGCAGAAAAATACCAGTGACGACTTCGAGTGCGATTTCTCCGAGATGGCTGATCCTTTGGCCTTGAAATTTAGTAGGCATGTAGTATGCTTAGAGCTGGTTCCAATGCGCTTTGAATCACTTGATTTGGTTCAGTAGATCCTGAGATATGCTCCTTTGAAGTTGACAGACTTGGAGAAGAAGACTCAAAGACAACAGAGATAGTGAATGTGTATACTTCTATTGATTAATGTGTTTGTACAATCTCATTAGCTTGACAAGCATAGCTAAATGAGGTGTGGTGGTGTAGGCTATGAAGTAGCTCTATCACACACTGAGTTACAACAGTAGAATGCCTCGGGGAGTGAGCTCAATTGGACTAGCTAACCCGCGCGTTTTTTCTTCACCTTTTATATGAATTGGAAGTAGATTTGAATTTCAAATTCAAACTAAGGCTCCCTAGAATCTCTCCTCTAAAAGTAGGGAGATATTCTCTCCATTAAATCAACTAAGAATGCACGACTAATCAAGTTGGTGAGTGGTTACATGAGATGCCAAGTCATATAGACTTTTACAATGGGTGAAGAGGTAAGAACTTATAAGCATAAGTTCATATGGACTTTGCTTCAAGTGAAGCCTTGATGAAAGTTGTCCAAGCTAGTCTTCCATGGTTCCAAGCCAAGTGTGAAGGCTTGAAATGCACCAACACAATGATCTTTTGACTATTTGGTTTAGGAACCAAATCCCATATTTGATTCTCCATTAATGCATCATATTCTTCTTGCATAGCTTTCTCCCAATTTCCCTTACCTTTTGCCTCTTCATATGTGGAAGGGTCTTCATCTGCCTTCATCATGTAAGCATAATCTTTGGTAGCCGAAAAAGAAGTATCATAGCTATACCTTGTAGGTTGCCACTTGTGTCTTGATGACCTTCTAAGTTCTCCACTCCTTGAGGTTTCTGGTTCTTCATACTCAGGATCAAATCTTGCCATTTCTTCAACTTCAACCTGCACTTCATTATTCTCCTCTTCATCAAATATATGAACCTTTGATTTGCCCTTCTTTTGACTCACAACTTCTTCATCACCTGTATTAATATTGATTGTTCCTGCATACCAAGTACCTTGCTCATCAAATGTAACATCCTTGGACACAATGAATCGCTTTGTGGATGGACTCCACAATCTATAACCCATGTGCTTGTCATCATAACCGATGAATACATACTTTTCAGCTTTAGGTTCTAACTTGTGTCTTAATTGTGATGGCACATATGCATATGCCAAACATCCAAATACTTTGCAATGATCCAAGGTAGGTCTCTTACCCCACCATGCCTCACATGGTGTCATACCCTGCAAAGCTTTACATGGTAGCCTATTGACCAAATAAGTAGCTGTACCTCATCCCACAAATAATTTGGGCAATTCTTCTCCTTCATCATTGACCTTGCAAACTCAACAAGAGTTCTATTTCTTCTCTCTGCTACACCATTTTGTTGAGGAGAGTACCTGCAAGTGATTTCCCTTTTTATACCTGCATTCCACAAGTAATCACTGAACTCATTAGAGAAATACTCTCCCCATCCATCTGGCCTTAGTCTCTTCAATTTATGACCTGTAATTCTTTCTACATACACATGATAATGTTTGAATGTATTGAACACTTCTAACTTATCTTTGATCACATAGATAGTGATCCATCTGGTATCATCATCAACATAAATCACATAGTACCTTGTACCATTGATACTGAAATCCTTTGATGGTCCCCACACATTTGTGTGTACCAACTCAAGCTTCTCTGAATACATGAAACCATGCTTGGAGTAAGATTGCTTGTGAGCCTTACCTAATTGACATGCATCACATCTGTATGTCATATGTTGACGTGCAACATTAGGCAATCCAAGCACTAAACCATTGTTAATCATATCTTTGATACCTCTTTCATTGAAGTGTCCAAGCCTCTTGTGCCAAAGATCTAACTCAGAGATCTTATGTCCTCCATAAGTGAACAAGGCATGACCAACATTACCTTGAATCTTCAATGTGAACAACCTTCCTTCTTTCTTCCCTGAAACAATTTGTTTATACCCATTGCTAGGGTCTTCCACAAACACTCCTTCATTAGTGAATCTAACTTCATAACCTTTTTCAACAATTTTTCCTACACTTATCAGATTCTTAGGAATTGTAGGAACATACAAGACCTTACTCAAGAGAGTACTTCCATCCTTGGCCTTCACTGATCCAATTGACTTCACATTATGCTTTGTATTGTCACTTGTTTGAACAACATGATTAGACACCTTATTTTCCAAATCACTCATCAATGCTATGTTACCACTCAAGTGATTGCTACACCCTGAGTCAATGTAGAAGACTCTTTGGTCTTCACTTTGCCTTTCACAAGTTGCATTCATTATCAATGTTGAATCCTCCTTCTGATCTGAAGCATAAATGTAGTAGGTATTATTGTATTCTTGACTTTGGAATCCTCTACCTGCATTTCTTCCAAAGTAACCCCTACTACCTCTTCCTCTGAAGTTACCTCTTTGATTTCTGCCACCTCTTCCTCTTGAATTAAAGTTCTGATTATATCCACCATTACTCTGAGTATTATGCCAACAATCATTAGCATCCACCATTACTCTGAGTATTATGCCAACAATCATTAGCTAAGTGATTTGTCTTACCACAAATCCAGCAAGCTTTGACTCCATCTTTATTATTCTTGCCTCTTCCTCTACCTTTGCCACCTACTCTTCCTCTTAGGAAGTTAGCTTGCCTAGTTGTGCCTTCCTCTTCATTTGCTTGTTGTTTTCCTTTGCTATTTTTCTTCTTATCCTTTGAGTACATTGCATGACCTATACTCTTGTCACCTTCACCTTTGACATCCTGCTCAAAGGTTAACATATGTCCTAGCAACTGATTTAAGTTAGGAGTAAAATGATCAAGTGATAATTCAGTAGATAGAATGAATGGCTTCCATTTGTCTTCACCTCTCAAACCAATGAGGATTTTCCTTACCAATTTATCCTCCTGAATGTCTTCATCAACAGCTCCTAATGCATCTGCAATGTCCTTCATTCTGGTTACATAATCTGAGATGGATTGAGAGGCCTTCTTCTTGAATGTAGTAAATTCTGCCCACAAGGATGCCTTCCTAGACTTTGTGGTATTTTGAAAATGCTCCTCCAAAGCATTCCATATATCACTTGCACTTTCAAGACCTCTAATGTGAGGTAGCAAGTAATCATTGACTGCCATATAGATAATGCTCCTAGCTTGAGCATCTCTCTTCATCCAATTCTTCAAATCTGATAATTCCTCCCTAGTTGGAACACTAGGATCTTTGAATTGAGGCTTTTCTTCTTCACCTGTAATATAACCTATCAAGTCTTTGCTCATTAGATGAGCTTCCATCCTCATTGACCATGCTGGATAGTTCTCTCTATCCAATTTCTCTATCTGAAGAGAATCTCCCATCTTTTCTTCACCTGTATATTGAATTCTTCAATCTTTATAAAGTATAAGGTTACCTTTACTTTGAATGACACTCCTTTTGTCTTCCTTGGTGTCGTATGACCTCCTTCTCAAGCTTTGCCCTCAAGCTTTCACCTTTTGAACCTTCAGATGTTGAATTTTGTATGTCTGCAGCAGTCGGAGTCTTCCTTTCCTCAATTTTGATACTTCCTTCTGTGATACCACTAATGGAGAGTGTTAATCTCCAAAAGAACAAGCTATCCTTGATGTTAGACCACCTCTATATAAGGAATAACTTTAAACTCCAACCAATTTTGGAAGACAAGCACCAAATTATCAAGAAATTAGCTAACTATGAAGAAAGTCATTTCTCGGAAAAGTCTGCTGCACCTTAATCACTCATTGACCAATCATTCATGTAAAGTTTTTGCTTAAACTTTGTAGAATATTTTGCCTACAGATTGTGCACCTCCCCCAAGATAAAAAACTTCAAAAACTTGAGTAGAGTATGATAAATGATTCAAACAATCTACCTATGTCTGAAACTATCTCTCTATATAGTCGACTTTGACACCTACAACTTCTAAGACATGGTTCTCTAAAACTAGAACCCGTTTAAACAAATGCCTTTACCCATAGATGGCTTACCTCTCAACTTATATTTTAAGTCCTCACTCATGCAAAACTTTAATCTGTGCAGTGAGAAATGATCAAATCATTGACCATCAAAAATGCGCCTGTTTTAGAAGACTCTGAACACTCTTTTACATATGAATGTTCCTAATCATAATTCTCACAGCCTCTTTACAATTAGGCTCTCAAAATTTAACCATATACTCATTAACTATGGACTTAGACATCTACAAAAGGATTCTTGAAATGATCAAGCACAGAAGGAGAATGCACAGAAACATTAGGTGCAACATCTCTTCATTTCTGACAAAAATTACATCTCGATGAGAGAACTATTCTTACCTCTTCATAAGTGTCTAATGACTTCTAATTCTACTCTACTCTCATGCTCTACATTCTCTCTAAATCTTGTTCCGACATTTTCCAAGTATACATATAGACAAAAATTTACAACCTTATGACTACTCAAAGATATAAGTGAACTATCTCTGACATAATGTACATATGTGTACACATCTTCCAAATTCTGAATGTGTCCTTCTTTCATGCTTCACAACATGTTCTCTTCTCAAATCCTTGACTTCATTTCCATGTCAAAACATCAATTGGTGATTGTCCTGCACCAACAATACATAGATAGATGGATAGATAGATAGATAGATAGATGGATACATGGATAAATAGATAAATACATAGATACATAGATACATAGTTACATAGATAC
>CM035434.1:35355418-35357918 GCA_020310875.1 Ceratopteris richardii | reverse complement strand
AAGGGTAAAAGTAAGAAGGTTGATGAAGAAGGATCTACCTCCCAAGCAAACTATGCAGAGAGAGGTAGATCATCTAGAGGTAGGGGCAGAGGAGGTAAGTCAGGTAGGGGGAGACCCTATAATCAATCTCCATGCAATATCTGTGGCTTGTCTAACCATACTACAGATGAATGCTACAAGAACTACAAGAACCAAAGAGGAAGAGGTCACCAAAGAGGAGGATATTCCCAAGGCAGAGGCAGATTCAATCAATCTCAAAGCTACCATGGCTACAACAATAATTACAACAACAATAGCTACAATCACAATGGCAATTATCAAGGTGGATATAGAAACAGGAAGGATTACAACAATTATGCAGAGGATCAAGATGATTCCTTGTTGATTATGAACATGACATCTAAATCAGGTATCAATGATGATCATTTGTTCTATATTGATTCAGGTTGCTCTAACCATGTAGCTGGGAATGTTGCCTTACTCTCTGATTTGGAAGAACCTAAAGGCAAGCACCAAGTGCAGACAGGTGATGACACTAAACACTCAGTGGTTAAAGTAGGCAATGTCAAAACAAGTGATGGTAATCAGAATTTACTAAGCAGAGTATTGTATGTTCCAACAATCACCAAGAATCTGATGAGTGTAGGTCAGATTGTTGAAAAAGGTCTACAGGTCAGGTTCACTCAACATAGTGCATATGTGGAGGATCCAAGACATGGATTCAGAAGGATAGCCAAGGGAGAGAAGTCAGGTAGATTGTTTACCTTTGAACTTGAAGATACTAAGAATATTGCCTTGTACAACTATAAGGACCAAACCCTATCAGAATTGGAGATGTGGCACAAGAGATTGGGTCACATTGGAGAGAGGACCATAAAGCAAATGAGTAGAGATCAATGTGTGCTTGGGATACCTAATGTATCCAAGCAACACATGATATACAAGTGTGGGGCTTGTCAGTTTAGTAAGTCACACAGATTGCCATACACCAAGAAAGGATTTATGCATGAAGATTACATGGAATTGGTGCATACAGATGTTTCTTGTACTTCATGAAACATAAAGATGAAGTATTTAATTGTTTCAAAAGGTATCTTGCATTAGTTGAGAATCAAACAGGTAGACATTTGAAGAGGTTAAGGTCTGATGGTGGTGGAGAATACTTCTCCAATGATTTTGAATTGCAGGAAAGAGGCATCAAGAGGGAGATTACCACAAGGTACTCACCTGAACAAAATGGGGTAGCTGAAAGAAGGAATAGACTCATTGTGGAGACAGCTAGGTCTATGCTTAATGAGGAAAAACTACCAAATTATCTTTGGGCAGAAAGTGTATCTACTACCACATATTTAATTAACAGGTTGCCATCAAAGACACTTGATGGAATGACACCCTATGAGGCTTGGCATGGTAAGAGACCATCTCTGGATCATTGCAAGATCTTTGGGTGTGTTGCATATGTGCATATTCCCTCACAGGTAAGGGGAAAGCTAGACCCTAAGGCTGAAAAATGTATTTTCATTGGTTATGATTTGAATCAGAAAGTATACAGGTTCTATAACCCCTCAAACAAAGGCTTCAAGGTAAGCAGAGATGTCATCTTTGATGAAAATGATTCATGGTATGAAAATGAGTGCAGGAAAGTTAACCTACCTTATGATATGGAAGAAGACTTTCCAAAGCTTGTCAGGCAAGAACCAACTCAGAAGGAGGACACAAGCTCAGATGATGAAGACACCATCAACATTGAAGAGTTCAAGGCTTGGAAATCCAAAGGGAAGATGAAGATGAAGCAACTTGAAGACAATCCAGAATCCTCAACTCAAGCTATGAGGAGATCTCAAAGAGAAAAGAAGAAACCAATTAGGTATGGGTATGATACTTCACTTGTAACCAAGCACTCTGTATATCTTGCAAAAGATATCTTGAATGAAGAACCAGGTACATATGAAGAAGCAATTACTAAACCAGAATGGAAGGAAGCAATGGATGAAGAAATGGAGGCTCTCAAGGAGAGTGATACTTGGGACTTGGTACCCAAGAAGGACTCCATGAAAGTTATAGGATCCAGATGGATCTACAAACTCAAGAGGAACTCAGATGGTACAATAAACAGGTATAAAGCTAGGTTGGTAGCCAAGGGTTTTGCACAAACCCAAGGCATTGATTATGAGGAGACATTTTCTCCTGTGGCCAAGATGCCAACTATCAGAATTATGGTGAGTGTAGCTGCATCCAAGAATTGGAACATGTACCAATTGGATGTGAAGAATGCATTCTTAAATGGATGGATATCTGAAGAGGTCTACATGTCACAACCACCTGGCTATGAGGATCCCAATAAGGTAAATCATGTTTGTAAATTGAAGAAGGCTCTGTATGGATTAAAGCAGGCACCTAGAGCATGGAATTACAGATTGACAACCTATCTCTTGGATCAAGGATTTGTGATGAGTAAAGCAGATACTTCATTGTTTATAAAGAAGAACAATTCAGAGGT
>CM035434.1:35325418-35335418 GCA_020310875.1 Ceratopteris richardii | reverse complement strand
ATACTTTGGAAATGCATGACCTGAATGGTGCATGAGGCAGGGTTGTGCAAAGAGCACATGGTTGTCGCTCGTTGAGGTTTTCGATGTTATTTGCAGATATTGATGCCATCTTTGTTGGAGGTATCCATTGTGTCTCGAGAGGACAACGGATCATTCCTCCTTATAGGGATTCATTTGAGAACAGTCTGCGACTGGGTCGAGATCACCTTTGGCCACTTCGTGTTTGAATGATCTCCTGAGGGTTTGATCCATCGTGGCTGGCTCTTTATTCTGGTGGATGCTATCGGTACTTTCGTCTTCCAAACCCTTATCCTTGCAGAAGAGGTTCTTTGATCTGTATTGGAGCTCTCTGCTTGATTCAGTTCTTTACCTTGCCTTGGTGTCTTTGTTGTGCAGGTTGTTGCCTTGAAGTCCCACCTTGGATTTTGTCTGAGCTTAGGCTTGATTGCTTGGGATCCTTGGATTGGAAGTGGTCTTTCTTGAGGATAAGTCATGGTAGGCCTCGACCATAGATTTTGAAGTGTAGTGTGAGGGGATTGATTTTGTGCAAGGGCTTTCTTTGGTACCCATATCATAGTGCGATTTGGTTGGGCGCTAAGTAATTTCTTGGCCACCCAAATTTGCTTGACATTACCAAGAAAATGTGATTTCTGTTTCTTGATGTAAGGGTCTTTTGGGTCTTCTATGTGAGTTTTTTGAGAAAAATCATCTTTACATGGGGAATGCAACAAGGGTTGATCTTCTATACCTACATCACACTTATGCAAGGGATCAATGGGTTGTGTGGTTTGAGATTGATCTAGAGATTCATCGAGAAATTTATCCTTATTACACATAGAATCCTTAGGTGTACAAATGGGTGATGGATTGTCATGATTCACCTTAGAGTCGACCTCCTTTTCCACATCAGTGATACACAACATTGGTTGATCATCTCCTTCTTGACCATCTGAGTGTAGATCATCCCTACTTATGGCTTCATGAGGGGAATCCAAATTTACAAGAAGAGAGGGTCCTTCCACATCCCCCAAACACTTGGAGTCCTCCATATCTCCATTCTCTAAGGTTTCCTGTGATTTACTCAAAGAAGGATTAGATTCAAAAACATGAGTAGAAAGAAAAATTTTCTCATTAAAAGCACGCTCTGTGAAAAGATGATTTTGCCCCCAATTATCATAAGGTGGATAGTCATTAGGATTTTCCATAGACACATATGTAGAAGCACAGATAATAGGTGGAGAAGGCACCTCAAATTCTTGATGATTTTGTGTAATGAACCTTTTGTTGGAGCAAACCAATCACAAATTGGTGATTATACAGATCTTGGAGAATGCTTATGGTCAGAATGAAGCAATGGAAGACATTTGCAAAATGAAGAAGAAGTCAGAATGTTGTTTTGTACACATATGTACATTAACATAGTCATAGATGACTTAGAACTTTTGTTCAGTAAGAATTATGTACAAATTATCTATAAATACCTTGAGAAAAGTCGGGGCAAGTATGGAGAGCACATGAGAGCATATGTGACAATAGTTACAAGTCAAGAATTAGGGAGA
Organism: Ceratopteris richardii; assembly: GCA_020310875.1. Lineage (NCBI taxonomy): Eukaryota > Viridiplantae > Streptophyta > Polypodiopsida > Polypodiales > Pteridaceae > Ceratopteris > Ceratopteris richardii. The sequence continues at coordinate 35,333,859 of CM035434.1, read as the reverse complement.
TAGAAGCAATGAGATAGTGGAAAGTGAGTTTGTGTTTGCTCTCATCACTCAGTTGTAAATTTCTGAGTTAATGAAGGAAAAATTGCGCCCGATCTTTTCGTGTCTGCTCCTTCTGTGTTTGATCATTAGCAAAATCCTTTTGAGGATATCTAAGTTGTTAGTTAATGAGCCTGTGACCTGAATTTCAGAGTCCAATTGTAAACAGGCTAGGAGAATTGTGAAGAGGAACATTCATATGTGTTGAATGTCTACAGTTCTCTGAAACAGGCGCAAATTTCGTGTTTAATCTTTTGGTCAGTGCTCACTCCATAGTTTAAAGTTTTGTGCAAGCAAGCACTTAATCTTTAAGTTGGAAGGTGATCTACTCGTGGCTAAAAGCATTTGGCAAAACGGGTTAGATACCGTGAGAATCAAAGTTAAGAAGTTAGGGGTGTCTGAATCGACTTCTCAGAAGTACAGTTTCTGACATAGGTAACTTGAGAAGTTGATTTCTCAGGCTACACTTAATCTTTTGGAGTAATTCAACTTGGAATAGTTGCGCAATCTCTAGGAGATGATTCATACAAAGTTTCATCAAAAACTTTACACGTTTGATAAGTCATTATAAGGAAATAGTGCAGCAGACTTTTCTGTGTATCACCTTCTTCACAGATTTGTTCATCTTTTGATAATTAGAAGTTGATCCTCTAAATGTGTGAAAGGTTTTGACTTATTCTTGATATAGAGGTGCTCTAATCACAAGAATAAGTTGTTCTTTTGGAGATTAACATTCTCCATCAGTGGTATCAGAGCAGGAGACATCAATTTGAAGAAAAGGAGGATCTCGACTGCTGCAGATTTAAGAGATTCAACATTTGAAGGATCAAGAAGTGAAAGCTTGGAGTCAAAGTTCGAGGAGAAGACAAATTGACATCAAGAAAGGCAAAAGGAGCTCAATTCGAAGTAAAGGTACATACATTGTTTGTAAAGCTTGAAGATTTCAATACACAGGTGGATACAAGATGGGAGAAAGCTTGCAGATTGATAAGCTAGATAGAGAGAACTATCCAGCATGGTCCATGAGGATGGAAGCACACCTCATGAGCAAAGACCTTATAGCATTTATTACAGGAGATGAAGAAAAACCAGAGTTTGCAGATCCAAGTATTCCTACTAGGGAAGAACTTGCAATGTTGAAGACTTGGATGAGAAAGGATGCTCAAGCAAGAAGTATCATTTACATGGCTGTAAATGATTATCTTTTACCTCACATCAGAGGTTTGGAAAGTGCTACAGATGTTTGGAATGCCTTGGAAGAGCATTTCCAAAATACTACTAAGTCAAGGAAGTCCTCACTATGGGCTGAGTTCACAACATTCAAGAAGAAGAGTTCACAATCAATTTCAGATTATGTGGCAAGGATGAAAGATATTGCAGATAGCTTGGGAGCAGTGGATGAAGATATTGAAGAGGAAAAGTTGGTAAGACAAATACTTACAGGTCTAAGAGGTGATGAGAAGTGGAAGCCTTTTATCTTATCCATAGAATTGTCACTTGATCACTTTACTCCTGACCTTAATCAATTGCTAGGACACATGCTAACCTTTGAGCAGGATCTTAAAGGAGATAATGATAGAAGTACAAGTCAAGCTATGTACTCCAAAGACAAGAAAAAGAATGGCAAAGGAAAGCAATCAAATGATGATGAAGGGAATTCAAATCAAGCCAATTTCACAAAAGGGAAGACAAATTTCAGAGGTAAAGGAAGAGGAGGTAAGAACAAAGATAATGCTAAAGCTTGTTGGATTTGTGGCAGAACAAATCATTTGGCAAATGATTGTTGGTACAATAATCAAAGTGGAGGATACAATAATCAGAATTATAGTCAAAGAGGTAGAGGAGGCAGAAACCAAAGAGGTAACTTCAGAGGAAGAGGAGGTAGGACATCATATGGAAGAGGAGGTGGAAGAAACTTCCAATCTCAGTCCTACAACAATAATTATTACAATTATGCATCAGATCAGAAGGATGACATGACTCTTATTTTGAATGCAACTCATGAATCAATGGGAGAAGATCAGAGAGTGTTTTATATTGACTCAGGGTGCAGCAACCATCTGAGTGGGAACCTATCCTTGATGACTGATATGGAAGCAAGGGTGAATGGACATACAGTTCAAACAGGTGACAATACCAAACATAAAGTGGAGAGCATTGGATCAGTGAAGACAAAGAGTGGAAGTACACTTCTGAGTAAGGTACTTTATGTTCCTACTATTCCTAAAAATTTGATAAGTGTAGGGCAAATTGTGGAGAAAGGATATGAAGTAAGATTCACAAATGATGGTGTCTTTGTACAAGATCCAAATCAGGGATATAGAACCATAATTGCAGGTAAAAAGGAAGGAAGATTGTTTACTCTCAAGGTCCAAGGTAATGTGGGACATGCATTGTTTACCTATGGAGGTCAAAAGGTATCTGAATTAGACATATGGCATAAGAGGCTAGGTCATTTCAATGAGAGAGCTATAAAGGAGATGTCAAAGAATCAGGTGGTGCTTGGATTGCCAAACATTGAAGGGCAACATATGGTGTACAAGTGTGAAGCTTGTCAATTAGGTAAAGCACACAAAAGTTCTTATAACAAATCAGGGTACAAGTATTCAAACATGCTTGAATTGGTTCATACAGATGTATGGGGTCCCTCAAAGGACTATAGCATAAATGGATCCAGATATTATGTGTTGTTTGTTGATGATGCAACCAGGTGGATTACTTTGTATGTAATCAAGGACAAATCAGAAGTCTTCAAGACATTCAAACATTTCCATGCTTATGCAGAAAGGATCACAGGACAAAAGCTAAAGAGGTTAAGATCAGATGGAGGGGGAGAGTATTTCTCAAAAGAGTTTGATGATTATTTGTGGAATGCAGGTATCAAAAGAGAAGTGACTTGCAGGTACTCCCCTCAACAAAATGGAGTAGCAGAAAGGAGGAATAGGACTCTTGTAGAGTTTGCAAGAGCCATGATGAAGGAAAAGAATTGTCCAAATTACTTATGGGCAGAGGCCATTAACACTGCAACATACCTTGTGAATAGGTTGCCTTGCAAAGCTTTGGATGGAGGAACCCCTTATGAAGCATGGTGGGGTAAGAAACCTAGTCTTGATCATTGTAAAGTATTTGGATGTATTGCATATGCTTATGTTCCTTCACAATTAAGACATAAGCTAGAACCAAAAGCAGAGAAGTATGTGTTTATTGGATATGATGATAGACAGATGGGTTACAGGTTGTGGAGTCCATCCACAAAGCAATTTCTTGTTACTAAAGATGTGACATTTGATGAGCAAAACATGTGGTATACAGGATCACCAAATGAGTATGCAGGTGTTGAAGAAATTCAAAGGAAAGGAAAGGCAAAGGTAAAAGTATGTGAAGAGATTGTTGATGAAGTTGACTCTAGATGTAGAGTGCAGGATCATGTAGAAGAAGGGCCAAGATTTGATCCAGAATCAAATGAGGCTGAAACTTCAAGAAGTGCAGAAATCAGAAGATCTACAAGAGAAAGGAAAGAGCCTATAAGGTATAGTTATGATACATCTTTTCTAACAACAAGAGATTATGCTTACATTGTGAAAACAGAAGAAGATCCAATCACTTATGAAGAAGCCAAAGGTAAACAGAATTGGGAGAAGGCAATGCAAGAAGAGTATGATGCTCTACTTGAGAATGAAACTTGGGAGTTAGTACCAAGACCAAAGAATCAGAAGGTCATTGGATGCAAGTGGGTATATAAAACAAAGAGGTATGCAGATGGTAAGGTGTCTAGATATAAGGCTAGACTTGTGGTCAAAGGTTATGCCCAAACTTATGGGGTAGATTATGATGAAACCTTTAGTCCTGTTGCTAAGATGTCTACAATTAGGACATTGATTGCTATTGCTGCTTGCAAAGGATGGAAATTATCACAATTGGATGTGAAGAATGCATTTCTTAATGGTTACATTGCAGATGAAGTATATATGGAGCAACCAGAAGGTTTCATGGAGTCAATTGGATCAGATTATGTGTGTAAGCTCAAGAGAGCTTTATATGGGTTGAAGCAAGCCCCAAGAGCTTGGAATTACAGATTGGTCAAGTTCTTGAATGAATGTGGATTTCAAGCCTCAAAGGCAGATAGTAGCTTGCTAGTGAAGGCAAGTGAAAATGGATATATTTACATGTGCATTTATGTTGATGATATTATTGTTACAGGAACAGATGCTCAAGGAATCAATGAACTCAAGAAGCAAATAGAGAAGGAGTTTAAGATAAGTGACTTGGGAAACTTATCTTATTTTCTAGGAATGCAGATTGTGTATACTCAACATGGAGTATATGTTTCACAAGAGAGATACTTGAAGAATCTTTTGATCAAGTTTAACATGGAAGATTGCAAGACCTCAACCACACCATTGGAGGTAAATCATAAATTAAGCAGGTATGGAGGTGAAGAGTTCAATGACATGAAGAAATATCAGAGTTTGGTGGGTAGCCTAATCTATGCTACCTTGACAAGGCCAGATCTATCATATGCAGTAGGTGTGTTGTCACAATTTATGCATTGTCCAAAGAAGACTCATTGGATTGCAGCCCAAAGGGTACTCAGATATATCAAGGGAACCCTAAGTGAAGGTTTGTATTATGGTTTCACTTCTGACACAAGAATCAAAGTGTTTAGTGATGCAGATTGGGCAGGTGACTCAGATGATAGAAGGTCTACTCATGGATATCTATGTTATGTTGGAGACAAGTTAGTGTCTTGGTGTTCAAAGAAGCAACACACAGTTGCTTTATCATCCACAGAGGCTGAGTATAAGGGAATGGTAGAAGCTGCAAAAGAAGTCATATGGTTGAAGACATTGATGAAAAGTTTTGAGACTGATCATAGTACTCCAATAATTTTTGGAGACAATATGAGTTCTTTGTATTTGGCAGCTAACCCTGTTTTTCATGCCAGGACTAAGCATATAGAGATTCAGTATCATTTCTTGAGGGAAAAGGTACTTGATAAAGAGATTGAAGTGATGTACACTCCAACAAAAGAACAAGTGGCAGATATGATGACAAAGAGCTTGGATGGACCTAAGCTACAGAGATTTAAGGAGATGGCAGGAGTGAAGAAGAATGGAATAATCACAATTAGTGATTGAGGGGGAGCTGTTGGAGCAAACCAATCACAAATTGGTGATTATACAGATCTTGGAGAATGCTTATGGTCAGAATGAAGCAATGGAAGACATTTGCAAAATGAAGAAGAAGTCAGAATGTTGTTTTGTACACATATGTACATTAACATAGTCATAGATGACTTAGAACTTTTGTTCAGTAAGAATTATGTACAAATTATCTATAAATACCTTGAGAAAAGTCGGGGCAAGTATGGAGAGCACATGAGAGCATATGTGACAATAGTTACAAGTCAAGAATTAGGGAGATAGAAGCAATGAGATAGTGGAAAGTGAGTTTGTGTTTGCTCTCATCACTCAGTTGTAAATTTCTGAGTTAATGAAGGAAAAATTGCGCCCGATCTTTTCGTGTCTGCTCCTTCTGTGTTTGATCATTAGCAAAATCCTTTTGAGGATATCTAAGTTGTTAGTTAATGAGCCTGTGACCTGAATTTCAGAGTCCAATTGTAAACAGGCTAGGAGAATTGTGAAGAGGAACATTCATATGTGTTGAATGTCTACAGTTCTCTGAAACAGGCGCAAATTTCGTGTTTAATCTTTTGGTCAGTGCTCACTCCATAGTTTAAAGTTTTGTGCAAGCAAGCACTTAATCTTTAAGTTGGAAGGTGATCTACTCGTGGCTAAAAGCATTTGGCAAAACGGGTTAGATACCGTGAGAATCAAAGTTAAGAAGTTAGGGGTGTCTGAATCGACTTCTCAGAAGTACAGTTTCTGACATAGGTAACTTGAGAAGTTGATTTCTCAGGCTACACTTAATCTTTTGGAGTAATTCAACTTGGAATAGTTGCGCAATCTCTAGGAGATGATTCATACAAAGTTTCATCAAAAACTTTACACGTTTGATAAGTCATTATAAGGAAATAGTGCAGCAGACTTTTCTGTGTATCACCTTCTTCACAGATTTGTTCATCTTTTGATAATTAGAAGTTGATCCTCTAAATGTGTGAAAGGTTTTGACTTATTCTTGATATAGAGGTGCTCTAATCACAAGAATAAGTTGTTCTTTTGGAGATTAACATTCTCCATCACCTTTGGGTGCCAATGATCAAGTCTTCATCTATACAATCCATGACAAAGAATGTTTCCAAAAATTGCATATCATCCACCATAACAGGCAACACAACTTTACCCATGCATTCATAATGTTCCCCATCCATGAGGATAGAAGGATGAGTTGTTGGTTGAATGTTCTCAAAGATAATGGTCACTAGGTCAATATGAATTAAATTCCACTCACAATTAGGATTGATATACACACCCGACCTTCGATAGTCATATCCTAATCTGATATCCACCAAAGTATTATCATATTCTCTTGTTGCAAATAAGGATCCAACCCCCTTAGACATTTCCCCCGTGTCCTTGACTCCTTGCAGTTTTTCTCTAAATGTTTCACCTTTATGTGATATTATCTCATGTATTGCATGTTTATCACCCTCCTTTTTTTCAATCTTAGCCCCTTTTCTTCTACCTTTTGTTTTTTTCTTTCCCATGACACAATTTTCTCCCCCTTGGTATTGCTCAAAAATCCTTGGGAGCCCCCTTGATTTTCCAGTTTTCCTGAGGGTCAACTTCAAAATACCTTATCTAATAATCCTGGTATTAATTTAACCATAACCAGTCGATGTTTTGGTTGTATTCTCCACGAGCTTTCCAACAAAAACAAAATCACAGCAAATGGATTTCGTATGAGAAAGTTATGCCTGTTCAGGGTTTTGGGGGTTAAAACACGGAAACAGGATCTCTCTGGGAACTCAGAACAGGCGATACGATACCAGATTTTCCACGATACGATACCTTTGTCTTACACGATACCCCTTCAGACGATAGCATCTAGACGATATGATACCACTAGGATAACTGCGATCGCGATACCAACCTCACGATACGATACTGCTCTCTTAGGCGATACGATACTAAAAGTGGTCACGATACGATATCTCTAATTTGCGCGATACGATACCAACCTCACGATACGATACCTCAAGGTGCACGATACGATACCAGAATCTCAGGCGATACGATACCACTTGGTCAACGATACGATACTGTGACCGTCGCGATACGATACCACTGAGGCAACTACGATCGCGATACCAACACTTGACGATACGATACCAGAATGGTGTCGCGATACCTCAAGTGGGCATGCACGATACGATACCACTTAACCTCGCGATACGATACTGCTTGTGCCACGCGATACGATACCACAAAGTGCACGATACGATACCAGGATAAGAGACGACACGATACTAGGTTGACCCACGATACGATACCACTAGGTGGGCGATACGATACCAGAAATTTGACGCGATATGATACTAATATAGCCCACGATACGATACCTGTTTGCAAGCGATATGATACCGCACAATAGACGATACGATATCTTCCAGGCGATACGATACTGCAAGGTCAACGAGACGATACCAAGTGGACCACGATACGATACCACCGGGGCGACCGCGATCGCGATACCAACACTTGACGATACGATACCAGAATGGTATCGCGATACCTCAAGTGGGCATGCACGATACGATACCTCAACAAGTGTCGCGATACACGGGAGTTCTGGTATCGCGATACCACAACTCAACCGGACACGATACTTGGAGATTTTGACACCCAAATTCCAAAATTTTTGCAGATTTGTGTACCTTGTGTCCTCCTTGTCACTTCTATCAGCCTGTAGATGCAACGTCACTCTCCAAAGTCACGATACAACGCTTGCGATACCAGGCACTGTTCCTCTCACGCCGCGATACCACCGCTCAGATTCTAGTGTTTTTGAGAGTTTTTCAGTGTTTTTCTTCAGCATTTTTGGTTCTCAGCTCCTCCTAAGCTTGTTCCTCACAGCCACGAGTAAAAAACGAGTGAATGTAGTGATGAAAATGGAAAAAATCAGAGACTACAAAGAGGGAAGAAGATGGAGATGATGACGAAGATGAAGAAGGAGAAAAACTCAGAAACTGAACTAGAAATTGTGATTTTTTTACCTTCCAACGTCGCTACTCTACGTCTTACCGTCACACGCTCGTCCTCCAAGCTCTCTCCCCGACAACGGCGCCAAATTTGGTGTCACTCTAGCACAATGGTGAGTACCAACGTGAGGAGATACACCTCATAAATGTCAATCCGTGGAGACGTGAGGACCGGTATGAAGACCGCGAGCAAGTGATGGCACAAGTGCGTGAGTGAAAGCACACAAGCATGCACACACATACA
>CM035434.1:35305418-35320418 GCA_020310875.1 Ceratopteris richardii | reverse complement strand
ATGTCATCTACATAAATGCAAATGTAGATCATTCCTTCTTCTGTTCTCTTGATGAGTAGACTTGCATCTGCTTTCGAACTTTGGTATCCAAGTTCATTAAGATATTTCACAAGCCTATAATTCCAAGCTCTTGGAGCTTGCTTCAGTCCGTAAAGTGCTTTTCTTAATCTGCAAACAAAGTTTGAGTATCTGGAACTTACAAACCCTTCTGGTTGTTCCATGTAGACTTCATCTGATATGTATCCATTCAGAAATGCGTTCTTTATATCTAGCTGACTTAGCTTCCATCCTTTTGATGCTGCTATAGCAATGACTGTCCTTATGGTTGACATCTTTGCCATCGGACTAAACGTCTCATCGTAATCTATGCCATGCGTTTGAGCATAGCCCTTGATAACCAGTCTAGCTTTGTATCTAGCTATCCTTCCATCTACAAGCTTCTTAACTATAAAAACCCATTTATTTCCAATCACTTTCTTACCATTTGGTTCCGGAACAAGTTCCCATGTCTTGTTCTCTTCCAGTGTGCTAAACTCTTCTTCCATTGCTTCTTCCCATTTCTTCTTACCTTTAGCTTCATCATAGTTCTGAGGATCTTCATCATCCTTGACCATATATGCATAATTTTTCTGAGTTATGTACGAAGTATCATACGAATACCTTTCTGGTTGTCTTCTGTTCCTGTTTGACCTTCTTGGTTCAAACTCTTCATGTGTATCTGAGTACACGTCTTTATCAAATCCTTGTTCATCTTCATTTCTCATACCTGATCCAATCATAGACATATTTGCCTGCATATAGTCTTCATCTCTATTCACCTGTACAATTGATTTTCCTTTCTCTTTTCTTCTTAATTCTTCTTCAAAGTCTTCCGTTGTATGACTTTGATCTGTATACCAGCTCTTCTGTTCATCAAATGTAACATCTCTGGAAACAGTAAGCTGTTTTGTTAGAGGACTCCATAACTTGTAGCCCATCTGCTTTTCATCGTATCCGACGAACACATATTTCTCTGCTTTTGGTTCGAGCTTATGTCTGAGTTGTGATGGTACATAAGCCCTATCTATTTATCTATCTATCTATCTATCTATCTATGAATGTATGTATCTATCAATCTTTTATATATCTATATTACTATTTATTTCTCTATCTATATGTCTATCCTTCCATCTATCTATCTATCTATCTATCTATGTATCTATCTTTCTATCTTTCTTTCTATCTTTCTTTCTATCTATCTATCTATCTATCCAACCATCTATCTATCTATCCATCCATCCATCTATCTATCTATCTATCTATCTATCTATCTATCTATCTATCTATCTATCTGTCTGTCTGTCTGTCTGTCTGTCTGTCTGTCTGTCTGTCTGTCTGTCTGTCTGTCTGTCTGTCTGTCTGTCTGTCTGTCTGTCTGTCTGTCTGTCTGTCTGTCTGTCTGTCTGTCTGTCTGTCTGTCTGTCTGTCTGTCTGTCTGTCTGTCTGTCTGTCTGTCTGTCTGTCTGTCTGTCTGTCTGTCTGTCTGTCTGTCTGTCTGTCTGTCTGTCTGTCTGTCTGTCTGTCTGTCTGTCTGTCTGTCTGTCTGTCTGTGTGTCTGTCTGTCTGTCTGTCTGTCTGTCTGTCTGTCTATCTATCTATCTATCTATCTATCTATCTATCTATCTATCTATCTATCTATCTATCTATCTTTCTACCTATCTATCTATCTATCTATCTATCTATCTATCTATCTATCTATCTATCTATCTATCTATCTATCTATCTATCTATCTATCTATCTCATTAGGGCGAAAAACGGCCGAAAAGGGGTTGTTTGCTAATGAGAGATTAAGGAAATTGACAAATAGCGTCTTTCCACGTGTACAAGAATATAACATTGCTGTCTCTTTTAACCGTATGGAGAATTTCTTTTTTTAATACAATTTTCTTTCAAAGCGCCGCTAAAGTGATGAAGAGTCTCGTATTCAGTGTACAATTTTTCGGTTTGATGCAAAAAAAGATACTTTTGCACACTACACAAAGCATATTCTCGAATTTCCAAGAAGGAATTGATTTTTGAAGATACGAAATATTTTTGTGTTCACAAAATGTCATGATCATTCAACGACAGGGTTAACATCAAATCAAAAGTTTCCACGTGTACAAAGCCTTTTTTTCTATAAATACTGCCAAAATTTGTGAACGTCGGTTTCTCGCTTTGAACATTCTTCTTCTCCTAAAAGTTCAAATGGCTTCTTCTTCTCGTCGTCTTTCCAATCGCGTAACTTCATGTGAGGTTTACAACAGAAGAGAGGATTCTTTGTGGAAACCTCTTTCTGTGAAAGTAAATGACTGGGTTACTATGCTTCCTAGCTGTAGAGGTGTCCATAAAGTCAAGCGTGCCAAAAGAGACAACACAAGAAACCATTGGAAGGGACGTATTCTCAGTTTCAAATTGAAGAGATGCGGTTGGTTTGCACGAGTACAACATGTGTACACCGCTAAGGATCTTGTTCTAGAAAATCATCTGCAATTCCCTTCGTACTGTAAGTGAAGTTTGACAATGCTCTTCTATCATTCCAGTTGATTTTGTATAATGAAACATATGTTTTTGTACTGCAGATATCTTTCCTTCCAATATTGTGGAATGGCAACCTGTTGAATGTTTAACAGGAACATTCAGAGTTCTTCATAAGGAATATGCAGAACTCATGTATGCAGAGAAATCTGTTCAATTCTTCAATAGCATAGAGTTATTTGTCCATTATGCAGATTATCAAGTGCCGTCAGGGAGGAGTTCTTATGGAATTCTTGTACACGTACCTAGTCCTTGCATCTCTTCATTAGATTGGGATGCTCCTGATCATTCAACAGTTTCAAGTTTTCTCTGCAAAATTAAATTTGACATCCAGAAGGCAATGTCAGCAGGCCGAATTTCGAGAAGGATAAAGATTCAATGGTTTTTGCCTATTCATGTCTTTGTAGCATGCTTTAAAAACATGTTATTACAGAAAACAAAAACAATGTGGTTGAATAGGAGAGTCCCTATTTCAGAGATTGATGATGTTTTAGGTAGGGAATGGGATAGCAAAGAAGTTCAAAAGCTAGGTGACATAATTTTATGTAAAGTTAGTCCCAATTCTCTTTCAATCTCATATCAGATATGTCGACAATCTCTGGTTCTAGGATATGACTATAGAAGGTGGAAAAAAAAGCTTGGACTTTGGATAGCCTTGGACTCAGAGGAGAGCTATCCAGAATTTGAGTTAGAAGTATTGATTCATCCAGATTTTCAATCAAGGAAAATAATTGTCACTGCAAATTGGAATCTCAGAAATGTAAGGGAGCTTCTAGAATACCTTGATGAGGTATCATCTCAGTGTAGATTCTCAATTGATGATGCAATAGTTAACATTAGATCAGAGAAATCATTATCTTGCATAAGCTGCCTGCCACCAAGGGTGATTAAGTTCCAACCTTTAAGATTGTAACAAGTTAACCCTGACATTCTTACATAATGTATCTTCATCTAATAGAAGCTTCTATTGATACTTCCATTGAATTTTCTTGGCAGGATGGTTACAAACAATGTGTGTTAAATTATTAATTTTAAATGTCTTAGATATTTTTTAGGTCCTTAATTTCATATTTCCATTGATTTTTTTTTGCAGCAGTGAATTGATGACTAAGAAATAATTATACAGGAACTTGCATAAGTTAATTCTAGATGAAGAAGAGATCTAGAATTGAATATCTAATTTCAATTTAATAATTATAGTCTATCAAAGGTGCACACTAGTCTCAGCTAAATAATTTGATTCTATCCAACTTTTCTGTCCTCAAGTAATGCAAGAGAAATTATCATGGTACACATAACAAGTAATATAAGAGAGTGTGGAGAACTTGGTGCAAATTCCAATCCAAGGTTTGGTATTTCAATATTAGAAGAGCATGTCTTAAGGCATAAAGCAGAGGAGACGAGATAAGTGAAGACGACCAATGCAAGCGACTAGTGCAATCTGAATTTGTCGGATGGCCCTTATCGCTTACATCGATCGTGTTAGCAAACTACCGCGAGAGAAATTATCATGGTACAAACGCAAACTACCAAGTAATATAAGAGAGTGTGGAGAACTTGGTGCAAATTCCAATCCAAGGTTTGGTATTTCAATATTAGAAGAGCATGTCTTAAGGCATAAAGCAGAGGAGACGAGATAAGTGAAGACGACCGATGCAAGCGACTAGGGCAATCTGAAATTGTCGGATGGCCCTTATCGCTTACATCGGTCGTGTTAGCAAACTACCGCGAGAGAAATTATCATGGTACAAATGCAAACTACCAAGTAATATAAGAGAGAGTGGAGAACTTGGTGCAAATTCCAATCCAAGGTTTGGTATTTCAATATTAGAAGAGCATGTCTCAAGGCATAAAGCAGAGGAGACGAGATAAGTGAAGACGACCGATGCAAGCGACTAGTGCAATCTGAAATTGTCGGATGGCCCTTTTCGCTTACATCGGTCGTGTTAGCAAACTACCGCGGGAGACTTCAAGAAGTGACCTTGCGTAAAGATTTGACTCACGAGTATAAAAACTAGCAACAGCGATGAAATGGATAATACGACCGATGCAAGCGATAGGGGCAATCCAAGATTCTCCGATTCCCCGTATCGCTTGTATCGGTCGTGTCCTCTTAATTCTTTATGTCCTTCTGTAACTTCTCGAATTTAAACACTTTCCAACAAGAATGAAGTAAAAAACCCACAATGCATTCATAATTGTGACATAAATAAATTTAATTGGACCATCCAGTGAACTTTTGTCAAACTCTCAAGAGGTTCAATACAACTGTGACCATCTTCCAGATGAAGATTGGCATAACTACATACAATTTGTTAAAAAATAAATATTCCAACCTCGGTTGGCTTTACAATTGATTTCAATCTACGACTCAAAAATTGATTTAACCCTTTCTATCCTTTTTAGAGCCTTGCTTTCTCTGTTGCTTCTGTCCCTTTTTGGAGCTTTCAGCTTGACTCTTTATGTTGTTCATATGCTTTAGTGGTGAGTGAAGAGGAAGCCCTTTCTTTTTATCTTCAGACTGTTTTTTATCAGGTGGAGGGGGTGGAGGTGAGTCTGGATCATGTGGGCAGATTGCATGTTTCATGATACTATTTATTGCTCTCTCTCTGATCAAGATGATCCATGCATCTGGGTAGTCTGATAAATTCAATCCAGGACTGTAGAACCTTCTTTCCAAGAATCTTACAGCATTTGCAATCACTCTCCAGCCACATGATGTTGAGTCTCTCTACAATGGCACATGAATTTGGCTGTATCCAAATTGCTTTTGTTCATTCATTTTAGCTATTCCTGGAAAATTCTGATCAATATGCATCTTGAGAAGCTTTGCAGCACTGCATTGTAAAGTGAAAATCAAAACGGGGCATGGCTTTAAAATAGAGAACAAAAAAATGTATAGTAACTTACACTTTGCAATTCCCATGCTGTGATGGAAGAGAATTTAGGAAAAGAGCTTGATATGCATTGAAGTCCACAATAATCAAACTCCAATGGCCCCTGTCAATGAGTTGCATGTAAATATACTTTCTTAAATGAAACAAATATGTTTCCAAAATGAAGATGAATACTTACTTTTCAATATATGGGTAAATTACACATTCTACTTCTTCTGTAAAACCCCGTAGAAAGGACTTGGCATCTCCATGTTTATGTAAAAAACATTGTGTCACCAGAGGATCTAAAATAAATACTTTTCTTTGAACCGCTTCCTCACATTGTTGAAGAAGAACCCTACAAATCAAGAAATAAAAATGCAGTTAAGGAGCTAGAAAATTATGCAAAACAAAAGCATTTTAAGGCCTCTAGATATACCTGAGTGAAATGTTGACCACAGTATCTGATATTTCAAGATGAAGCTCCCTCAACATTTTGTTATCTTCAGGTCTAATGTCAAGAAACAATTCACTTTGCCATGGCATTGCAACATTAACTATAACCTGCCCATCTCCTTTCTTGAGGAGCTCTTTATTTGCTTTCTGTAACTTTTGAATCTGGGTTAAGATGGCACTTTCCTCTGTAAATAATCCCTGCTTTTTCCTCTCCTCCTCACTATTTGCTGCAGTTCTAGTCTCATGATCATGAGTGACTTGAGCGTTGATCTCTTCAATGACAACTGTTGTTTTAGGTGCTCGAGCTGGAGGTATATTTAAAATATCGAAGAATTTTTTGTCGTGGTGATCAATAGGAACCAGAGCTTTATCAAACTTATATCTTATTCTTGAAACAATAACATAATCCTTCGCCATTAAAGTTACCCTATGAGAATGAGCAGCACATAAGTAGGCATCATTCATGAAATCAATAGCAAAGTCCTCTGCAGCTTCTTGCAGGCATAGCAGTGCTTGAGTTTGCCACCTCACATTGACAAAGGATGAGGTCTTCATCAAAGAACAGAGGTTGGCTGAGATCTACTTGACAACTCTCATAAATGGAAGTCTTGGGATCAACAATCCCACAGACTTTTGGGCTCTTCTTATTTCCCTCAAAGACTTAACATGGTAGTTGACCCTTTTTTTTGAAGGCTTGTCTGGCACTTTGGCTTGAACCTTCTGGGAATTTTGCTCCTGGACATTTTCCCCTTGGGCATTCTTGTCCTCGCCCTCAGGGTACAACTTCCTTGCTGTCTTTTTGGTTCTAGCCATACTCTGCAAAAAATCAATCTTTAGGCAAGGAATTAGGAAAAGTGGAATATTCCACTATCAAAACTTACTCTCTAAAAGCTATGATCAATGACTCTTTCCACTATCAGAGGCACGACCGATGCAAGCGATAACAGTCATCCGAAAATGCCCGGATGTCCCTGATCGCTTGCATCGGTCGTCTTTAAATTAATCATCAAATATCAATAAATAATATCTGACAATGCAAAATACTCAATTATCACTAAGATAAAGATAATTGGAAAACTATAATCAATGACTCTTTCCACTATCAGAGGCACGAGATGAAAAGGAACGTCCGAGATATGGAAACCAAGACATTAAAGATGCTGCCTTGCTTACTATAAAGAAAAATTTGAACAGCCAGACAGAAGAGTCAGCTTCTCAAATCCTCTACTAGCAGAACCCGCTTCCTCCTTTTTGATGGAGACCTCCCACACCTATATCTCACGAAACCCCCCACTGGTGTCCTGCTCCTCGAAAAAGATCCCCACATGCATGTCCAGGATTTGAGAAGCTGACTCTTCTGTCTGGCTGTTCAAATTTTTCTTTATAGTAAGCAAGGCAGCATCTTTAATGTCTTGGTTTCCATATCTCGGACGTTCCTTTTCATCATAGCAAAGGAAACCAAAATTTGCAAGCTATGATCAAGGACTCGATGATATTAAAAAACATGACCGATCCAAGCGATTAGGGTTATCCAAAAATCTCGGATGTCCCTAATCGCTTGCATCGGTCGTGTCCACATTACCTTACGTAGAGAGCGCTCTCTATAGAAATTGTGAAGTAGGCTAAAATCGTGGTGGCAATGGAACCTCGACGCTTGGCAAGTGTTGACAGAAAAAAATGAAGGAAATGAATAGGGAAGCTTAAATAGGTCCCAAAACTGAGTTGATCATTGTGCCACGTGGCATGCTCCGATTGGTCCACGTCAGATACCCGTTGCGAATTCCAACGTCTTTTGCCACGTGGCATGATCTGATTGATCCACGTCATCTATCCGTTGCATCGGGGAACGTACACTTTACCACGTGGCACTCTATGATTGGTCCACCTCATTCGACCGTTTCTTCCCTCCTCACTAGAGACACGACCGATCCAAGCGATAAGAGTCATCCGTAAATGCCCAGATGTCACTCATCGCTTGCATCGGTCGTCCCTGAATTCATCATCATATTTCAATAAATAGAAGTTAAAATAAAGGTAACAATGCGTTATACTCAAGCAACACAAAAGAAACCAAAATTTGCAAGGTATGATCAAGGACGATGCTATTTAAAAAACATGACCGATCCAAGCGATTCGGGTTATCCAAAAATCTCGGATGTCCCTAATTGCTTGCATCGGTCATGTCCACATTACCTTACGGAGAGAGCGCTCTCTATAGAAATTGTGAAGTAGCCAAAAAACTTGGTGGCAATGGAACCTCCACGCTTGGAAAGTGTTGACAAAAAAAAAAAGCAAATGAATAGGGAAGCTTAAATAGGTCCCAAAACTGAGTTGACCATTGTGCCACGTGGCATGCGCCGATTGGTCCACGTTAGATACCCGTTGCGAATTCCAACGTCTTTTGCCACGTGGCATGATTTGATTGGTCCACGTCATCTATCCGTTGCATCGGGCAACGTACACGTTGCCACGTGGCACTCTGTGATTGGTCCACCTCATTCGACCGTTTGTTCCCTCCTCGCCTATAAATACCTATTTCTTCACAAACTCAAACTTTCAACCTTCACACGACCGATACAAGCGATTTTCGCCGTTTGACCTACGTTGACTCGCTCTAGTCGCTTGCATCGGTTGTGTTCTCCTAATAGACATACAAGAGAAGCTGCAGCTTAGATGGAGGTAATGAATGAGATCCTTAGTGTCTTTCCATCAGAGAAACTTCTTGATTTCATGGTTCAAGAGGGTTTAAGTGTAGATTATTTTCCTGATGCAATGACCATATTCAACCCCGAAATTGATTTTGAAAAACTCTTAGAGAACTCGAAAAGTTTTCTTAAGGATGAGTGGGAGATTTTATTGGGGTTGGTCGATGGGAGGATCCTTTCTATTTCTCAGAAAACCTATGTCCATCCTCACATCTTTGGGAAGGATCCAATAGATAGGGCTAAAATCACAAGAAAATGCAGAAGGATATCCCCTTTGCCAGGGAAGCTTGATTTATGCCCAGAGCATGAAAAGGACTGCTGCTTGCTCCCTTTAAACATTGCTTTCTTGATATGGCTTGATCATATCTTAGTTGAAAGGGAGGAAAATGTTCATGATGAAGACGAGCCTTGCTTAGAGCTGGCACTTGAGGCTAGCTCAAAAACTATGAAAGGTGTCATGGAGATTGTTGAGGAGATCAATCTCCAAGCAGAAGAAGAGCAGGTCAAAGATTTTGATGTGGCCACTTTTAAAGCAGAGACTGCAATAAGGGAGCCAAGTGAAGAAGTTCAAGTGTCTGAGAAGTCCCTACTTCTCCCAAATCTACCTTTTTACTTTATCTCTGGGAAAGAGTTCATAACTCTATTTTACATTCAGGAACTTTTCAATCTAAGGGAGGACTACTGTCTTGCAGCTATAGCTGAGGCAGAAGAAGTTGCAAGGAGATTCATCAATAAGAAAGGAGAAAGAAGAGAGGAATTTTTGCGTCTTGATTTGGATTTGTCTAATGAAGAATTCAAAGATTCATCACAAGCTCTTTCAAAATGCTTTGAGAAAGCTATCTCAGAGAAGCCAAAACTTGCTAATGAAGAGTTTGATGAGCATCAGAAGCAACTTGGAATATACTCGTTTGGACGTGGCTATTCATTCTTGGATGTCGCTGAGGACAAAGGAACAATTTGTATTGACTCAAAAGAGCTCATTGAGGAGGAAGATGAGGTCAAGGTATGTTGTTTGATATATTCTATCAATTAAAGTTTTTGTCCGAGATCTCTATTTTTTTAAGTGAGAAAATGACCACGACCGATGCAAGCGATACAACCTAACGGATAATCTCCGTTGGGCCTTATCGCTTGCATCGGTCGTGTTCGGACTTGAAGAGGAAGATGAGGTCAAGTATGTAGTAAAATATATTCTCATGATTTAAAGGAAAAGGAGATGAGATGGGCTTGATGCAAAATCTCTATCTTGTGTCAGTTTGTCCAAGTTCTCCATTAGAAGTGTCAGAAATGGATCACGACCGATGCAAGCGATTATGCCCATCGGATATTTTCCGCTGGGCCTCATCGCTTGCATCGGTCGTGTTTGGACTTTAGGAAGATGACGTCAGGGTATACAGTTAACTATGTTCTCAAGAACTTTAGGTTAAGGATATGCGATGGGACCAATGCAAAATCTCTTTCTTGTATCAGATTTGTCCAAGTTCTCCATTCGAAGTGTCAGAAATGGATCACGACCGATGCAAGCGATTAGGCCCATCGGATATTTTCCGTTGGGCCTCATCGCTTGCATCGGTCGTGTTTGGACTTTAGGAAGATGACATCAAGGTATACAGTTAACTATGTTCTCAAGATCTTTAGGTTAAGGATATGAGATGGGACCAATGCAAAATCTCTTTCTTGTATCAGATTTGTCCAAGTTCTCCATTCCAAGTGTCAGAAATGGATCACGACCGATGCAAGCGATTAGGCCCATCGGATATTTTCCGTTGGGCCTCATCGCTTGCATCGGTCGTGTTTGGACTTTAGGAAGATGACATCAAGGTATACAGTTAACTATGTTCTCAAGATCTTTAGGTTAAGGATATGAGATGGGACCAATGCAAAATCTCTTTCTTGTATCAGATTTGTCCAAGTTCTCCATTCCAAGTGTCAGAAATGGATCACCACCGATGCAAGCGATTAGGCCCATCGGATATTTTCCGTTGGGCCTCATCGCTTGCATCGGTCGTGTTTGGACTTTAGGAAGAATATGATATCAAGGTATACAGTTAACTATGTTCTCAAGATCTTTAGGTTAAGGATATGAGATGGGACCAATGCAAAATCTCTTTCTTGTATCAGATTTGTCCAAGTTCTCCATTCCAAGTGTCAGAAATGGATCACGACCGATGCAAGCGATTAGGCCCATCGGATATTTTCCGCTGGGCCTTATCGCTTGTATCGATCGTGTCTAGGAGTTGCATGCAGCAATGATTATACATGTCTTGCTTGTGGGAATTCCCCTCATTTATCAAACATTAGATGTTTCTAGGCAGTTTGCAAATAGATATTGATGACGACCGATGCAAGCGATAACGACAATCTGAATTTCTCTGAAGACCCTTATCGCTTGCATCAGTCGTGTCTCTTGCTTTTCTTTCTAATAGTTTCAAGTTACTTCACATGTTTCCTTAAGTGTGCTTGCACTTCATCTAACCATGTTTTTCATTTTTATCACAGTTAACTTTATTGGATGAAGACAATTACCTTGGCAGGGGCAAGGGAACAAGAAAAGCCTTAGAAGAGAAAGGAAAAGCAAAGGTGGATATTCATTCTATTATCCACTATCTTCCAAAGTTGGACCCAGCCACTTTTTGTGTTATTCACAAGCACTATAGTGAGGAGCCAGACTTTGGATTGTTCTGCTTGAGGACTCTATCAAAATACATGGGTTTTACTCCAATACCCTTTAATGCTTTCAGAGTTTTACTGCTTGAAAGAGCAACTGCATTCAGAATTTTTGGATATGCCCCTGGACTCAATGCTTCAAGGGCAGGGTACTTTCTTTGTTATTCAAGCTATGCAATGGCTGCAGGGGTGTCAGATTTAAAAAGCGTTGCTGGATACAGGAGAAAAGAGTTCCTGAGATATAGAGGTGATTTGCCAGAGCCAAGCTCTTTCAAAAGGCTCAAGGAATGACTTGATTTTTTCAAATTCTATACTCAACAAATGTACATATACAGAAATTGCCCAATGTGATATAAGACATTGCAAATTTTTTTGGTGTAATTGTTATTGATTCTCTGGTCAAAGTCATCTGATGGTAGTAGACATATTTCTTTTCAAAGCATAATACATCATGAAATGTACATACATGACATCTTTTATTTCTCAAAGAAATAAAAGACATTGCAAATATTAAAGCTCTATTTGAAATGTGGTCTTTTTCAGTTTGTGATATTGATACATGATTTGTCTGGAGATAGCCATATCCTTCTGATTATATTTGGCATGAGGTCCTTTGTAATTGTCTTCTAAAGAGCTTGAAGGTCTGCAACTTGAGTGATGCTTAACTACTTCATGTACCAGAGCATCCAAGGAGATATCTGCACAAGGTAGTTCTGGAGGAGAAGACTCCTGCATATGGTGAGCTAAAGAGAATATGTGAAACTCAGCTTGGTGTAGTTACACGATGTTGCTTGCCAAGGAATATAAAGCAATTCAATTCTCAGTATTTCCTGAACCAGTATGGAACAGTAGCACTGGTGAATGGTCTATGTCAATCAGCATGGTAATCTCTTAGGAACCGGCACGTGTCCAATATTCCTCTGAGTGTCAATATAGGGAAGTGAACGTGCATGAGCCCAAGCTCAGAAATGCACATTGTTAGTGACAAATGTTGCTTTGAAAAGAGGAGAGGGGATCCACCACTCAAAGATTATATTTGGCATGAGGTCCTTTGTAATTGTCTTCTAAAGAACCAATCAAAAAGCTCTCTGAAGGCATTGCTCTTTGTTACTCCTCCTCCTTTCCTTGTACACCTAAAGAAGCTTGTCCTTGCTTGATAATGAGATTTTTCCATGCCTTGGGTGTTCCACATGGCAAGTGGTTCTTTTTCTGCAAAGAATGCACCATGCACAAGAAGAATATGCTGGAAAGCAGAAGAATTTCATTAGATCTTTATTTCAATTAAAAATAAATAAATTGAATAAAATATCTTTGGAGCTCACCAAGTAGTATGTTATGTCTTTGGCACCCCATGCCTCTATGATGGTTTCTATAAGCTCTGTGGTCGCCTTTCTGAAATTTGTCACATAACTTTTTGATGTTACCTGCTGCCTCATGATCTTTAAAAGATTATCTAGTTTGACCCACACCTCCATTCTCTTTTTTGCTATTTCTGGTTTGCTTTTTACATTAGTCGTGACCTCACAAAATGTTTTCCATGAATTCCACATGGCATTAAGTTGTTTGCCATCATGGTTGCTGAAGAATCTCCTTGCTTTTGCACCTCCCATTGAGACATCCTGTAAAACATCACCTGTATTTTGTGAAAGCTTTGGATCTTTTCTTAGATGAACATCACCACCATGAAACCCCATTTCTGAAAGAAGACATTCACATTTTTTTATGCATTCATCTGCAAGAGTTGTAGGCTTGATAGAATATGCATAATCCAAGTGAAGACGGACCAACTTGTCAATGATTCTTAACTCTGCATGTAGTGTACATATGTGTACATTTGTCAATGCTATTGGAAGTATGGGATCCCAAATCATTGAAGAAGATGAGTAGTTACGAAGAATAACATTTTGTCTAGAAGGAGCCTCTTCACCCTCAGCTCTAGTAATCCATCCATTTGTGCCTGGGCTTTGCATGCAGTACAAGCAAGGGTATTTAGAACTTGCTCCCCCACTTATACCAAACATGCATTTGAGTGTCTTTAGGTCTCCACTCAAATGCCACTCAACTTGAAAGTTTCCGTAGTCTTTGACATTCAACAATTCTCCTGCATGATGCCCTTGGATAACATTTGGAATGTTTGTCTGTGAGAATAACCATTTAAGTGTTTTATGGCTCTCAGATGGAACTTGAGCACAGCCAACCCACCATAACTCCATTTCTGATTGTACTTTGAGAGATGGAGTATCCAATTTCCCAAGGCTATAGTCCAAAGCTTTGTTCATCAGTGCAATGCTTATTCTCTCCATCTTTTGATGTTTTTTAAGCTCAGCTTCATCAAGTTTGATTACAAATTTCAATAGACGAGAACATTCATGCTCTTTTATATTATAGAACTGAACCATGTATGTTTGAAGTTTTATAACATCTATCCATATGTTGTTAAATGCATTGTAAGTGAAATGTAACTTTTGTTTTCCTACTTCGTAAGGCATGTTACCGTGAATATGTTTATATTCACCAAATACTGATGTGATCTTCTTATTCAAGCAGAGCCGAAACTTTCCTACATGATGGGGTCTAGGCAATCCAAAACTTCTAACTTTGTTAAATTTTAAAAATTCACACCAAACTTTTGAAATTGCTCTATAACCTTTCCTACTCACTCCGACACTATCACAAATATTTTGAATTTGAGATGGTTCTAGTAAAAGATTCATTTCTGTCATGAGTTTTTGAAAAACAAAGCGTTTCAAGCATGTATTTTCATTTAGTTTCAATAGTTTTAAAACATCATTTTGACTTCAAAATTTCATTACAGAAATGTATGCGCTCAAAACTGCTCGACATATTGAAACCTAGCACATTTGTCACATGATCTCTAACAATTTTCATTCTTTTCTTTTTCTGGCCAGATTTTTCAGTCAAATCTAAAAAAGGTTTTACTCGTTTTGACCGCATTCTCAAACCTATAGGAGTTTCTTTCATTTTTTTAAAAGACTCTAACTGAGAAGATAAAGTGGATAATTTGTTTTCTAGCTCCCTCATATGTAAATTCTTCTGGTGTAGTGTGTTTTGTAAATAGTTTATGTATTGTACATAATTCCTTGAAATATCCCAGAGCCTTGAACAATAGCCTTGTAAACCATCCTCACCATCTCCCACAAATCTAATAAGATCATGAAGATTATGAAAAGGGGGGTACCTTCCAGTTTGTGGATCAATTGGATAAACAGATCCATCTGTCCATATGTCGATATGTTTCTTGCCTTCCTTTCGCAATCCATCCACTTCAAGAGGATGAAGAGCCCTTCGAAATACGTTTCTTGTCGTCGCATACTCCTGACTAACTGCAATGTTGATATGGAACTTTTTACAATGATTTCAAATGTTTGAAAGCTCAGGGAGAGTATTTGGGTTAACGTTCTCCATGGTCTGCTATGAAAAATGACTAGCAAGTGTCTAAAATGACGTGAAAGGGAGAAACAGGCTTGCTATGAAAAGTAGAGAAAAAGAGCGCAAAACGTGATCAGCACACATTATATAGGTCCGTGAACAAGAGGAAAATTCAACTTTTGAGGCGTAAGATATCACACAAACTTCGAGGCGTAAGATATCACACAAACTTTTCATGATTATATGATACGAGTTTCTCTCTCTTAAAAATTTGCATAAGATACATTTTAAATGAACTTACACGGAATTTCTTAAAGGATTTGACAACTTTAATCCCGATTAAGCACAA
>CM035434.1:35290418-35295418 GCA_020310875.1 Ceratopteris richardii | reverse complement strand
TTGCACCAACAGCTCCCCCTCAAGCCAAACACTTTGGCTTAAGTCTTCTTCTTCATTCTTCAATTACTTCCTGCAATCCAATCATAGATTTGAATCTGCATAACTTGTTTCCATCCAATGCCTTTGTAAGTAAATCTGCACATTGCATATTAGTAGACACATATGTCAATTGAATCTCTTTGCTAAGTAGCTTCTCTCTCACATAGTGGTAATGAACCTCTATGTGTTTGGTTCTGGCATGATAAATTGGATTTGCTGCAAGGTGAAGAGAGCTAGTGTTGTCTCCAAAGATAATAGGTGGTCTTGTGAGTAGACCTAATTCTGTATATAGAAGCTTCAACCAGATAGCTTCTTGAGTAGCATTGGCAAGCCCTCTATACTCTGCTTCAGTGGATGACAATGCCACTGTAGGTTGCTTCTTGGCTGACCAAGAGATAGGCTTATCTCCTGCAAAACAAATGTATCGTGAGGTGCTTCTCCTATCATCCTTGCATCCTGCCCAATCTGCATCTGAGTAAACTTTTATGTCAATATCTGATGTATAAGGAAAGTACAAACCATGACTTTGTGTCCCCTTCAAATACTTCAAGATCTTCTTGGCTGCCTCTAGGTGAGGTACCCTAGGTTTGTGCATGAATTGACTAAGCACACTTACTCCATATGCTATGTCAATTCTTGTCAAGGTAGCATAGTTCAAACTACCTACCATACTTTGGTATCCTGTAATGTCTTTGATTTCTTCTCCTTCATGAGCACTTAGCTTTTGGTTAACCTCCATTGGAGTAGTAGATACCTTAGCATCCTGCAAACCAAACTTCTTGACCATATCCTGTACATACTTCTTTTGAGTGATGTAGATACCTGAATTTGTGTAGACCAATTCAAGACCTAAGAAATACTTTAATAATCCAAGATCACTGATCTTGAATTCTTTCATCATCTGTCCTTTGATGTGTCTAATCCCATTGAAATCATTGCCTGTAATGATGATGTCATCAGCATAAACACATAAGTAGATTACCTCTGTACTACTTCTCTTTATGAATAGAGAAGTGTCTGCTTTACTCATCACAAATCCTTGGTCTAGGAGGTAGGTGGTCAATCTGTAATTCCATGCTCTAGGTGCCTGCTTCAATCCATACAGAGCCTTCTTCAATTTACAAACATGATTTACCTTATTGGGATCCTCATAGCCAGGTGGTTGTGACATGTAGACCTCTTTAGATATCCATCCATTCAAGAATGCATTCTTCACATCCAATTGGTACATGTTCCAATTCTTGGATGCAGCTACACTCACCATAACTCTGATAGTTGGCATCTTGGCCACAGGAGAAAATGTCTCCTCATAATCAATGCCTTGGGTTTGTGCAAAACCCTTGGCTACCAACCTAGCTTTGTACCTGTTTATTGTTCCATCTGAATTCTTCTTTAGTTTGTAGATCCATCTGGATCCTATCACCTTCATAGAGTCCTTCTTGGGTACCAAGTCCCAAGTGTCACTTTCCTTGAGAGCTTCTATCTCTTCATCCATGGCTTCTCTCCATTCTGGTTTGGTAATTGCTTCTTCATAGGTACCTGGTTCTTCATTCAACAAGTCTTTTGCAAGATATACAGAATGTTTAGTTACAAGTGATGTGTCATACCCAAATCTGATAGGCTTCTTCTTTTCTCTCTGAGATCTCCTCATTGCTTGGGTTGAAGTTTCTGGTTTATCTTCTAATTGCTTCATCTTCATCTTCCCTTTGGATTTCCAAGCCTTGAACTCTTCAATGTTGATGGTGTCTTCATCATCTGAGCTTGTGTCCTCTTTCTGAATTGGTTCTTGCCTGATAAGCTTGGGAAAGTCTTCTTCCATGTCATAAGGTAGGCTAACTTTCCTGCATTCATTTTCATACCATGAATCATTTTCATCAAAGATTACATCTCTACTTACCTTGAAGCCTTTGTTTGAGGGGTTGTAGAATCTGTATCCCTTCTGATTCAAATCATAACCAATGAAGATACACTTTTCAGCCTTAGGGTCTAGCTTTCCCCTTACTTGTGAGGGAATATGCACATATGCTACACAACCAAAGATTTTGCAATGATCCAGAGAGGGTCTCTTACCATGCCAAGCTTCATATGGTGTCATGCCATCAAGTGATTTGGATGGCAAACTATTGATGAGATAAGTGGCAGTGGATACACTCTCTGCCCATAGGTAATTTGGCAATTTTTTCTCATTAAGCATAGACCTAGCTGTTTCTACTATAAGTCTATTCCTTCTTTCTGCTACCCCATTTTGTTCAGGTGAATACCTTGTAGTGATCTCCCTTTTGATGCCTCTTTCCTGCAAGAAATCTTCAAACTCATTGGAGAAGTACTCTCCTCCACCATCTAACCTTAGCCTCTTCAAGCTTCTACCTGTTTGATTTTCAACAAGTGCAAGATACCTCTTGAAACAATTAAACACTTCATCTTTGTGCTTCATAAAGTATAAAATGGTCCACCTGCTATAGTCATCAATGAAGGACACATAATACCTTGAACCAGAAATGGAAGGGTCCTTGCTAGGTCCCCAAACATCTGTGTGTACCAAGTCTAGGTACTCTTCATGCATGAAACCTTTCCTTGAGTAGGGTAATCTATGAGACTTACCAAATTGACATGATCCACATTTGTAAATCATGTGTTGCTTGGATACATTAGGTATCCCAAGCACACATTGATCCCTGCACATTTGCTTAAGAGTCCTTTCACCTATGTGCCCTAATCTCTTATGCCATATTTCTAACTCTGAAAGTGTTTGATCCTTATAATTATACAAAGCAATATTCTTGGTGTCTTCTAGCTCAAATGTAAATAATCTACCTGATTTTTCTCCCTTGGCTATCCTTCTGAATCCATGTCTTGGATCCTCCACATATGCACCATGTTGAGTGAACCTGACCTGTAGACCTTTTTCCACAATCTGTCCTACACTCATCAGATTCTTGGTGATTGTTGGAACATACAACACTCTGCTTAGTAAATTCTGATTACCATCACTTGTTTTGACATTGCCTACTTTAACAACTGAATGTTTAGTGTCATCACCTGTCTGCACTTGGTGCTTGCCTTTGGGTTCTTCCAAATCAGAAAGTAGTGCCACATTGCCAGCTACATGGTTAGAACATCCTGAGTCAATGTAAAATAAATGATCATCATTTGTACCTATCTTGGAGGTCATATTCATGATCAATAGGGAGTCATCTTGCTCCTCTGTGTAGTTGTTGTAGTCTCTTCTATTTCTGAATCCACCTTGGTAGTTCCCATTGTGGTTGTTGTTGTAGTTGTTGTTGTATTGGTTGCTGTATCCATTGTAGCTTTGATGTTGGTTGAATCTGCCTCTCCCTTGAGAGTATCCACCTCTTGAGTAGCCTCTTCCTCTCTGATTTTTGTAGTTCTTGTAGCATTCATCTGTGGTATGATTGGACAATCCACAAATGTTGCATGGTGATGAGTTGTAGGGTCTCCCCCTACCTGACTTACCTCCTCTGCCTCTTCCTCTAGATGACCTACCTCTCCCTGCATAGTTAGCTTGAGAGGTAGAGCCTTCTTCATCCTATTTCTTCTTGCCTTTATCTTTAACCTTTTTTTCAGTATAGAGAGCAGAGGGATTATTACCTTTTGATTGATCTCCAGCCTTTGTAAACTTTGCTTCATGTGTAAATAGTTGGCCCATGAGTGTTGTGAGATCAGGGGTATGCATGTCCATATAGAGGTCCATTGCAGTGGTGAAACTTTCCCACTTATCATCTGCCTTGAGTCCATTTGTCACTTGCCTGACTATTTTCTCCTCTTCAATTTCCTCTCCAATGCTTGCTAGTTGGTCTGCCACATCTTTAATCTTTGTCACATACTCTGAGACTGATTGCTTGGGCTGCTTCCTAAGGGTTGTGAACTCAATCCATAATTGATTCTTCCTAGCCCTTGTGTTGGAAGAAAAATAATTTGACAAGGTTTCCCAAGTCTCTTGGGAAGTCTTACAGTTCCTTACATGAGGTAAAAGAAAGTCAGATATAGAGTTTAAGAGATAAGACCTTGCCAAAGCATCCTTTGCACACCATTGGTTGAGCCTTTCATGTTCATCCTTTGTAGGTAGTCCTCTAGTCTTGAATGAGGGCAACTCCTCATCTCTTGATATGTATCCAAATAGACTTCTC
This sequence comes from Ceratopteris richardii, assembly GCA_020310875.1. Lineage (NCBI taxonomy): Eukaryota > Viridiplantae > Streptophyta > Polypodiopsida > Polypodiales > Pteridaceae > Ceratopteris > Ceratopteris richardii. The sequence goes on along the minus strand of CM035434.1, from coordinate 35,291,231 downwards.
CCTTGTAGATAGGTCTTCATTCTCAATGACCAAGCCTGATAATTATTTCTATCCAATTTGTCAATGAAGGAAGGGAAACCATCACCCATGTTTACCTTCTTTGCTCTGATACCACTGTTGGAAGTGATGGCTGGATGCACTCAGAAGATCAGTTGGTGCTGCAAAACCTGCTTCACACCTGCCCTCTTTTCTCTTCAGATATGCTTAGTAGACTCCTTGAACTTCAAAATGACACAAAGAAACCATATATGTACTTTGGAAATGGTTTCGGTAATGATCAAACCAAAACAGATAACTTGGTACTTCAAAAATCAAGAAAAACTTTCTATTCCTGTAGTGATACCTGCTCAGACTTTTACTCAGTGTGACCAGCACACTTAAAATTGGAACAATTCCTTTTGGGAGTATTAAAGTACCTTAGTAAGCTACCAATCACAAGTAGAATCACTTCAATTGATAAACTATGCACTGAGAAATAAGTTTAGCAAAATTATAATCACCCCCGACTTTTTAGGAACTCTGCAGACACAGACCAGTGTGCACTTCGAAGCGGATTTCTCCAATATGGCTGAATGAAATCCTCTGAGATTTTGTATGCTTGTAGTAGACTTTGCGCTGGTTCCAATGAGCTATAGATCTTTTGATTTGGTTCAGTATATCTTGAGTTGTGCCCTGTTGAAGTTGACAGACTTGAAGAAGATAACACAGAGAACCAGAAATGATAAATGTGTGTATATCTATTGATTGATAAGTTTGTACAAGCTCAATAGCATGACAAGCATAGCTAATTGAGGTGTGGTGGTGTAGGCTATG
>CM035434.1:35250418-35285418 GCA_020310875.1 Ceratopteris richardii | reverse complement strand
TAGATCATCTAGAGGAAGAGGCAGAGGAGGTAAGTCAGGTAGGGGGAGACCCTACAACTCATCACCATGCAACATTTGTGGATTGTCTAATCATACCACAGATGAATGCTACAAGAACTACAAGAATCAGAGAGGAAGAGGCTACTCAAGAGGTGGATACTCTCAAGGGAGAGGCAGATTCAATCAACACCAAGGCTACAATGGATACAACAATCAGTACAACAACAATTACAACCACAACCACAACCACAATGGTAACTACCAAGGTGGATTCAGAAATAGAAGAGACTACAACAATTACACAGAGGAGCAAGATGACTCCCTATTGATCATGAATATGACCTCCAAGGCAGGTACAAATGATGATCATTTATTTTATATTGACTCAGGATGTTCTAACCATGTAGCTGGCAATGTGGCACTACTTTTTGATTTGGAAGAACCCAAGGGAAAACATCAGGTACAGACAGGTGATGATACTAAACACTCTGTTGTAAAAATTGGAAATGTAAAGACATGTGATGGTAACCAGAACCTATTGAGCAGGGTACTCTATGTACCAACCATCACCAAGAATCTAATGAGTGTTGGTCAGATTGTGGAGAAAGGTTTGCAGGTCAGATTCACACAACATGGAGCATATGTGGAGGACCCAAGACATAGTTTCAAAAGAATTGCCAAGGGGGAGAAATCAGGTAGATTGTTTACTTTTGAGCTAGAAGACACTAAGAACATTGCTTTGTATAATTACAAGGATCAAACACTTTTAGAGTTAGAAATATGGCACAAGAGGTTAGGTCACATAGGTGAAAGAACCCTAAAGCAAATGTGCAGGGATCAATGTGTGCTTGGGATACCTAATGTGTCCAAGCAACACATGATTTACAAGTGTGGAGCATGTCAGTTTGGTAAGTCTCACAGGTTGCCCTATTCAAGGAAAGGTTTCATGCATGAAGACTACCTAGACTTGGTACACACAGATGTTTGGGGACCTAGCAAGGACCCTTCCATTTCAGGTTCAAGGTATTATGTGTCCTTCATTGATGATTATAGCAGATGGACCATCTTATACTTTATGAAGCATAAAGATGAAGTGTTTAATTGTTTCAAGAGGTATCTTGCACTTGTTGAAAACCAAACAGGAAGAAGCTTGAAGAGGCTAAGGTCAGATGGTGGAGGAGAATACTTCTCCAATGAGTTTGAAGATTTCTTGTAGGCAAGAGGCATCAAAAGGGAGATTACTACAAGGTACTCACCTGAACAAAATGGGGTAGCAGAAAGAAGGAATAGACTCATAGTAGAAACAGCTAGGTCTATGCTTAATGAAAAGAAATTGCCAAATTATCTTTGGGCAGAGAGTGTATCTACTGCCACCTATCTTATTAATAGGTTGCCATCCAAATCACTTGATGGCATGACACCATATGAAGCTTGGCATGGTAAGAGACCCTCTCTAGATCATTGTAAAATCTTTGGTTGTGTAGCATATGTGCATATTCCCTCACAGGTAAGGGAAAAGCTAGACCCTAAAGCTGAAAAATGTATCTTCATTGGTTATGATTTGAACCAAAAGGGATACAGATTCTACAACCCAACAAACAAAGGTTTCAAGGTAAGCAGAGATGTCATCTTTGATGAGAATGACTCTTGGTATGAGAATGAATGCAGGAAGGTTAGTCTACCCTATGATATGGAAGAAGACTTTCCAAGGCTCACCAAGGAGGAACCAATTCAGAAAGAAGATTCAAGCTCAGATGATGATGATACAATAAATCTTGAGGAGTTCAAGGCTTGGAAGTCCAAAGGAAAGATGAAGATGAAAAAGCTAGAGGATATACCAGAATCCTCAACTCAAGCAATTAGAAGATCTCAGAGAGAAAGCAAAAGACCAATCAGATTTGGGTATGACACATCACTTGTAACTAAACATTCTGTATATCTTGCAAAGGATTTGTTGAATGAAGAACCAGGTACCTATGAAGAAGCAATTACAAAACCAGAATGGAAAGAAGCTATGGATGAAGAAATGGAAGCTCTCAAGGAGAGTGATACTTGGGACTTGGTACCCAAGAAGGACTCTATGAAGGTGATAGGATCCAGATGGATCTACAAACTAAAGAGGAATTCAGATGGAACCATAAACAGGTACAAAGCTAGGTTGGTAGCCAAGGGTTTTGCACAAACCCAAGGCATTGATTATGAGGAGACATTTTCTCCTGTGGCTAAGATGCCAACTATCAGAATATTGGTAAGTGTAGCTGCATCCAAGAATTGGAACATGTACCAATTAGATGTCAAGAATGCTTTCTTGAATGGATGGATATCTGAATAAGTCTACATGTCACAACCACCTGGCTATGAAGACCCCAAGAAGGTAAACTATGTTTGTAAATTGAAGAAGGCTCTATATGGTTTGAAGCAGGCACCTAGAGCATGGAATTACAGGTTGACAACCTACCTCCAAGACCAAGGATTTGTGATGAGCAAAGCTGACACTTCTCTATTCATAAAGAGAAGTAGTACAGAGGTAATCTACTTGTGTGTTTATGTTGATGACATCATCATTACAGGCAATGATGTCAATGGTATTAGACACATCAAAGGACAGATGATGAAAGAATTCAAGATCAATGATCTTGGATTATTGAAGTACTTCTTAGGTCTTGAGTTAGTCTACACCAACTCAGGTATATATATCACTCAAAAGAAGTATGTACAGGATATGGTAAAGAAGTTTGGCTTGCAGGATGCTAAAGTCTCAACTACTCCAATGGAGGTCAACCTAAAGCTAAGTGCTCATGAAGGGGATGAAATACAAGACATTACAGGATATCAAAGCATGGTAGGTAGTTTGAATTATGCTACCTTGACAAGAATTGACATAGCATATGGAGTTAGTGTGCTTAGTCAATTCATGCACAAACCAAGGATACCTCACCTAGAGGCAGCAAAGAAGATCTTGAAGTATTTGAAGGGAACTCAGAATCATGGTTTCTACTTTCCTTATACATCAGATATTGACCTTAAAGTATATTCAGATGCAGATTGGGCAGGATGCAAGGATGATAGGAGAAGCACTTCAGGATACATTTGTTTTGCTGGAGATAAGCCTATTTCTTGGTCAGCCAAGAAGCAACCTACAGTGGCATTGTCATCCACTGAAGCAGAGTATAGAGGGCTTGCCAATGCCACTCAAGAAGCTATCTGGTTGAAGCTCTTATACACAAAGTTAGGTCTATGCACTAGACCACCAATCATATTTGGAGATAACACTAGTTCTCTTCACCTTGCAGCTAATCCAATATATCATGCTAGAACCAAACACATAGAGGTTCATTACCACTATGTGAGAGAGAAGTTGCTTAGTAAAGACATTCAATTGACTTATTTGTCTACTAATATGCAATGTGAAGATTTACTCACTAAAGCATTGGATGGAAACAAGCTATGCAGATTCAAATCCATGATTGGATTGCAGGATGTGATTGAAGACTAAAGATGAAGACTTAAGCCAAAGTGTTTGGCTTGAGGGGGAGCTGTTGGTGCATTTCAAGCCTTCACACTTGGCTTGGAACCATGGAAGACTAGCTTGGACAACTTTCATCAAGGCTTCACTTGAAGCAAAGTCCATATGAACTTATGCTTATAAGTTCTTACCTCTTCACCCATTGTAAAAGTCTATATGACTTGGCATCTCATGTAACCACTCACCAACTTGATTAGTCGTGCATTCTTAGTTGAATTAATGGAGAGAATATCTCCCTACTTTTAGAGGAGAGATTCTAGGGAGCCTTAGTTTGAGTTTGAAATTCAAATCTACTTCCAATTCATATAAAAGGTGAAGAAAAAACTCGCGGGTTAGCTAGTCCAATTGAGCTCACTCCCCGAGGCATTCTACTGTTGTAACTAAGTGTGTGATAGAGCTACTTCATAGCCTACACCACCACACCTCATTTAGCTATGCTTGTCAAGCTAATGAGATTGTACAAACACATTAATCAATAGAAGTATACACATTCACTATCTCTGTTGTCTCTGAGTCTTCTTCTCCAAGTCTGTCAACTTCAAAGGAGCATATCTCAGGATCTACTGAACCAAATCAAGTGATTCAAAGCACATTGGAACCAGCTCTAAGCATACTACATGCCTACAAAATTTCAAGGCCAAAGGATCAGCCATCTCGGAGAAATCTCACTCGAAGTCGTCACTGTTATTTTTCTGCACAACTCCTAAAAAGTCGGGAGTGCTCCTAAGTTTGCTAAATCAATTTCTCTGGATGTGGTTTATCATTTCCTTTCATTACACTTGAAAATGGTAGCTTATTAAGGTACTTTAATTCCCCCAAAAGGAATTATTTCAATTGCAAGTGTGCTGGTCACACTGAGCATAACACTGAGCAGGTATCATTACAAAAATAGCAAGTTTTTTGGATTTGTGAAGGAACCAAATTATCTGTTTTGGTTTGATCACTACACAAATCATTTGCAAAGTACATATATGCTTTCTTGGTATCATTTGGAAGCTCAAGGAGTGTACTAAGCATTTGTGGAATCAAAGGAGGGCTGGTGTGAAGCAGGTTTAGCTACACTAACTCAATCTCTTGAGTGCATCCAACCATCACTCCCAACACATTGGATGCAAATGGGTCTACAAGACTAAGAGGTTTGCAGATGGAAGTGTGTCTGGGTATAAAGCTAGACTTGTTGTGAAAGGGTTTGCTCAAACATATGGTATTGATTATGATGAGACCTATAGTCTTGTGGCAAAGATGACAAGCATCAGGACACTCATAGCTATTTCTACATGTAAAGGTTGAAAATTATGTCAATTAGATGTGAAGAATGTTTTTTTAAATGGTTCCATTTCAGATGATGTTTTCATGGAGCAACCTCAAGAATTCAGAGATGGAAGGTATCCAAATCATGTATGTAAGCTCAAGAGAGCTTTGTATGGGTTGAAGCAGGCCCCAAGGGCATGGAATTATAGACTTGTGAAGTTCTTGAAAGAACTTGGATTTCAAGTATCTAAAGCAGATAGTAGCTTGCTTGTTAAAGCAAGTGATGATGGGTTGATTTACATGTGCATATATGTTGATGATATAATTCTTACAAGTACAGATGAGAAAGGCATTCAAAGCCTAAAGAAGAAAATAGAGAAAGAGTTCAAAATCAGTGATTTGGGAGACTTGTCATATTTCTTGGGCATGGAGATTTCATACACTCAACATGGAGTGTATGTGACTCAAGAAAGGTATTTGAGAAACTTGTTAATCAAGTTTAAAATGAATGATTGCAGGATAGCACCTAATCCAATGGAGGAGAATCACAAATTGAGCAGATATGGTGGAGAAGAATTCAAGGATATGAAGCTATATCAGAGTTTGGTTGGTAGTCTTATCTATGTTACATTAACTAGGCCTGATTTATCATATGCAGTTGGAGTTTTGTCTCAATTCATGCATTGTCCTAGGAAAGAACATTGGATTGCAGGTCAAAGAGTGTTGAGGTACATTAAGGGTACACTCAAAGAGGGCTTGTATTATGGTTTTACATCAGACACAAACATCAAAATATATAGTGATGCAGATTGGGCAGGTAATCCTGATGATAGGAGATCAACATATGGATACTTGTGTTACGTGGGAGATAAGTTAATCTCTTGGTGTTCAAAGAAGGAACACACAATTGCTTTATCATCTACAGAAGCTGAGTACAAAGATATGGTTGAAGCTGCAAAGGAAGTGATATGGCTTAAGACTCTCATGAAGTGTTTTGACACCATATAGAGTACACCTATCATTTATGGAGATAACATGAGTTCATTGTATTTAGCTGCTAATCCTGTGTTTCATGCAAGGACTAAACACATTGAGATTCAGTATCACTTTCTGAGAGAGAAGGTGATGGATAAAGAGATTGAAGTCATACATACTTCAACAAAAGATCAGATAGTTGATATGCTTACCAAAAGCTTGGATGGACCAAAGCTACAGAAATTCAAAGACATGGAAAGCATAAAGAAGATAGAGAAAACCTCAATTGATGATTGAGGGGGAGCTGTTGGTGCAAGACAATCACCAATTGATGTTTTGACATGGAAATGAAGTCAAGGATCTGAGAAGAGAACAAGTTGTGAAGCATGAAAGAAGGACACATTCAGAATTTGGAAGATGTGTACACATATGTACATTATGTCAGAGATAGTTCACTTATATCTTTGAGTAGTCATAAGCTTGTAAATTTTTGTCTATATATATACTTGGAAAATGTTGGGACAAGTATGAGAAATAATGTTGAGCATGAGAGTAGATTAGAATTATAAGTCATTAGACACTTATGAAGAGGTAAGAATAGTTCTCTCATCCAGATGTAATTTTTGTCAGAAATGAAGAGAAGTTGCGCCTGATGTTTCTGTGCATTCTCCTTCTGTGCTTGATCATTTCAAGAATCCTTTTGTGGATGTCTAAGTCCATAGATAATGAGTCTATGGCTAAAGTTTGAGAGCCTAATTGTAAACAGGCTGTGAGAATTATGAGTAGGAACATTCATATGTAAAAGAGTGTTCACAGTTTTCTGAAACATGCACATTTTCAATGGTCAATGATTTGATCATTTCTCATTGCACAGATTAAAGTTTTGCATGAATGAGGACTCAAAATCTAAGTTGAGAGGTAAGCCATCTATGGCTCAAAGCATTTGTTTAAATGGGTTCTAGTTTTAGAGAACCATGTCTTAGAAGCTGCAGGTATCAAAGTCGACTATAAAGACAGACAGTTTCAGACATAGGTAGATTGTTTGAATCATTTCTCATAATCTACTCAAGTTTTTGAAGTGTTTTAACTTAGAGGAGGTGCACAATCTCTAGGCAAAACATTCTACAAAGTTTTAGCAAAAACTTTACCTGAATGATTAGTCAATGAGTGATTAAGGTGCAGCAGACTTTTCTGAGAAATGACTTTCTTCAGAGTTAGCTAATTTTTTGATAATTTGGTGCTTGTCTTCCAAAATTGGTTGGAGTTTAAAGTTATTCTTGATATAGATGTGGTCTAACATCAAGGATAGCTTGTTCTTTTGGAGATTAACACTCTCCATCATCTATCAATGAACGAATCAATCAATCAATCTATCTATCTATCTATCTATCTATCCATCTATCTATCTATCTATCTATCTATCTATCTATCTATCTATCTATCTATCTATCTATCTATCTATCTATCTATCTATCTATCTATCTATCTATCTATCTATCTATCTATCTGTCTATCTATCTATCTCTATTTATCTTTGTCTTTTTCTATGTATCTATCTATCTATCTATTTATCTACCTATTTATCTATCTATCTATCTCTCTATCTATCTATCTCTCTGTTTGTTATTGATCTTTGGAGTTGTCCTCTCCAATCATTTAGCATAAAGAATTAACAATACATCTTTATTTTGTCTATCTTGGAAGTATTCAAGAGACCACAACCCCTTCTAGATGATAGAATCCAAGAAATAAGAGAATAATGGCTGGATTTCTGAGAATGATGAAAATGAAGAGGAATTTCTAGGGTTTGGATTATCTTGAGCAAATCTCCACCATTTTCCACAATCTTGGTGTCTATTACATGCTATTTTCTCAGCAAATACAATTATGAAGTCAAAACTCAAAAATATTACCTGTACCATACAGACGAGACAATCATGATTCTGTGAAAACAGACGATTTTCATCTCCAGCACCATTCTTCATCAATTTCTCACTCAACACATCAATATTCAGCTCTCTTCGTACACATTCAAGAGAATTACACAATACAAGCTCACAAATCTCCATAGATACACAAAGAATAGACTCAACAAATCAATGAAACCACACAAAGAGAAGAAAACACGATTTTCAGCAGGACACTCTCTCTCTATTCACTTGGATAGCATGTAAACAAATAATCAACCAACCACCTCATAATAGAGGAAATTGTCTTATATACATTTTCAAGTGTCCCTTTTCACACTTGAATTTTGGTCCTTTCCTCTATTATTCTAAAAATATGCTATCTAGGAGTTTCCAAAAATTCTAGAAAAATTACATAAAATTCTATTCTACATAAGGAAGACTCTTCCTTATTTTTACATCAGTTGCAAAAATATTTTTACAAGTTTTTGTCATTTTACAATTATTTTTCATCCAAAATGCTTCAAAAATACATCTTCTAACATCCTTTCCCTCCTAAACGTTTTGGCTCCTGACAAAAGACTTTCCTGCTCTTATGTCTTGATTGCTTTCTTCACTTTTTCTTTCTTTGATAGACTTGTGACAGTAAGTCATGACTTTTCCTTGTTGGTGCATATCAAGCCTTCACACATTGGCTTGAACTCATGGAAGATTAGCATGGACAAAGAATTATCAAGGCTTCACTTGAACCAAGGTTCATATGAACATATGCTTATAAGTTCTTACCTCTTTACCCCTTGTAAAAGTCTATATGACTTGGCATTTATTTGTAATCACTTGAAGTCATTCACCTACCTCATTAGTCGTGGAAATTTGAATGTTGTAATGGAGAGAATATCTCCCTACTTTTAGAGGAGAGATTCTAGGGAGCCTTAGTTTGAATTTCAAATTCAAATGAAGAACAAACTCCTATAAAAGATGAAGAAGAAAAGTCGCGGGAGGAACTCACTCTAGCTCACTCCCCGAGGCATTGTTATCATTGTAACTGAGTGTGTGTTAGTGCTACTCCATAGCCTACACCACCACACCTCAATTAGCTATGCTTGTCATGCTATTGAGCTTGTACAAACTTATCAATCAATAGATATACACACATTTATCATTTCTGGTTCTCTGTGTTATCTTCTCCAAGTCTTTCAACTTCAAAGGAGTATAACTCAAGATCTACTGAACCAAATCAAAAGATCTATAGCTCATTGGAACCAGCTCAAAGTCTACTACAAGCATACAAAATCTCAGAGGATTTCATTCAGCCATTTGGGAGAAATCCGCTTCGAAGTGCACACTGGTCTGTGTCTGCAGAGTTCCTAAAAAGTCGGGGGTGATTATAATTTTGCTAAACTTATTTCTCAGTGCATAGTTTATCAATTGAAGTGATTCCACTTGTGATTGGTACCTTACTAAGGTACTTTAATACTCCCAAAAGGAATTGGGAAATTCAACCATTTAGGTGGGATTTGTCCTTCTCTCCGTCTTTCCCAAAAAACTGTCCATTCTCTTCTTCTTGCTACTGGGCAATAAGCTGGATTAATTTTCAATTGAAGAGGTGCTTCCTTCCAAATTTTCCTGCATTCTTTATTTGCATCCAACCATTTGTTTCTCCACTTTGGATTGGCTTTCTCGAATAATTCTTTGGTCACGTTAATATCTTCTTCATATTCTAGATATTTATTTGGAGGTAATCCAACTCTTGCTATTTGATAGTTCTTGATACTCTCCATGATCATACATAAAGGTATGCCCAATCCATCTGCTGCCCAATGATGCTGGTCTAGATTAATCCCCTTATTCAAAGCAAATGTGACAATTTGATCTTCATATTCATCATGCATTTTTCTGATAAAATCCATTCTAGATTCTCTATTTGTCAGCAATTTTTTGACAAATTCTTTTGAATATTCTTCCTCTGGTCTTTTATTTGCTCATTCACTCCCATGTTGTATTCCATCATCATTTCCTCCCTTATATTCCTCTGTATATGTAGTCTCTATATGTGTTTCTTCCTGAACTTGTGGCTTGTTCAACTTTTTCTGTAATTCTTCTATTGTCACTATCAGACTTCCGTTCTGTATTGCCCATAACTCTCTTTCTTTTATCCATTCATTTTTTTCCTTTTCCATCCTTGACTGCCAATCACTCCTTTCTTTTTCCATATCCATGTGCAACTTGTTATATCCTCTCATTGATGTAGCAGCATGTGTACTAGCTTGCTTCTCTAGCTCCTTGGCTTCCTTCAGTTCAGTTTGTAATCTCTTGATCTCCTTGTGCAATTCTTCTTTTTCTTCCTTTGTCATCTGAGCAATCTTACCTTCATCCTTCATCTGACCTTCTTCCAATAATAATTTTTTTATCTCTTCATTTGCTTTGGTCAAGATTTGATAAGAAGTCTGCAAGGTTCTATATCTTCCTTCAATTTTTCTCAGCTCCATTTCCAGTTTATTATTCTGCTCTGTTAGTTTTGCACTCTTTTCTTCTAGATATTGAATTCTATTTTGTTTCTGTACTTCTAACTCTTCCAAAGCAATTATTCTATTTGTAAATTCCTCATTTTTCTCCTGCACCTTCCTCAATTGTTCTGACATTCGTTCCTTCTCCCTTTTGTGCTCCTTAATGATCATACTGCCTTTCTCAAATTCAGACTCTGTTACCATTCCTGAAATGATCATATTCCTGCTTGAAGGTCTAAACTGCTCAATGTTGCTCATAATAATCTGGCAAGCAGATCTTATATTCTTGGGTATTCTTTCCAACCCCACTTCCATTTCCATCTCTTTAACCTCTATTTGTTTGTCTTCTTTGCACTCATTCTCCTCTTCCTCTTCTTCTTCATACTCTATATCCTTAGCCTCTTGTTCTTCATGACTTTGATCCTCTTCCAATGTTTCTTGATCTACAGCATGTTTTTCCTGTTCCAATGTCTGATTATCTTGGTTCTCTTGTCTTGATCTATCTTCATCTGTCTTTACTTCTTCTATTTTGTTATTCTCCAATTTTGGTTGTTCTTTTGTAGAAAGTTGTGCTTCTTTTACCTGGATTGAGGTTTCCTGAATTAAAATTGACTCAATTGTCTCACTGAATTTTATCTATCATGGCTTGTCTGCTGTTTCTGCCCTTCTTCCTGCTCATCAATGTCCATAAGATCCATTTCTTCTTCTTGTCCTTGATTTTCGCTAGTTGCAAATTCTTCATTCCTCTTTAAATCATGAAGTACATCTTTTATACTTTGGATAATCTCCTTTTCTACCACCCCCTCTATAACTTCTTGAACATTCTTTTTTGCTTCTATTTCTTTTGCTTCCTGAGCTTGATCTGCACTTTTCTGTTTTATGGCTGGACTGCTTTTCTATGATTCTCTTACTATTTCTGCTATGCTCTTATCTAATTTAAAATAAGTTTGTGAGGGTTTTGTCCATATTGGTTTTATTCCTGCAGGCACCAGCCCACAACTAAATTCCTCTCTTACATTACTTTCCTCTTCTGTCATTACTGCTTTACCTTTCATCATCCTTCTTTCTTCTTCAGGACTGATTTGCTTAACTGCCTCTTCTTGAACCTGCTTCTCCTGAGCCTTCTTTCCCAAATCTTCAGGTGTTTTCTGTTTCTCAGTGGCCTGTGTAACCACACTAGGAGTACTTGGAATTGAATACTTCAGACTTTTTAATAAGAAACTTTCAATGTCACTTTCAGAATCTGAGGAAAAATGTGAAGATCCTCCAAGTCCTGGTTTTTCCACTTTTGACTCTTCTTTAGCAGTAAATTCCTTCTGTTGATCTCTTACTATTACTTCTTCTGCCTCCTTTATGGTTACAGCTTCAACTACCGATTTTCCTTTCTCCTTCTTGGTCAACTTCTTTCTTTGCACTGGTTTCTTTTGAACCTTCTTTTTTACTACATTTGTGGTTCTGGTTTCTGGAGGTCCTTGCAGTTCTTTGAAGTATGCTAATAGCTCTACTTCCTTTTTAACAAATACCTCTTTTGTTTCAGCTGTCATCATCTGATCATGAAGTGCTTCATAATGCTCTACCTCCTCTTGGACCCAATCTGTAGCCTTGCATGAATAATCTTCAAACATCTTTTGATATTGTGCCTCATACATTGCTCTTTTGTTATTTCCTTGAGTTAGATAAGTGTATAACTGTTCTTTGCTTGTTTGGGGTGGATGAGGATCACTAGAAGATTGGACCTGCTTCTGCACATCTTCATGTTCTTCTTTTGTAGCTTCATCCGGCTCTAATTCAACCTTTCTTGGGTCCAACCTCCTTTTCTTTACAGGAACCACTTCCTTGGATATTACCTTTCTTTTCATCCCTGCTCCCCTCATGCTGGTTTGTCCTTCTATTTCTCTCACAACCATTTTCCTGGGAGGACTCTTGATCCCTGACATAAGACTTCTAAAATATTGTGCCTCTGGAGCCAGTTTCAACTTATCTTCCATTCCTAAGACATGATAAATGATCCTGGTTAAAAATTGGGCTCCATTCATGAATTTTTTCTGTTCCTAGTGTTTTGCTGCTCCTTTCAGCTATTCATGGATGTATGGTGTCACATCCATTACTCCAAAGGGCTTAGTCCTATCCTTGTTGTTAAACATCAACAGTATAACAGGCTTATGTGGCATGGTATACCTTGGTAGCTTTGGGAAGCAGAAATATTGTAAGAACATTCTTGTGGCATATTCTTCATTCTCTCTTCCTTTGAAGTCAGTGAATTTTGTGTACCCTGTATAAGTTTCCTTATTCTTTTTTACAAAGCTGGGGTCAAGCAAGGTTCCCATAGGGTAGAATTGTAGAGCTGCTCTGATATGTTCTGCTTTTATAGTGATACCCACCTCTGTTGGAGAAACACTCACTAATTGGACATATATTTGAAGGTCAAATCTTAGGAAGAAAACACCATGCCTATGTGAAGGGACAAATTCACAAGTGTATCATATTTGTAAAGTTAGTTCACTTTAGTTCTAGAAGCTTTTTAAAATCACGAGAATACGAAAATCTATATAAGTTAGTTTGTATCAACTAACGCGGAGAGAGAGTGAGAGAGAAGAAGTAGAAGAAGGAGTTCATTTTATACGACTGAGTATAGTCGGGCTTCTCTGAGTGAGAAAGCATCTGTAAAACTTCTGAGTTTTCATAGCTATGAGAAAGAACTGAGTAAAGTTCTGTGTATAAGTCTTCTTCCTCCATCTCCAGTGTTTGCCTTCTGTGTAATGATTTGAAAGGTTGAAGTTTTCCAAGCAAGTCGATGCGTGGCATCGAATGTATGTTGAAAGGTTGAGTTTTATGCGAGAAGTCGATGCCTGGCATCGAATCTCACTTGATAAGTCCTTATCTTCATATCTGATTTTTATCTACTGCCAAATCTTTTTGAAAAGATGAAGTTTGTGGAGCAACTTGATGCCTGGCATCGACTTCTAGCATATAAGTGGTCTTCTTCATGTGTGTGTAAAAGAGAGTATTTCTGGTGCAGAAAAAGGGCCTAAAAAAGCTCAAAGTCGATGCCTGGCATCGACCTTGACTGAAATTCGATGCCAGGCATCGAATTTTTTATTTTTGGACACCAGGATTACTAAAACAAGAAAAAATTCCAGTTTTGGAAGGTCATACAGGGTCATCTTGTGAAGGCCATAACTTGAGTTCTAGATATCTGTTTGATGCATATGATAGCTTGTTGGAAAGCACTACTTTTCTAGTTTTAGCCTGTAAAGTTTCATGGAGAAACAATACTTGAGCTAGGAGAAAGTAGCAAAATACTGAAGGTATGTCATTTCAGTGACTAGGAATTTCTGTAGAAGCAAAGTTCTCACTTTAGGCTATCATTTCTCAAAGTTTGGAGTGGCAATGAGTTAATGGTGACCATAGAGGTGTTCTAGTGTCACATTAATTCATTTCTTCTGGTGTTTCATACATCAACAAGTGGTATCAGAGCAGAAAGATTCTCGAGAGTAGAAGACGACAAAGGTACGAGAAGTTTTGTAAAGTTTTCCATTAAAGTTTGAAAGGTGAAGCATTTGAAGACACAAGGCATCAAAAGGTTACTTCAAAAGTATTCTCATACACAAAGAACTTCAAAAGGTATTATCCTTTATCCTTTAAGCTCACAGGTTGCAGCAGAAGAAAAGAACTATGGCAGATCATATCTCCATTGACAAACTGGAGAGAGATAATTACCCCGCATGGGTAATGAGAATGGAAGCCTTACTTATGAGTAAGGATCTCATGGTATATGTAACAGGTGAAGAAGAGAAGCCAGTATTTGAAGATGAAAGCCGACCAAAGAAAGAGGAACTTGATGCTTTAAAGCATTGGCAGAAGAAGGATGCAAGTGCAAAAGCATACATCTACAATACAATCTCTGATCATTTGCTACCACACATCAGAGGATTGGAATCATCTGAAGATATATGGAATGCATTGGAGTATCATTTCCAAAGTACTACTGAAGCACGGAAAGCAATTCTATGGTCAGAGTTTACAACATTCAAGAAGAAGCCAAGTCAAACCATTAGTGATTATGTCACTAAGATGAAGGATCTAGCAGATAGTCTTGGATCCATAGATGAAGATGTTGAAGATCACAGATTGATTGCTCAATTACTTGCAGGTTTGAGAGGGGATGAAAGGTGGAAACCTTTTGTCTTATCAACAGAACTTTCATAAAATCATTATGTTCCAGATTTGAACCAGTTGCTTGGTTTGATGCTCACATATGAGCAAGACTTGAAGGGAGATGGAGATAAAGGACAAAGTTCTGCAATGTACATGAAGAACAAGAAGAAAGGAGATAAAGGTAAAGCAAAGGATGAAGAAGAGTCAACTTCTCAAGTTTATTATGCAAGAGGTAAAGGCACTGGCAGAGGAAGAGAAAGAGGTTTTGGAAGAGGAAGAGGTAATCAAAATAACAACAAGAAGGCTTGCTAGATCTGTGGATTGAGTAATCATTTGGCTCATGACTGTTGGCACAACCAACAAGGATCAAACCAGAATCAAAACAACATTAGCAGAGGCCGAGGTGGAAGATATCAAAGTAATTTTCAAAGAGGTAGACAAAGTCAAAGAGGAGGCTATGGTAGAGGTGGAGGAAGAAGTTGGGGACAAAATCAATCCTACAACACCACCTACTACAACTATGCAAATGACACACAGAATGAAAGTCATACATCATTGATGATGAACTCAATCAACACATCAGATAAAGAAGATCTAAAGGTATTTTACATTGACTCTGGATGTTCTAATCATTTGTCAGGAAACATAGAATTGATGTCAAAATTAGAAAAAGGCATTTCTAGTCATACAGTTCAAACTGGTGATAATACAAGACATAGTGTACATTCAATTGGAAAAGTGAAATGCAAGAGTGGAGCAGATTTGCTAACCAATGTTTTGTATGTTCCTACAATACCTAAAAACTTGATTAGTGTGGGACAGATAGTTGAAAAAGGTTTTCAAGTCAGATTTACAAATGAAGGAGTATTTGTGGAAGATCCAGAGAATGGATATAATCAGATTGTCTCTGGTAAGAAAGAAGGTAGACTCTTTACTTTAAGAGTGCAAGGGAACATTGGTCAAGCTTTGCTCACACATGGTGAAGCAGTGATTACAGAACTTGATCTCTGGCATAAGAGATTAGGTCATTTCAATGAAAGAGGAATTAAAGCTATGGTTGCTAATCAGTCTGTACTAGGATTACCAAATGTGCAAAGTCAACATATGGTTTATAAATGTGAAGCATGTCAAATGGGTAAAGCACACAGGTTACCATTTCAGAAGAAAGGATTCAAACATGATGGAGTACTTGAGCTCATTCATACAGATGTATGGGGACCAACAAAAGAAGGATCTATTAGTGGCTCAAGGTATTATGTTCTTTTCATTGATGATGCTACAAGATGGATAACATTATATGTTTTGAAGGAAAGATCAGAAGTGTTTGGAGCTTTCAAGCATTTTCATGCATATGCAGAGAGAGTCACAGGTCAAAAGCTTAAAAGACTGAGGTCTGATGGAGGGGGAGAATACTTCTCCCAAGAGTTCAATGATTATCTTTGGAATGCAGGTATTAAGAGAGAAATAACTTGCAGGTACACACCACAACAAAATGGTGTAGCAGAAAGAAGGAATAGGACTTTGGTTGAGTTTGCTAGAGCTATGCTAAAGGAGAAGAACTGTCCAAATTATCTTTGGGCTGAGGCTGTAAATACAGCCACATATCTTGTGAATAGATTACCATGTGCAGCTCTGAATGGAATGACTCCATATGAAGCTTGGTGGGGTAAGAAACCAACACTAGATCATTGTAGAGTGTTTGGATCAATTGCATATGCTTATGTGCCATCACAGCTTAGGCATAAACTTGAACCAAAGGTAGAAAAATATGTGTTCATTTGTTATGATGAAAAGCAGATGGGTTACAGGTTGTGGAATCCTCTAACCAAACAATTTCTTGTTTCTAGAGATGTTACATTTGATGAACAGAAAAGTTGGTATGCAGATCAAAGTCATACAGCTGAAGAATTTGAAGAAGAGGTAAGAAGATGTGAGAAAGGAAAATCAATTGTGCAGGTAAATAGAGATGAAGACTATATGCAAGCAAGTACATCCACAAGTGGATTAACAAGAAGAAATGAAGAAGCTCCTATATTTGATGAAGAAGTGTATCCAGACACATATGAAGAATGTCAACCAAGAAGGTCAAGCAGGACAAGGAGACAACCGGAAAGGTATTCTTATGATACTTCTTACATAACTCAGAAGAACTATGCATATATGGTCAAAGATGATGAAGAACCTCAGAACTATGATGAAGCTAAAGGTAAGAAGCAATGGGAAGAAGCAATGAAGGAAGAGTTCAATGCACTAGAGGAGAACAAGACATGGGAACTTGTTTCTAAACCAAATGGTAAGAAAATAATTGGAAATAAATGGGTTTATAAAGTGAAGAAGCTTGCAGATGGAAGTATAGCCAGATACAAAGCTAGATTGGTGGTGAAAGGCTATGCCCAGACCTATGGCATAGTATTATGATGAGACATTCAGTCCCGTAGCTAAGATGTCAACTATAAGGACAATCATTGCTATTGCAGCTTCAAAAGGATGGACTCTAAGTCAATTGGATATAAAAAATGCATTCTTGAATGGATACATATCAGATGAGGTATACATGGAACAACCTCAAGGGTTTATAGATTCCACGTATCCAAATTTTGTTTGCAGGTTGAGAAGAGCATTGTATGGATTGAAGCAAGCTCCAAGAGCTTGGAACTATAGACTGGTGAAGTATCTCAATGATCTTGGATATCAAAGTTCAAAAGCAGACCCAAGTCTACTTATCAAAAGAACAGAGGAAGGTACAATCTACATTTGTATTTATGTAGATGACATTATAATCACAAGTACTTCAGATGAAGGAATCAAGGAGGTAAAGAGATTACTTGAGAAAGAGTTTAAGATCAGTGACCTAGGAAAGTTGTCATACTTTCTTGGGATGGAAGTTACTTATACAGATCATGGCATATATGTATCACAAGAAAGGTATCTTTTGAATTTATTGAAGAAGTTTGATATGGAAAATTGCAGAGAAGCTTCAACTCCACTTGAAGTTAATCACAAGCTCAGTAAATATGATGGTGCAGACTACAAAGATATGAGGAAGTATCAATCTCTTGTGGGTAGTTTGATTTATGCTACACTAACAAGACCTGATCTTAGTTATGCAGTGGGAGTTTTGTCACAATTCATGCATTGTCCAAAGGACCCACATTGGATTGCAGGTCAAAGAGTTCTCAGATATATCAAAGGAACTATAAAGGAAGGATTATATTATCCTTTTACATTAGATTTGAAGTTGAGAGCCTATAGTGATTCAGATTGGGCAGGTAATCAAGATGACAGAAGATCAACTCATGGTTACATGATATATATTGGTGATAAGCTTGTAAGTTGGTGTTCAAAGAAACAACATACAGTAGCATTATCATCAACTGAAGCAGAGTACAAAGGACTTGTGGAAGCAGCTAAGTCATATGGATGCAGACATTGTTCAAGAGCTTAGGCATTGATCAAGGTACACCTACAATACATGGAGATAATATGAGTTCACTTTATCTTGCAGCAAATCCAGTATTTCATGCAAGGACAAAGCACATAGAGATATAGTATCATTTTCTCAGAGAAAAGGTAATGGAGAAGGAGATTGAAGTGGAGTACATTTCTACTAAAGATCAGTTAGCAGACATAATGACAAAGAGCTTGGATGGTGTGAAGACCAGCAGATTCAAAAGCATGGCAGGAGTAAAAGAAAAGAAGATGATATGAAGAAATAGGGAATGTCAATTAGTGATTGAGGGGGAGTTGTTGGAGAAACACTCACTAATTGGACATATATTTGAAGGTCAAATCTTAGGAAGAAAACACCATGCCTATGTGAAGGGACAAATTCACAAGTGTATCATATTTGTAAAGTTAGTTCACTTTAGTTCTAGAAGTTTTTTAAAATCACGAGAATACGAAAATCTATATAAGCTAGTTTGTATCAACTGACGTGGAGAGAGAGTGAGAGAGAAGAAGTAGAAGAAGGAGTTCATTTTATACGACTGAGTATAGTCGGGCTTCTCTGAGTGAGAAAGCATCTGTAAAACTTCTGAGTTTTCATAGCTATGAGAAAGAACTGAGTAAAGTTCTGTGTATAAGTCTTCTTCCTCCATCTCCAGTGTTTGTCTTCTGTGTAATGATTTGAAAGGTTGAAGTTTTCCAAGCAAGTCGATGCGTGGCATCGAATGTATGTTGAAAGGTTGAGTTTTATGCGAGAAGTCGATGCCTGGCATCGAATCTCACTTGATAAGTCCTTATCTTCATATCTGATTTTTATCTACTGCCAAATCTTTTTGAAAAGATGAAGTTTGTGGAGCAACTCGATGCCTGGCATCGACTTCTAGCATACAAGTGGTCTTCTTCATGTGTGTGTAAAAGAGAGTATTTCTGGTGCAAAAAAAGGGACCTAAAAAAGCTCAAAGTCGATGCCCGGCATCGACCTTGACTGAAATTCGATGCCAGGCATCGAATTTTTTATTTTTGTACACCAGGATTACTAAAACAAGAAAAAATTCCAATTTTGGAAGGTCATACAGGGTCATCTTGTGAAGGCCATAACTTGAGTTCTAGAGATCCGTTTGATCCATATGATAGCTTATTGGAAAGCTCTACTCTTCTAGTTTCAGCTTATAACGTTTCATGGAGAAATAATACTTGAGCTAGAACAAATTAGCAAAATACTGAAGGTATGTCATTTCGGTGACTAGGAATTTTTGTAGAAGCAAAGTTCTCACTTTAGGCTATCATTTCTCAAAGTTTGGAGTGGCAATGAGTTAATGGTGACCATAGAGGTGTTCTAGTGTCACATTAATTCATTTCTTGTGGTGTTTCATACATCAACAACCTCCTGATTATCCTTGTTCTTGACTTTGCACCGGAAATAAGCATAATTCCCTTTTCTTATTTCCAGCAGACTACTCATTACTTGTGCCACTCTTTCACAATCAATGAAGAAGATGGGTTCTTCCAATAATTTGTGTATACCAACTGCCTTCCATCTTTTCTAATTGACAACAACCCTTTGAAATCTGTAAAATTCTTGACACAGCATGGTATATTTGTATCCACCTACTCCCACTGTGAATATATGCTGTCCAATAATGCTTAGGGTTTCTTTGAGCTCTTTCACCACCTTCTCTGCCTCTGGAATCTCTAGTTCCTCATCAGATTCCAGGTTCACCTGTTCTTCCACAGCTTCACTGTCTAGGAACCAATGTCCTCTTGATAGAGTGACTGATTCTGCTTTGAAGTCATGAATTGATAACTCCTTTGCATTCACCATTCTGAGGAAAATTAAATACACAAAGAAAAACTCCACCCACATGAGTCACAAGAAATAAAAAAGTAATATTTATTTTCAGATGTCATGACATAAGAATGAAAAATAAAATCCAAAATAAATTCTATTTCTTCAAAAAGACTCAATAAAAGTGATCATTACAGGTGTAGCAAGATGTCTAGTGCACTCCCTTTTCCCAACAACTCTTTTGGAGAAAAAAAAAACATTTATCAATGATAGAAAAATTGATACAAAATAAATAGAATTCTACTATTCTTCTACCTAGATCTTGCTTTGTGCTATATAATTTTGTAAAAAGGAAAAGAAAATAAACAATTTTTCTCAACTTTTCTCTCTTTTTTTTTATTTTATTTTATTTAATAATGATTTTTTCTATTTCTTTTCTTCCCCTCCTCATTCTCTTTTTAGAAAAAGGATAAGGTCAAATATTTTTGTCATAATTTTCAATATGTTATTATTTTCTAAATATAGATCAAATATGGATGATCTTTTTTCCATTGAAACAACTCTGATTTTTTGACCCAATACCTCCTAACTCTAATTGTCCTGGTTTTAGGCAAACATCCATTTCCTTCGGATAAGCATTTTGTAGGATTTTTCTGTCTCCATATCCATTTTGTCCTGGATTTCTGTTTTGATGAGCAGACCTCCTGTAGACTTTGATTCCATGTGCTTCTTGTTCTGATGTTTTGATTCTTTGGATAATGCCATGATTACCACCTTCTTCCTATCTCTCCACCCTTCTTTGTTCTTCCAATCTTTTGCTGATTTTGATTACATGAAGCTTGATCATTTAACATTTGTATTGGTAATGTCTGTGTATCTTCAAATGCAAAAGTGAATCCTTCTAAGTGTATATCATGAACATCTGATTGAATTTCCTGTTCTTCATTACTCAATAAAAATATTAAAAACCTTTTGTCATTTAAGTTCAATTTAAGCTTCATTTTTTCAAAATCCAAAATCACTTTACCTTGTTGGAGCCACGGTTGACCTAAAATCACTTTTTCAGACATCAATTGATCTGGCCATTCTTCACAGTCTATTTTCATATATTCTTCATTGAACTTAACTTTAATAGATAGTGAAGACATGCTTTGTACTATTTGACCTTCCAAAGTTTTGATTAAGATTCTACTTTTAGTTCTTTTTATATTAAATTTACTTACCAAAGCTGAACTAATCAGATTCACTTGTGCTCCAGAATCTATCAATACCCTAATGTTTTCATTTTGAAAATCCATTGTTATCATAGGCACATGTTCTTTTAGTTTTAGAGGAGTTTCACACAAACAGACTTCCCTAAGATCTTTGATTTTTCTTATCCTTTCCTTTGCTTCCTGTTGAGCCTCTTTTCTAATGTCTTTCTCTTCTTTTTTCCTATTTTGAGCTTGTTGCAACCTTCTCCATTCATCAACAGTTAATGGGCAGTCATACCTCTTGACTCTACATCCACTTATGAAGTTTGGCATGATTTCTCCGTCTATGTTAGCTAGTTGAATGGCTCCATTGTTGCTTATCTGATGTATAATATATGGTCCATGTCCTTTTTTCTATAACTTTTTCTGATGTTCTCTGACTGTGTAAGCCAAAACTAGATCTCCTTCCTGTAGATCTTTTTCTTTTATGTGAACATCATGATACGTTTTTTGCCTTTTCTTGTCCACATATATACTCATAATGGCTTGGAGTCTAGATGCTCCCAATTTTTCCAATTCTATTACTCTCTCTAACAGTTCATGTCCAGTCCAATTGTAGTGACTACCTACTTTTAATGTTGGAATAAGGAATTCCATAGGTAGAACTGCATTTTTCCATATACTAGATTGAATGGTGTGTTTCCTATTGCAGTTTTATAAGCCACTCTATAAGCCCATAGGACATGATTAAGTTGTAAATCCCAATCATTCCTGTTTGTGTTTACTAATTTTGATAGTACAGTACAAAGTACTTTATTAGTACTTTTTGCTAACCCATTGGCTTGTGGGTGATATGGGGCTGACTTTTTATGACTGATCAGGAAATATTCAGTGATGTTTTCTAGGATTTGGTTTACAAAATGGGTTCCCCTATCACTTACCAATTCAATTGGAAGTCCAAATCTGGTGATAATATTTTCATATAGGAATCTGGCAGTAGTATGAGCATCATTCCTTCTTGTGGCTTTGGCCTCAGCCCACTTTGTCAGGTAATCTGTAGCCACTATGATGTATTCAGCATGGGATTGTTTTGCTGGAGGATGTATAGGTCCAATGAAATCCAACCCCCATTTACTAAAGGCTCTTGCTGAAATTAATGGAACTAATGGCATATCATCTCTTTTATTTGGCTCACTCTCTGATAGACATCACATCTTTTTACATAGGTTCTTGCATCAGGAAATAGGGTTGACCACCAAAAGCTAGAATATAAAATGAGTTTAGCAGTTCTGTCACTTGAGAAGTGTCCTCCTGCTACTCCAGAATGTGCTAGTTCCAACATTTCCAGATATTTTTTCTCAAGAACACAAATTCTTAAGTATCCATCCATTCCTCTCTTATACAATTGTTCTCCTATCAATTGATATTCTTCAGAGATTACTTGTAGATTTTTGGAATCTGCACCAGCTATCACTTGTTTTCCTTTCTTCTTCTTTTTCAATTCCTCAATGATATTTTCACTCCAATCTGGATTTTTCTGGAACCAATATAAAGTTATGAATTCTGAATCTTGCAATAATTGGCACTTCTTGCAATTAGCAATGTATTTTGTTACATCTTGAATCTTATTAGGCCAATGTACCCCCATCCTATTGAGATTACTTAGGGTGACTACCCTAGAAGCATGAGTGCAAGGGTTCCAACAATGAGCTCTCCTCAGATATTCTTGTTGCTCTTCCTCAAGAGTACAATATTCCAATATGCCTGTGTGGTTGAGATGATACAAATGCCCAGCTAGTAACATAAAGTTCCTGCTTTGTAATACTAAGTGTGCATTGTTCCCAACTGTTCTGCAAGGTCCCATGGTTAATAATGGTACTAAAGTCATGGCCCACTCAGGAACACTCTCTACTTTGAACAAATAAGCGTCTCGTAGGTTGTCATCTAAAGGTGAACTGGGTTCTTTAGACTGAATTCGTGATAAATGATCTGCTCTCAAGTGTGTTTTCCCTTGTCTGACCACCACTTCAAACTCAAATTCCATTAATAAAAGAAACCATCTGACTATTCTACCAGTGTGACAAGGTTTATTTACCAAATATAATAAAGCTTGATGGTCTACAAAGAACTTAAACTTGTTGGCCAAAAGGTTATGTCTATATTTATTTACAGCAAATATCATGCCCAATCCCTCTCTCTCAGTGGTTGTATAATTTTTTTCTGCTAGATTCAACTGCCTACTAGCATAATGTTGGGAGAGATGGTTGGATGCACTCAGAAGATTGAGTTGATGCTGCTAATCCTACTTTGCACCAGCCCTCAGTGACTCCAAATATGATTAGTAGACTCCTTGAGCTTCCAAATGATACCAAAATATGCTATATGTACTTTGGAAAAGGTTTGAGTAATGGCTTGATCAAAACAGATAAGTTTGTAAATCACAAAGCTCAAAAACTTTCTATTTTTGTCTTGATACCTGCTCAGTCTTTCACTCAGTATGACCAGTACAGTTACAATTGGCAAAATTCCTTCTAGAGGTATTCTATTAGCTTAGTAAGCTACCATTTGCAAGTGGAATGAGATAAAATGATAAACTATACTCTGAGAAATCACTTTAGCAAAATTAGGGACACTCCCGACTTTTTAGGAGCTCTGCAGAAAAATACCAGAGACCACTTCGAGCAAGCTTTCTCCGAGATGGCTGATTCAATGACCTTAAAATTTTGTACGCATGTAGTATGCTTGGAGCGGGTTCTAACAAGCTTTGAATCACTTGATTTGGCTCAGTAGATCTTGAGATATGACCTGTTGAAGTTGACAGACTTGAAGTAGTACACTCTGAGAATAACAGAGATGATGAATGTAAAGATATGTATTAATTCACATTGATGTACACTCCCATTGACATGATAAACATTGCCAAATGGTACTCAGAGATGTAGGCTATGGAGTTGAGCTCACACACTCAATGATTGATACAGAAATGCCTCGGGATTAGTGACACTCTCACCGCGACTTTTCAAGTACAACTTATATATGAAATGAGTGAGAGTTTGAATTCAAATTTGAATTCTTGGCTCCCTTCAATCACTCCTCTAAAAGGAGGGAGATATTCTCTCAATCACAAGTTCCAATTTTCCACGAATCTATCAAGTAGGTGTATCCATAAGATTCCAAGTGATTTAGACTTTTACAAGAAGTAAAAATGGTAAGAACTTATAAGCATAAGTTCACATGGTCCTTTCTTCAAGTGAACTAAGCTTCCAAGGTTTCAAGACCACATTTCCAAGGTTCCAAGCCAAGTGTGAAGGCTTGAATTGCACCATCAGCTCCCCCTCGAGCCAAACACTTTGGCTTAAGTCTTCATCTTCAATCTTCAATCACATCCTGCAATCCAATCATGGATTTGAATCTGCATAACTTGTTTCCATCCAGAGCTTTAGTAAGTAAATCTGCACATTGCATATTAGTGGACACATAAGTCAATTGAATGTCTTTAATTAGCAATTTTTCTCTCACATAGTGGTAATGAACCTCTATGTGTTTGGTTCTAGCATGATATATTGGATTAGCTGCAAGGTGAAGAGAGCTTGTGTTATCTCCAAGAATAATTGGAGGTCTAGTGTATAGACCTAATTCTGTATACAAAAGCTTCAACCAGATAGCTTCTTGAGTGGCATTGGCTAGCCCTCTATACTCTGCTTCAATAGATGACAAAGCTACTGTAGGTTGTTTCTTGGCTGACCAAGAAATAGGCTTATCACCTGCAAAACATATGTATCCTGATGTGCTTCTCCTATCATCCTTGCATCCTGCCCAATCTGCATCTGAATATACTTTAATGTCAATATCTGATGTATAAGGAAAATATAAACCATGGTTCTGAGTTCCCTTTAGATACTTCAAGATCTTCTTTGCTGCCTCTAGGTGAGGTACCCTTGGTTTGTGCATGAATTGGCTTAGCACACTAACTCCATATGCTATGTCAATTCTGGTTAAGGTAGCATAATTCAAACTACCAACCATACTTTGGTATCCTGTAATGTCTTGGATTTCATCACCTTCATGAGCACTAAGCTTTAGGTTGACCTCCATTGGAGTATTTGAGACTTTAGCTTCCTGCAAATTAAACTTCTTCACAATGTCCTGTACATACTTCTTTTGAGTGATATATATACCTGAAATAGTGTAGACTAACTCAAGACCTAAAAATTTTTTCAATAATCCAAGATCATTGATCTTGAACTCCTTCATCATATGTCCTTTGATGTGTCTAATCCCACTGACATCATTACCTATAATGATGATGTCATCAACATAAACACACAAGTAGATTACCTCTGTACTACTCCTCTTTATGAATAGAGAGGTGTCTGCTTTACTCATCACAAATCCTTGGTCTTGGAGATATGTTGTCAACCTATAATTCCATGCTCTAGGTGCCTGCTTCAATCCATATAGAGCCTTCTTCAATTTACAAACATAAATTACCTTCTTGGGATCTTCATAGCCAGGTGGTTGTGACATGTAGACTTCTTCAGATATCCATCCATTCAAGAAAGCATTCTTGACATCTAATTGGTACATGTTCCAATTCTTGGATGCAGCTACACTCACTAGTACTCTGATTGTTGGCATTTTAGCCACAGGAGAAAATGTCTCCTCATAATCAATGCCTTGGGTTTGTGCAAGACCCTTGGCTACCAACCTAGCTTTGTACCTATTGATTGTTCCATCAGAGTTTCTCTTTAGCTTGTAGATCCATCTGGATCCTATCACCTTCATAGAGTCCTTCTTGGGTACCAAGTCCCATGTGTCACTTTCCTTGAGGGCCTCCATTTCTTCATCCATAGCTCCTTTCCATTCTGGTTTGGTGATTGCCTCTTCATATGTACCTGGTTCTTCATTCAACAAATCCTTTGCAAGATATACAGAATGCTTGGTTACAAGAGAAGTATCATACCCATATCTGATAGGCTTCTTCTTTTCTCTCTGTGAGTCTTCTTTCTGAATTGGTTCCTCCTTGGTGAGCTTTGGGAAATCTTCTTCCATATCATAGGGTAGACTAACCTTCCTGCATTCATTCTCATACCATGAGTCATTCTCATCAAAGATGACATCTCTGCTTACCTTGAAGCCTTTGTTTGTTGGGTTGTAGAATCTGTACCCTTTTTGGTTCAAATCATAACCAATGAAGATACATTTTTCAGCTTTAGGGTCTAGCTTTCCCCTTACCTGTGAGGGAATATGCACATATGCTACACAACCAAAAATTTTGTAATGATCCAATGATGGTCTCTTACCATGCCAAGCTTCATAAGGTGTCATGCCATCAAGAGACTTTGATGGCAACCTGTTGATGAGATAGGTGGCAGTAGATACACTCTCTGCCAAAAGATAATTTGGCAACTTCTTTTCATTAAGCATAGACCTAGCTGTTTCTACAATGAGTCTATTCCTTCTTTCAGCTGCCCCATTTTGTTCAGGTGAGTACCTTGTAGTTATCTCCCTTTTGATGCCTCTTTCCTGCAAGAAATCTTCAAACTCATTTGAGAAGTACTCTCCTCCTCCATCTGACCTTAGCCTCTTCAAGTTTCTTCCTGTTTGGTTTTCAACAAGTGCAAGATACCTCTTGAAACAATTAAACACTTCATCTTTATGTTTCATAAAGTATAAGACAGTCCATTTGCTATAATCATCAATGAAGGACACATAGTACCTTGATCCTGAAATGGAGGGATCCTTGCTAGGTCCCCAAACATCTGTGTGTACCAAGTCTAGGTAGTCTTCATGCATGAAACCTTTCTTTGAATAGGGCAACCTGTGAGACTTACCAAACTGACAAGCACCACACTTGTAAATCATGTGTTGCTTGGACACATTAGGTATCCCAAGCACACATTGATCTCTACACATTTGCTTTAGGGTTCTTTCACCTATGTGACCTAACCTCTTGTGCCATATTTCTAACTCTAAAAGTGTTTGATCCTTGTAATTGTATAAAGCAATGTTCTTGGTGTCTTCTAGCTCAAAAGTAAACAATCTACCTGATTTTTCTCCCTTGGCTATCCTTCTCAATCCATGTCTTGGGTCCTCCACATATGCTCCATGTTGAGTGAACCTGACCTGCAAACCTTTCTCCACAATCTGACCAACACTCATTAGGTTCTTGGTAATGGTTGGTACATAAAGTACCCTGCTCAATAGGTTCTGGTTTCCATCACAAGTTTTCACATTTCCAATCTTTACAACAGAATGTTTAGTATCATCACCTGTCTGTACCTGATGTTTGCCCTTGGGTTCTTCCAAATCAGAGAGTAGTGCCACATTACCAGCTACATGGTTAGAACACCCTGAATCAATATAAAATAAATGATCATCATTTGTACCTGCCTTGGAGGTCATATTCATGATCAATAGGGAGTCATCTTGCTCCTCTGTGTAGTTGTTGTAGTCCCTTCTATTTCTGAATCCACCTTGGTAGTTACCATTGTGGTTGTGGTTGTAATTGTTGTTGTACTGATTGTTGTATCCATTGTAGCCTTGGTGTTGGTTGAATCTACCTCTGCCTTGAGAGTATCCACCTCTTTGATAGCCTCTTCCTCTCTGATTCTTATAATTTCTGTAGCACTCATCTGAGGTATGGTTAGACAATCCACAAATGTTGCATGGTGATGAGTTGTAGGGTCTCCCCCTACCTTTCTTACCTCCTCTGCCCCTGCCTCTTGAAGATCTACCTCTCCCTGCATAATTAGCTTGGGAGGTAGAGCCTTCTTCTTCTTGCTTCTTCCCTTTACCTTTATCCTTAACTTTCTTATCAGTATATAGAGCAGAGGGGTTATTACCTTTTGATTGATCTCCAGCCTTTGTAAACTTTGCTTCATGTGTGAATAGTTGGCCCATGAGTGTTGTGAGATCTGGGGTATGCATGTCCATGTAGAGATCCATTGCAGTGGTGAAGCTTTCCCACTTATGATCTGCCTTTAGTCCATTTGTTACTTGCCTTACTATTTGTTCCTCTTCAATCTCCTCTCCAATGCTTGCTAGTTGGTCTGCCACATCCTTGATCTTGGTCACAAATTCTGAGACTGATTGCTTTGGTTGCTTCCTAAGGGTTGTGAATTCAATCCACAATTGATTCTTTCTAGCTCTTGTGTTAGAAGAAAAGTATGATGACAAGGTTTCCCAAGTCTCTTGGGAAGTCTTACAATTCATGATGTGAGGTAAAAGGAAATCAGATATAGAGTTAAGAAGATAAGACCTTGCCAAAGCATCTTTTGCACACCATTGGTTGAGCCTCTCTTGTTCATCCTTGGTGGGTAGTCCTCTAGCTTTGAATGAGGGCAATTCCTCATCTCCTGAGATGAATCCAAACAAGCTTCTTCCTTGTAAATAGGTCTTCATCCTTAGAGACCAAGCTTGGTAATTGTTCCTGTCCAATTTGTCAATGAATGAAGGAAAACCATCTCCCATGTTTACCTTATTTGCTCTGATACCACTGTTGGGAGAGATGGTTGGATGCACTCAGAAGATTGAGTTGATGCTGCTAATCCTACTTTGCACCAGCCCTCAGTGACTCCAGATATGATTAGTAGACTCCTTGAGCTTCCAAATGATACCAAAATATGCTATATGTACTTTGGAAAAGGTTTGAGTAATGGCTTGATCAAAACGGATAAGTTTGTAAATCACAAAGCTCAAAAACTTTCTATTTTTGTCTTGATACCTACTCAGTCTTTCACTCAGTATGACCAGTACAGTTACGATTGGCAAAATTCCTTCTATAGATATTCTATTAGCTTAGTAAGCTACCATTTGCAAGTGGAATGAGATAAAATGATAAACTATACTCTGAGAAATCACTTTAGCAAAATTAGGGACACTCCCGACTTTTTAGGAGCTCTGCAGAAAAATACTAGAGACCACTTCGAGCGAGATTTCTCCAAGATGGCTGATTCAATGACCTTCAAATTTTGTAGGCATGTAGTATGCTTGGAGCTGGGTCTAACAAGCTTTGAATCACTTGATTTGGTTTAGTAGATCCTAAGATATGACCTGTTGAAGTTGACAGACTTGAAGTAGTACACTCAGAGAATAACAGAGATGATGAATGTAAAGATATGTATTAATTCACATTGATGTACACTCCCATTGACATGATAAACATTGCCAAATGGTACTCAGAGATGTAGGCTATGGAGTTGAGCTCACACACTCAATGATTGATACAGAAATGCCTCGGGATTAGTGACACTCTCACCGCGACTTTCCAAGTACAACTTATATATGAAATGAGTGAGAGTTTGAATTCAAATTTGAATTCTTGGCTCCCTTCAATCACTCTCTAAAATTAGGGAGATATTCTCTCAATCACAAGTTCCAATTTTCCACGAATCTATCAAGTAGGTGTATCCATAAGATTCCAAGTGATTTAGACTTTTACAAGAAGTAAAAATGGTAAGAACTTATAAGCATAAGTTCACATGGTCCTTTCTTCAAGTGAATTAAGCTTCCAAGGTTTCAAGACCACATTTCCAAGGTTCCAAGCCAAGTGTGAAGGCTTGAATTGCACCAACAAGGTTTCAAGACCACATTTCCAAGGTTCCAAGCCAAGTGTGAAGGCTTGAATTGCCTGCTAGCATAAGCCACTGGAAAATCTAACTTTCTTCCTTCTATTGGTTGTGCTAACACACATCCTAAAGCATAATTGGAAGCATCCACATGGACATGAAAAATTTTTATCCCATTGAGGTGTTTTCAGAATTAGGGCTGTTACCAAACAAGTTTTTAAAGTTTCAAAGGCTTGGTCACACTCCTTGGTCCACTCAAACTTTGTAATTAGGGCATATAAGGGTTTGGCTATGTCAGCAAATTTGTGTACAAATTTCCTATAGTACCCACAATGTCCCATGAAAGTTTGAAGTTCCTTTACACTTGTTGGTCTTGGAAGCTCTATTATGGCCTTTATTTTCTTCTCATCAGTTGAAATTTCATTTTTAGAGACTATGTGACCTAAAATTCTTCCTTGTCTTACAAAGAATACACACTCATCTGGATTTAAACATACTCTGTAGGTTCTACATTTCCTGAATATATTTTCTAAATCCTGCAAATGATCTTGTCTATTTAATGAAAAAGTACAAAGATCATCTACATAAATTTCCATTACATTCCTCAGGAACTCTTTGAAGATATGACACATCAACCTCTGAAAAGTTGCTGGAGCATTAGTTAACCCAAAGGGCATAACCCTAAAAGCATAAATTCCCCGTTCTGTGGAAAAGGAAGTTTTATGTTGGTCTTCCAATGCTATAGGTACGTGATTGTATCCTGAAAAACCATCTAAAAAGCTATAAACCTCCTTCCCTGCAACTCTTTCTAGAAGATGATCTGTTATAGGCAGTGGATAATTATCTCTTATAGTTGCTGCATTTACCTTTTTCAAGTTAATGCATACCCTAAGTTTCCCATTCTTTTTTGGTACCACAACTATAGGAGATATCCATTCTATATACTCAATTTCATAGATGAAATTGGCAGCTAATAGCTTGTCAATTTCTTCCTTTATTTTAGTAGAGTATTTATCATTGAATGTGTAATGTCTCTGTTTGCTAGGTTTTGCCTCAAGTGTAAAAGGAATCTTATGCTCACAGATTTTAGGATCAATACCTTTCAAATCCTTATAGCTATAAGCAAACACATCCCTATAGTTTCTTGCCAAGTTTCTTAGTGCCTCCTCTTCTTGAGTCGTCATGTCATCAACCACTACAATATGTCTTTCTTCTCCCTCTTCCTGAGTGATCATGATCTTTTTGGTTTGTTCCTCATTATCATAAGCCTCACCTTTCTTCTTTTCCCTCTTTGGTTTCCTCTTGAGAAGTAGTCTTCTTTCTACTTCATAAGTCTTGAAATTTGCTGGTACATCAAACTGTTGATCTTTGTTTGTTTCCCTTTTCTTCTTCTCATCCTCCTGATTTTCTTCTATTTCCTTTTGTTTTTTTTTCTTATACTTGCCTGAGATTTTATCTTTAATAGCATCTTCAGCTTTTACTTCTTCCAAAAATTGTGTCTTCCCCTTTTCTAATATCATTTCTTCTTCTTTGTCCTCTTCTGTTCTAGATACCTTTATCATTTGTATTCCAATGTGAAAGACATCATATCCTTCTTCATTTTGAAATTCCACTCCTACATATTCATCACTGGCTAGATCCATAGTAGCCAAAATTTGATTCCACCCATAGGGCTCAAACTCCTTATCTTTGAATTGTTGTGGTACATAGTTCTCATCTTGTAACTTCCTTCCTTCCACACAATCTTCTCTTCTCAATCTCCTCTTTCTATTGGTAAGATTTCTTATCATGTTGCACTTCCATATTGATGATTCAGTTTCATCCTGGTCCTCCATTTCTGATTCCTCACTTAAATCTTGATTCTGATGTATTTTATACCATTCTTGAGGAGATATGTCACAGTAGTGCCCATTTCTTAGATTTACTTTGGTTATTCTTCCTTTGCTCTGAAGGTATAAGCAATCATTACCCCAATCTTGCACAATTTGCATTTGTCTCATAAATGGTCTTCCTAGGATAATTTCATATGAAGTGGATTGTGGGAATTCAACTATAGCAAAGGTATGTTCTATCTCTATTCCACATATGTCCACAATCACTTTTTCCCATATTCCTAGGGGTTTTTCTATGTGTCCATCTGCGAGTTGCAATCTCATTTTGGTGAGTAATAATTCATTTTTTCCCCATCTCTCCCAAGGTTTTTTAGTCATGATGGCCACTCCTGATCCACTATCCAGAATAGCTTTGGCCTGGTTTTTACCAAATTGTATTTTTAAGGTTGATTTTCCCTCTTCTCCTTCACAATATCCTCCTATCTTATCAATGGGAATATGCCATAATTCCTGCATTTCCTGTAGTTGAGGGTGAAGATTTTCTGGTGTTGTTTCCCATTTTTTCATTTGGTTCTGTAAGTGAGGATTTTGTTTCATTAAATCTTCCCATGTGGTGTGATATAGAATTGTGCATTGTTTATCTACATTCACCTGGAATGTTACTTGTGGATTTTCTTCCTTGTTACAATTTCTTCTTGTTTTTGTTGTCTCAGATTCCTCAACTGTTTTTTGAGAATTGTCTACTTCCCCCATTTTGAGTTGCACTTCCCGTATGATTTGTTTACACTTCTGCATCCTTTCATGTTCTAAGTCTGGCAAAGGATAAGCCATTGTATGATCAATAGGGCTTGGTCCCTCTTGAATTCTTCCCTTGTATGCTTTTATTAGAGTGTCTAGACTTTGTGAATTTCCTATCTCCAACTGGGTTTGTGTCTTCTGAGGAGAAGTACTGTTTGATTGTTCCCTATTTTCTTTTTCCAAATTTTTACCCATTCTTTGTTTCCTTTCCCATTTCCCTTTTTGTCTATTTTTCTTCACCTTTGAGATTGAACCTTCATTTTGTTCCTTAGTTGTTCTTTGTTGTTTAATTTGTGACCTTGTTATAGCATTTACATTCACTTGGTCAATGTCACTCAATTCTTCTTGTTCCATGATATTGACTGCTTTAGTGGTATGTTATTAGGTGTGTTTTGTTGTTTTTGAGGATTTTTTGGACAATCCTTCATCAAATGTTCCCTGCCACAATCCTTGCAATAAGCTCCCTCTATTCTTAACGCAGGAGGTTGTGGACAATCTCTAATGAAATGTTCTCCCCCACACCTATAACAAGTTATCTTTGGTTCCCCTTTGAATTGAGGTTTTTGATTGGACATATAATTATTGGTTATATATATGAAGGTGGCAGTGTCCATCTCAATTCTCCCATTTCCCAAGTCTAGGGCTTGTAATTCTGGTTCTCTTAATTCATAATCTTCCCATTCTTCTTGATATCCTTCATTCCATTGATAATCTTCCTTGTATGGTGACTTTGTTCTTGAGTTTCCCTCCTCTATTGGTGTGTATTTAATTGGCACCACATTTGTTGGTATAGGAGGTTGTTGCCCAAGCACAGGTCTTGGTTGCTCAATATACCCTGATTCTCTTTGGCTCCCATAATCTCTCTCCTTTATGGGTTGTTTATTATAGAAGCATTCCTCCCTGGTATGATTTGTCCATTTCCTCTCTAGTGTACAATATTTGAGTGTTTTCCTATCTTGCAAATGTGGAGGCTTTTGATATGGGCATTGTTGTACCAAATGACTTTCTCCACAATTGTAGCATTTTTTATTTGTGTTTATCCTAGAGTTTATCAAATTGGTTTTGGTGCTTACCTCTAGGGCTTTAGCAATGGCTTGAGCCAATTCTTCTACTGGTGGAATTTTATCTTCATTTGATCTAGGTTGATCAAATGCTAACAGATCTTGGCCTCTGTTATCTTCCAAATCTATTGCTTCTTTTACACAAGCTCCTAGATCAGGGCACCTCCTATAGTACACTAGGGTCCTTAATTGAGCACTTCTTAATCCTTCTATGAATAGGGATACTTGTCTTGCCATGGAAGGTACTTCTTCTTTAGGACATCTGTTAATGTATTGCTTAAATCTCCTGGCTGCCTCTCTGACATTTTCATCTTTTTGTTGTTTAAAGCTGTGTATCAGAGTGGCTGTGCTATGTTTTATTCCAGTTTTTTAGAACTCCCCAATGAAGGCTTCTAGGAAGGATTCAATATCTAGGTACATTTCCTTTCTCATAGGGATGAACCAAGATAATGCAGGTTCTGTTAGGGTTAGACCAAATGCTTCAAATTGGACTTTATAATCTTCCACCTCCTCAGCTCTAATTAATTGCCTAAACTCTGCAGCATGAGCATGAGGATCAGAATACCCTTCATATTGATTTTTCATGCATTTGGCTACTTGATATGGTCTAAGAATTCTACCCCGAGGTTGCCAATGATGTCTTCTTCTTAGTAAAAATTCATTAAATCCTTCTGGTTCCTTTTCAAAAGGATTTGGGGAAGCATGTGTTCTCCTCCCTTGTTGTTGCTCAGTACTAGTGTAGTTTTCATGTGGTCTTGGTAAGTCTGATTGTCCTAGGTTATGTTCCCAAGGTCCTTTGTCAGCACATTGCCCTAAGTCATTTGAATTTTCTGGGTCTTGGGAGAAGATGTATACACATCCTTGCCTATCCTCATACCTACCATCTTTGAATTGAGCTACTGGTGTTATGTTCAGGGGAACTTCTAAGTTTCTCAATCTAATGAGAAACTTATGCATTCCATCCTCATATACATAGGTTCCAAACCTATTTGTATACATATATTTGAGGATATTTCTATAATCCCCAGTTTCAATGGGCTCATTTGTTTCGTTTTAATTTTCCATGTTGTTTTCTTGCCCTAGATTCCTTTTTTGCACTTCCCCTTCCACTGGCTCTATTTCCTTCCTTCCTAAGTTTTGCCTAGTATGTGTATTTAATTTGTTCCCAGACCTAAGGATCATTCAATTAATTTTCACAATTCAATGGTCAGAATCGTGTTTTTCACAATTTTCTACTCAAAATCGTGTTTTCCACGGTTTTCTACTCAAAATCGTGTTACCCACGATTTTCTGCTCAAAATCGTGTTTTTCACGATTTTCAGCTTAAAATCGTGTTTTTCACGATTTTGTGCTCAAAATCGTGTTTTTCACGATTTTCTACTCAAAATCGTGTTTTCCACGATTTTTTGCTCAAAATCGTGTTTTCCACGATTTTTTGCTCAAAATCGTGTTTTTCACGATTTTCTGCTCAAAATCATGTTTTCCACGATTTTCTACTCAAAATCGTATTACCCACGATTTTGTGCTCAAAATCGTGTTTTTCACGATTTTCAGCTCAAAATGGTGTTTTTCACGATTTTCTGTTCAAAATCGTGTTTTTCACGATTTTCTACTCAAAATCGTATTTTCCACGATTTTGTGCTCAAACTCGTGTTTTCCACGATTTTCTACTTAAAATCGTGTTTTTCATGATTTTCTGTTCAAAATCGTGTTTTTCACGATTTTCTGATTAAAATCGTGTTTTTCACGATTTTTTGCTCAAAATCGTGTTTTTCACGATTTTCTGTTCAAAATCGTGTTTTTCACGATTTTGTGCTCTAAATCGTGTTTTTCATGATTTTCTGCTTAAAATCGTGTTTTTCACGATTTTGTGCTCCAAATCGTGTTTTTCACGATTTTGTTCCCAAACAATCGTGATTGCTCACAATTGTAAATAATACGATTTTCTTATGAAAATTCGTGTTCTGGGAATCGCGATTTTGAAATAAATTC
>CM035434.1:35213428-35218428 GCA_020310875.1 Ceratopteris richardii | reverse complement strand
AGAGAACTGTAGACATTCAACACATATGAATGTTCCTCTTCACAATTCTCCTAGCCTGTTTACAATTGGACTCTGAAATTCAGGTCACAGGCTCATTAACTAACAACTTAGATATCCTCAAAAGGATTTTGCTAATGATCAAACACAGAAGGAGCAGACACGAAAAGATCGGGCGCAATTTTTCCTTCATTAACTCAGAAATTTACAACTGAGTGATGAGAGCAAACACAAACTCACTTTCCACTATCTCATTGCTTCTATCTCCCTAATTCTTGACTTGTAACTATTGTCACATATGCTCTCATGTGCTCTCCATACTTGCCCCGACTTTTCTCAAGGTATTTATAGATAATTTGTACATAATTCTTACTGAACAAAAGTTCTAAGTCATCTATGACTATGTTAATGTACATATGTGTACAAAACAACATTCTGACTTCTTCTTCATTTTGCAAATGTCTTCCATTGCTTCATTCTGACCATAAGCATTCTCCAAGATCTGTATAATCACCAATTTGTGATTGGTTTGCTCCAACAGCTCCCCCTCAATCACTAATTGTGATTATTCCATTCTTCTTCACTCCTGCCATCTCCTTAAATCTCTGTAGCTTAGGTCCATCCAAGCTCTTTGTCATCATATCTGCCACTTGTTCTTTTGTTGGAGTGTACATCACTTCAATCTCTTTATCAAGTACCTTTTCCCTCAAGAAATGATACTGAATCTCTATATGCTTAGTCCTGGCATGAAAAACAGGGTTAGCTGCCAAATACAAAGAACTCATATTGTCTCCAAAAATTATTGGAGTACTATGATCAGTCTCAAAACTTTTCATCAATGTCTTCAACCATATGACTTCTTTTGCAGCTTCTACCATTCCCTTATACTCAGCCTCTGTGGATGATAAAGCAACTGTGTGTTGCTTCTTTGAACACCAAGACACTAACTTGTCTCCAACATAACATAGATATCCATGAGTAGACCTTCTATCATCTGAGTCACCTGCCCAATCTGCATCACTAAACACTTTGATTCTTGTGTCAGAAGTGAAACCATAATACAAACCTTCACTTAGGGTTCCCTTGATATATCTGAGTACCCTTTGGGCTGCAATCCAATGAGTCTTCTTTGGACAATGCATAAATTGTGACAACACACCTACTGCATATGATAGATCTGGCCTTGTCAAGGTAGCATAGATTAGGCTACCCACCAAACTCTGATATTTCTTCATGTCATTGAACTCTTCACCTCCATACCTGCTTAATTTATGATTTACCTCCAATGGTGTGGTTGAGGTCTTGCAATCTTCCATGTTAAACTTGATCAAAAGATTCTTCAAGTATCTCTCTTGTGAAACATATACTCCATGTTGAGTATACACAATCTGCATTCCTAGAAAATAAGATAAGTTTCCCAAGTCACTTATCTTAAACTCCTTCTCTATTTGCTTCTTGAGTTCATTGATTCCTTGAGCATCTGTTCCTGTAACAATAATATCATCAACATAAATGCACATGTAAATATATCCATTTTCACTTGCCTTCTTCACTAGCAAGCTACTATCTGCCTTTGAGGCTTGAAATCCACATTCATTCAAGAACTTGACCAATCTGTAATTCCAAGCTCTTGGGGCTTGCTTCAACCCATATAAAGCTCTCTTGAGCTTACACACATAATCTGATCCAATTGACTCCATGAAACCTTCTGGTTGCTCCATATATACTTCATCTGCAATGTAACCATTAAGAAATGCATTCTTCACATCCAATTGTGATAATTTCCATCCTTTGCAAGCAGCAATAGCAATCAATGTCCTAATTGTAGACATCTTAGCAACAGGACTAAAGGTTTCATCATAATCTACCCCATAAGTTTGGGCATAACCTTTGACCACAAGTCTAGCCTTATATCTAGACACCTTACCATCTGCATACCTCTTTGTTTTATATACCCACTTGCATCCAATGACCTTCTGATTCTTTGGTCTTGGTACTAACTCCCAAGTTTCATTCTCAAGTAGAGCATCATACTCTTCTTGCATTGCCTTCTCCCAATTCTGTTTACCTTTGGCTTCTTCATAAGTGATTGGATCTTCTTCTGTTTTCACAATGTAAGCATAATCTCTTGTTGTTAGAAAAGATGTATCATAACTATACCTTATAGGCTCTTTCCTTTCTCTTGTAGATCTTCTGATTTCTGCACTTCTTGAAGTTTCAGCCTCATTTGATTCTGGATCAAATCTTGGCCCTTCTTCTACATGATCCTGCACTCTACATCTAGAGTCAACTTCATCAACAATCTCTTCACATACTTTTACCTTTGCCTTTCCTTTCCTTTGAATTTCTTCAACACCTGCATACTCATTTGGTGATCCTGTATACCACATGTTTTGCTCATCAAATGTCACATCTTTAGTAACAAGAAATTGCTTTGTGGATGGACTCCACAACCTGTAACCCATCTGTCTATCATCATATCCAATAAACACATACTTCTCTGCTTTTGGTTCTAGCTTATGTCTTAATTGTGAAGGAACATAAGCATATGCAATACATCCAAATACTTTACAATGATCAAGACTAGGCTTCTTACCCCACCATGCTTCATAAGGGGTTCCTCCATCCAAAGCTTTGCAAGGCAACCTATTCACAAGGTATGTTGCAGTGTTAATGGCCTCTGCCCATAAGTAATTTGGACAATTCTTTTCCTTCATCATGGCTCTTGCAAACTCTACAAGAGTTCTATTCCTCCTTTCTGCTACTCCATTTTGTTGAGGGGAGTACCTGCAAGTCACTTCTCTTTTGATACCTGCATTCCACAAATAATCATCAAACTCTTTTGAGAAATACTCTCCCCCTCCATCTGATCTTAACCTCTTTAGCTTTTGTCCTGTGATCCTTTCTGCATAAGCATGGAAATGTTTGAATGTCTTGAAGACTTCTGATTTGTCCTTGATTACATACAAAGTAATCCACCTGGTTGCATCATCAACAAACAACACATAATATCTGGATCCATTTATGCTATAGTCCTTTGAGGGACCCCATACATCTGTATGAACCAATTCAAGCATGTTTGAATACTTGTACCCTGATTTGTTATAAGAACTTTTGTGTGCTTTACCTAATTGACAAGCTTCACACTTGTACACCATATGTTGCCCTTCAATGTTTGGCAATCCAAGCACCACCTGATTCTTTGACATCTCCTTTATAGCTCTCTCATTGAAATGACCTAGCTTCTTATGCCATATGTCTAATTCAGATACCTTTTGACCTCCATAGGTAAACAATGCATGTCCCACATTACCTTGGACCTTGAGAGTAAACAATCTTCCTTCCTTTTTACCTGCAATTATGGTTCTATATCCCTGATTTGGATCTTGTACAAAGACACCATCATTTGTGAATCTTACTTCATATCCTTTCTCCACAATTTGCCCTACACTTATCAAATTTTTAGGAATAGTAGGAACATAAAGTACCTTACTCAGAAGTGTACTTCCACTCTTTGTCTTCACTGATCCAATGCTCTCCACTTTATGTTTGGTATTGTCACCTGTTTGAACTGTATGTCCATTCACCCTTGCTTCCATATCAGTCATCAAGGATAGGTTCCCACTCAGATGGTTGCTGCACCCTGAGTCAATATAAAACACTCTCTGATCTTCTCCCATTGATTCATGAGTTGCATTCAAAATAAGAGTCATGTCATCCTTCTGATCTGATGCATAATTGTAATAATTATTGTTGTAGGACTGAGATTGGAAGTTTCTTCCACCTCCTCTTCCATATGATGTCCTACCTCCTCTTCCTCTGAAGTTACCTCTTTGGTTTCTGCCTCCTCTACCTCTTTGACTATAATTCTGATTATTGTATCCTCCACTTTGATTATTGTACCAACAATCATTTGCCAAATGATTTGTTCTGCCACAAATCCAACAAGCTTTAGCATTATCTTTGTTCTTACCTCCTCTTCCTTTACCTCTGAAATTTGTCTTCCCTTTTGTGAAATTGGCTTGATTTGAATTCCCTTCATCATCATTTGATTGCTTTCCTTTGCCATTCTTTTTCTTGTCTTTGGAGTACATAGCTTGACTTGTACTTCTATCATTATCTCCTTTAAGATCCTGCTCAAAGGTTAGCATGTGTCCTAGCAATTGATTAAGGTCAGGAGTAAAGTGATCAAGTGACAATTCTATGGATAAGATAAAAGGCTTCCACTTCTCATCACCTCTTAGACCTGTAAGTATTTGTCTTACCAACTTTTCCTCTTCAATATCTTCATCCACTGCTCCCAAGCTATCTGCAATATCTTTCATCCTTGCCACATAATCTGAAATTGATTGTGAACTCTTCTTCTTGAATGTTGTGAACTCAGCCCATAGTGAGGACTTCCTTGACTTAGTAGTATTTTGGAAATGCTCTTCCAAGGCATTCCAAACATCTGTAGCACTTTCCAAACCTCTGATGTGAGGTAAAAGATAATCATTTACAGCCATGTAAATGATACTTCTTGCTTGAGCATCCTTTCTCATCCAAGTCTTCAACATTGCAAGTTCTTCCCTAGTAGGAATACTTGGATCTGCAAACTCTGGTTTTTCTTCATCTCCTGTAATAAATGCTATAAGGTCTTTGCTCATGAGGTGTGCTTCCATCCTCATGGACCATGCTGGATAGTTCTCTCTATCTAGCTTATCAATCTGCAAGCTTTCTCCCATCTTGTATCCACCTGTGTATTGAAATCTTCAAGCTTTACAAACAATGTATGTACCTTTACTTCGAATTGAGCTCCTTTTGCCTTTCTTGATGTCAATTTGTCTTCTCCTCGAACTTTGACTCCAAGCTTTCACTTCTTGATCCTTCAAATGTTGAATCTCTTAAATCTGCAGCAGTCGAGATCCTCCTTTTCTTCAAATTGATGTCTCCTGCTCTGATACCACTGATGGAGAATGTTAATCTCCAAAAGAACAACTTATTCTTGTGATTAGAGCACCTCT
>CM035434.1:35203428-35208428 GCA_020310875.1 Ceratopteris richardii | reverse complement strand
CTCTCACATAGTGATAATGAACCTCTATGTGCTTTGTTCTGGCATGATAAATTGGGTTTGCTGCAAGATGAAGAGAGCTAGTATTGTCTCCAAAGATAATAGGTGGTCTTGTATGTAGACCTAACTCTGTGTAAAGAAGCTTCAACCAGATAGCTTCTTGAGTAGCATTTGCAAGTCCTCTATACTCTGCTTCAGTGGATGACAATGCCACTGTAGGTTGCTTCTTAGCTGACCAAGAGATAGGCTTATCTCCTGCAAAACAAATGTACCCTGAGGTGCTCCTCCTATCATCCTTGCATCCTGCCCAATCTGCATCTGAGTAAACCTTAATGTCAATATCTGATGTATAAGGGAAATACAAACCCTGACTTTGAGTTCCCTTGAGGTACTTCAAGATCTTCTTGGCTGCCTCTAGATGAGGTACTCTAGGTTTGTGCATGAATTGACTAAGCACACTTACACCATATGCTATGTCAATTCTTGTCAAGGTAGCATAGTTCAAGCTACCCACCATACTTTGATATCCTGTAATGTCTTTGATTTCTTCTCCTTCATGAGCACTTAACTTTTGGTTAACCTCCATTGGAGTAGTAGATACTTTAGCATCCTGCAAACCAAACTTCTTGACCATATCCTGTACATACTTCTTTTGAGTGATGTATATACCTGAGTTTGTGTAGATCAATTCAAGACCTAGAAAATATTTTAGTAATCCAAGATCACTAATCTTGAATTCTTTCATCATCTGTCCTTTGATGTGTCTAATCCCATTGACATCATTCCCTGTAATGATGATGTCATCAACATAAACACATAAGTAAATTACCTCTGTATTACTTCTCTTTATGAATAGAGAAGTGTCTGCTTTGCTCATCACAAATCCTTGGTCTTGGAGGTAGGTGGTCAATCTATAGTTCCATGCTCTAGGTGCCTGCTTCAAACCATACAGAGCCTTCTTCAATTTACAAACATAATGTACCTTTCTTGGATCTTCATAGCCAGGAGGTTGTGACATGTAGACTTCTTCAGATATCCATCCATTCAAGAATGCATTCTTCACATCCAATTGGTACATGTTCCAATTCTTGGATGCAGCTACACTCACCAAAACTCTAATAGTTGGCATCTTGGCCACAGGAGAAAATGTCTCCTCATAATCAATGCCTTGGGTTTGTGCAAAACCCTTGGCTACCAACCTAGCTTTGTACCTGTTAATTGTTCCATCTGAATTCTTCTTCAATTTGTAGATCCATCTGGATCCTATTACCTTCATAGTATCCTTCTTGGGTACCAAGTCCCAAGTATCACTCTCTTGGAGGGCTTCTATCTCCTCATCCATGGCTTCTCTCCATTCTGGCTTTGTAATTGCTTCTTCATAGGTACCTGGTTCTTCATTCAACAAGTCTTTTGCAAGATATACAGAGTGTTTAGTTACAAGTGATGTGTCATACCCAAATCTGATAGGTTTCTTCTTCTCTCTCTGAGATCTTCTCATAGCTTGGGTAGAAGTTTCTGCTTTGTCCTCCAATTGCTTCATCTTCATCTTTCCTTTGGATTCCATGCTTTGAACTCTTCAAGGTTTATGGTATCATCATCTGAGCTTGAGTCTTCTTGCTGAGTTGGCTCTTACTTGGTAAGCTTTGGAAAATCTTCCTCCATGTCATAGGGTAGACTCACTTTCCTGCATTCATTCTCATACCATGAGTCATTTTCATCAAATATGACATCTCTGCTTACCTTGAACCCTTTGTTTGTGGGATTGTAGAATCTGTATCCCTTTTGGTTCAGATCATAACCAATGAAGATACATTTCTCTGCCTTTGGGTCTAGCTTTCCTCTTACCTGTGAGGGAATATGCACATATGCTATACAACCAAAGATTTTGCAATGATCCAGAGAGGGTCTCTTACCATGCCATGCTTCATATGGAGTCATGCCATCAAGTGATTTGGATGGCAACCTATTGATGAGGTAAGTGGCAGTGGACACACTCTCTGCCCATAGGTAATTTGGCAACCTTTTTTCATTGAGCATAGACCTAGCTGTTTCCACTATAAGTCTATTCCTTCTTTCTGCTACCCCATTTTGTTCAGGTGAATATCTGGTAGTGATCTCTCTCTTGATGCCTCTTTCCTGCAAGAAATCTTCAAACTCATTGGAGAAATACTCTCCTCCACCATCTGATCTTAGCCTCTTCAAGCTTCTACCTGTTTGATTCTCAACAAGAGCAAGATACCTCTTGGAACAATTAAACACTTCATCTTTATGCTTCATAAAGTATAAAATGGTCCACCTGCTATAGTCATCAATAAAAGACACATAATATCTTGAACCAGAAATGGAAGGATCCTTGCTAGGTCCCCAAACATCTGTGTGTACCAAGTCTAGGTAGTCTTCATGCATGAAACCTTTTTTTGAGTAGGGTAATCTGTGAGACTTACCAAATTGACAT
The DNA here is from genome assembly GCA_020310875.1 of Ceratopteris richardii. NCBI lineage: Eukaryota > Viridiplantae > Streptophyta > Polypodiopsida > Polypodiales > Pteridaceae > Ceratopteris > Ceratopteris richardii. The sequence goes on along the minus strand of CM035434.1, from coordinate 35,205,976 downwards.
GATCCACATTTGTAAATCATGTGTTGCTTGGATACATTAGGTATCCCAAGCACACATTGATCCCTGCACATTTGCTTAAGAGTCCTTTCACCTATGTGCCCTAATCTTTTATGCCATATCTCTAACTCTGAAAGTGTCTGATCCTTGTAATTATACAAAGCAATGTTTTTTGTATCTTCTAGCTCAAATGTAAATAGTCTACCTGATTTCTCCCCTTTGGCTATCCTTCTGAATCCTTGTTTTGGGTCCTCCACATATGCTCCATGTTGTGTGAATCTGACCTGCAACCCTTTCTCCACAATCTGACCAACACTCATTAAATTTTTAGTTATTGTTGGTACATAGAGTACCCTGCTTAATAGGTTCTGATTACCATCACATGTCTTCACATTTCCAACTTTGACAACAGAGTGTTTAGTGTCATCACCTGTTTGTACTTGATGTTTGCCCTTGGGTTCTTCCAAATCAGAAAGTAGTGCCACATTGCCAGCTACATGGTTAGAACATCCTGAGTCAATGTAAAATAAATGATCATCATTTGTACCTATCTTGGAGGTCATGTTCATGATCAATAAGGAGTCATCTTGCTCCTCTGTGTAGTTGTTGTAGTCTCTTCTATTTCTGAATCCACCTTGGTAACTACCATTGTGGTTGTTGTTGTAATTGTTGTTGTATTGGTTGTTGTACCCATTGTAGCTTTGATGTTGGTTGAATCTGCCTCTTCCTTGAGAGTATCCACCTCTTGAGTAGCCTCTTCCTCTCTGATTTTTGTAGTTCTTGTAGCATTCATCTGTGGTATGATTGGACAACCCACAGATGTTGCAAGGTGATGAGTTGTAGGGTCTCCCCCTACCTGACTTACCTCCTCTGCCTCTTCCTCTAGATGATCTACCTCTCCCTGCATAATTGGCTTGAGAGGTAGAGCCTTCTTCATCCTGTTTCTTCTTGCCTTTATCTTTAACTTTCTTATCAGTAAAGAGAGCAGAGGGGTTATTACCTTTTGATTGATCTCCAGCTTTGGTGAACTTGGCTTCATGTGTAAATAGTTGGCCCATGAGTGTTGTGAGATCAGGGGTATGCATGTCCATGTAGAGGTCCATTGCAGTGGTGAAACTTTCCCACTTATCATCTGCCTTGAGTCCATTTGTCACTTGCCTGACTATTTGCTCCTCTTCAATTTCCTCTCCAATGCTTGCTAGTTGGTCTGCCACATCTTTGATCTTTGTCACATAATCTGAGACTGATTGCTTGGGCTGCTTTCTAAGTGTTGTGAACTCTATCCATAATTGGTTCTTCCTAGCCCTTGTGTTGGAAGAAAAATAGTTTGACAAGGTTTCCCAAGTCTCTTGGGAAGTCTTACAGTTCCTTACATGAGGTAAAAGAAAGTCAGATATAGAGTTTAAGAGATAAGACCTTGCCAAAGCATCCTTTGCACACCATTGGTTAAGTCTTTCATGCTCATCCTTTGTAGGCAGTCCTCTGGTCTTGAATGAGGGCAACTCCTCATCTCCTGATATGTATCCAAATAGACTTCTCCCTTGTAGATAGGTCTTCATTCTCAATGACCAAGCTTGATAGTTGTTTCTGTCCAATTTGTCAATGAAAGAAGGGAAACCATCACCCATGATTACCTTGTTTTGCTCTGATACCACTGTTGAGAGTGATGGATGGATGCACTCAGGAAATCAGTTGGTGCTGCAAAACCTGCTTCACACCTGCCCTCTTTTCCCTTCTGATATGCTTAGTACACAAGCTTAGCTTCCTAATGACATAAAGAAATCATATATGTGCTTTGGAAATGATTTGGGTAATGACCAAATCAAAACAGATAAGTTGGTACTTCACAAATCAAGCAAAACCTTCTATTCTTGTAATGATACCTGCTCAAACTTTTACTCAGTGTGTCCAGCACACTTAAAATTGGCACAATTCCTTTTGGGAGTATCAATATACTTTAGTAAGCTACCAATCACAAGTGGAATCACTTCAATTGATAAACTATGCACTGAGAAATAAGTTTAGCAAAAATATAATCACCCCCGACTTTTCAGGAACTCTGCAGACAAATACCAGTGTGCACTTCGACTTGCTTTTCTCCCAATTGGATGAATGGAATCCTTTGAAATTTTGTATGCTTGTAGTAGACTTTGAGCTGATTCCAATGAGCTATAGAACACTTGATTTGGTTAAGTAGATCAAGAGCAATGTATCTTTGAAGTTGACAGACTTGGAGTAGGTGACTTAGACAAAACAGAGATGATGAATGTATACTTCTATTGATAAATGTGTTTGTACAATCTCATTAGCTTGCCAAGCAGAGCTAAATGAGGTAGTGTGATGTTGGGTATAGGGTAGCCCTCACACACAATGAGTTACAATGATATTTTGCCTCGAGGAGTGAGCTGAAGTGAGAGTGTAACCCGCGACTTTTTCAGTACATTCTTTATAGGAGTTTGATCTTCATTTGAATTTGAAATTCAAACTTAGGCTCCCTTGAATCTCTCCTCTAAAAGTAGGGAGATATTCTCTCCATCTCAACAATCAAATT
>CM035434.1:34925928-35193428 GCA_020310875.1 Ceratopteris richardii | reverse complement strand
ATCATTTGTAAGACTTGAGTAGCTTACACCATAGCTTATGCGTTTCACTATCATTGTGCATCATTTCAATGCCAATGCTCTTGTATAATCATGTGTTATAATACATATAGTTCATTGATCATATATGTCTACTTCTTTGCCATGACTACTCAAAATAGTGAACTCTCTCTTGTCATATCTTAGTGATTTCTCAACCATTTTGCATGATCTATAGCTTGTTGGAACCAGATTGAAGTCTACATTATTCTATTAAATTTTCAAGGCATTTGGTTCAGCCATCTGGGATAAACCGTCATCGAGGTACTCATTTGTCATCTAGTATTCAGTCCCTAAAACATCAGTGGTAAGCCTTGGATTGCTATACTCCTTTCTAAGTGTATTCTTCATCTTTTTTGATGATTCCACTTGCAATCTTTAGATATCTAAGCTAATTAAATTCCCACAAAAGGAATTTAATCGATTGTTATTGTACGATGATCGTTGAGCAAAAGAACCAGCAGGAGTGTGGACTAAAATAGCAAGTTTTGTGACACTAGCTATTCATAAAGTACTCTATTTTGATTCAAGGATCAACTCCAAAGTACATAGGTACTTTATTGGTATCATTTGCAAGCTAAAAGAGCCCACTATCAAACTCTAAATTGATTCAGGGCAGGTAGAGAGCAGGTTTTAGCAGTACCACCTAACTTCCTTGAGGTATCCATCCATCTCTTCCAACGGTGGTATCAGAGAAAGTTGAGGTAAAATGGGAGATGTTTTTCCTTCTTTCATTGATAAATTGGATAGGAATAACTATCCAACATGGTACTTGAGGATGAAGACCTATCTACAAGGAAGGAGTCTCTATGGATACATATCAACAGATGAGGAGATGCCCATATTCAGAAGCAAAGGTCAACCTACAAGAGAGGAGCTAGAAAGACTCAAGCCATGGTGTGCCAAAGATGCTTTAGCCAGGTCATATCTACTTAACTCTATTTCTGAATTCCTTCTTCCTTGCATTAGGAATTTCAAAATTTCCCAAGAGACTTGGGATACTCTATTTCCATACTTTTCTTCCAATACAAGAGTTAGGAAAAATCAATTGTGGATTGAGTTTACTACTCAAAGGAAGCAACCTAAGCAAAATGTTTTAGAATATGTGACCAAAGTAAAGGATATGGCTGATCAATTGGAAAGCATAGGAGAGGAGTTCCGTTGCAGTTGAAGTCCATGGCCTTAAGCAATACTAACTTTAATAAAAACTCGCACTGCTAGATGAAGTTTGTGAGTGGTGATTGATATCGGGATTCAAGCCCAAATCTTCAAGAACAGAGACTTCCCTTATTCGACTCATGTGCTGCGTTGATAGCAATAATTTTCGATGCCTATTTTTTATGGCCTTTATTGGAAATTAGGTGCAAGGATGGAATTTTGCTCAATTTCTTTTTTGAGGACGTCTGTGATGAACCAGGTCAACAAACACCTATCATTTTTTGTTATGCTTTAAGAATTATCTTCTTGCTTTTGCATTCATCTACGGAGCACGAGTTCAAAGGCAACAAAAGTACAGAAAACATGCATTTCTACTAGCCTATAGTGATTCACAAATCGAACCTAGAATATGTTGACTCAGTGAGCATTAGTTGAGTCAATTTTAAAGCCCATACGTCCAAAGAGAGGCAAAGAGAAACACCACCCAAAGCCAAAGTGAAGAAACATCATATTGGAGCAAGGAAGATCATGCAATATATTTTCATTTCTTTTCGATTGACAAAAGAAAGCTCTCTTCAAGGTCTTAGAGAGATGTGAGCATGGCTATGAAGGTTGGCTCTTCTTTGCATGGAAAGAATTTTGCTGAGGATCGAAGGATGGCAAAGGGCTCTTCTCATGGATCAATGGAAGGACATAGCTCTATTTGGAGATAAGTACTTTAGAAGTTGAGGTTTTCATTTCAATGTTTTCTTTGCTCTATTCTTTCATATAGAATGCATTGCTATTATTATTGAAGTAGGGAAGGAATCTTCAATTTTGAAAGCATTGTATGCAATTTAATAAAGCAAAATAGGAGACCATTGTAGTATGGAAACACTTATCAAGCAAAGGCATGCATATCCAAAAGAATGTTGGTGCATTTCTCCTTTTCAAAGAATGTTTTCATGCACAAAACACGTTTTCTTCTTGTTTGAAAAAGATAGTTAATGCTCAAGTTTATGCACATGAATGGCTATATCTTTTTAAAAAGCTAGCAAGTAGAATTTTTGGGAATGAGAAATCATGCATCAAAGCAGGTTAATAAAGTTTTCTTTGGAAGTTTTATCTGATTTTATCCCAAGTCGTGATAAGAATAAAAGTAAATCAAATGGAACTTAAGTCAATTGAACTTTCAAGTTCAAAGGATAGTTGATATGTGCCAAATTTCAAGAAATTAGAGAACTTTTGAAGTTTTTTCTTTGATCTCATCCTAACCAATGATGAACCTCAAAGAGGTGAATAAACTTTAGCATCACTTGAACTTTAGTGTTCAATAATTGGACGCTAGGTTCCATGACTACATCTCTAGTCAAGATGCAGAGATTTCAAAAAGCATGGAAATTTTATTCAGCACTTTTCTGAGGATGAGAAAAGTATGCTTAGTTTTGTTTACTCTAATTCCGGCTTAAAGAAGAAACCCAAGTGAAACTAATCTTTGGGAATTAAGCTACTTCCTAAAGATAAGCCAATAAAGGAAATAGTATGGTTAACTATCTCATTGGTTAAAAAGGAATATCTTATGGAAAAGGCAAAGCAAAAGTCAAGATTTATTTTAAAAAGATTATTCCAATAAAGCAAAAGATTCCAAGATGAATCGTTGGCTTAGTATTACTTGATTCCTTGGCAAGAGTCTAAAGTTTTTGAAAGAAAAAATCTCCCTAGATGTGAGACTGGAATCTTTCAAGTAAGTTTATTAGCAAGTAGTTCCCAATGATTTCCAAATCATCAGTATTGGTACTTAAGTCCAAATATTGATATAACCTAAAGGTTTATCAAAGATTCTTAGCTTTGGAATCTAAGAGGCATCAGTGTATGCTTGGACTTAAGATTAAGGGAAAGATCTCTAAAAGCCCATGAGTAAACAAAGAAGCTTTTGATAGTTCAGGAGATCTTAAAGATAAAGACTAAGTGTTTATTCTAGTTGCAAAGTCAACCAAACTTGATCAAGCTTGGCCATGATTGTCCAAGAACTTGCGATTGGAACTACTCTGAAGATTTCCCAAGTATTGGCAATAAAAATTCTTTTGGGAATCATTCACTCATATTCAATTTATCTAATGGAAAATTGTGAAAAGAGTAAGTTGTTCCAAGTCTGAAAAGAGTGAAGGAGTTCCAAAAATATAGTCTACAATCGTGAAGATGGTACTTAAGTTTGTGGAAGGTAAAACATAGATGTTTGCCTATCCTTAAAGGGATTTTGGTACAAATCCAGAGAGCATGAGTGGATTCTTAGAATTAAGTAGTAGAGAGATTCTTGTAAAAGTCTCAGTCGAGATAGGTACTTAAAGCATGAATAAGCAAGGAATCTAAAGACAAGAAGTCAAAAGCTCTTTGTTAGAAGAAGCATTTTTTGAAGAGAAATATGTGTAAAATGTCAGAAAACTATAGAAATATTTATGAAAATGATGTAAAAATGAGGAAGAGTCTTTCTCATATAAATTAGAATCATATATAATTTTTCTAGAATTTTTGAAAGCTCTTTGATAGCATATTTTTAGATTAGAAGGGAAAAGGACCAAAATTCAAGTATGAAAAGGGACACTTGAAAATGTATAAAAGATAATTTCCTCTATTTTGAGAGGGTTGGTTGTATTATTTTTGCTATCCAAGTAATATGAAGAGCTCTCCTGCAAGAAATCGTGTTTTCTACTTTCATGTAAATTTCTTTGATTTGTTGAGTCTATTCTTTGTGTGATTCATGGAATTTGTGAGCTTCAGTTGTGTATTTCTGAGTAATGTGTATTAAGAGACGTGAGTGTTGATGTATTGAGTGAGAAAGTGCAGAAGAACAAAGTTGGAAATGGAAATCCTCAGTTTTCACTAAATCATGATTGTCTCGTCTATGTGATACAGGTATCATTTTTGAGATTTGACTTCATATTTGTGTTCTACTCAGAAAATGGCACACTTTAGGCACCAAGATCATTGAAAATACTGTTGTTTAGCTCAAGATAATCAAAACCCTAGATATTGCTCTTCATCTTCATAATTTCTCAGAAAAACAATCATTTTCCTCTTGTTCTTGGATTCCATTAACTAGAAGGGGCTGTGGTCTTTGCATACTTCCTGGATTGACAATTTAAAGATGTGTAGTTGAAACTTTATGCTAAAATGATTGGAGACGACAACTCCAAAGGGGTAACAACAAACATTTTTTGGCACCGTTGCAGGGGAATAAAGCAAAAGCTTCATTGAAGTTTGGACCTTGCTGGATCTTCCATTGTTGATGGTATTGAACACATTGAAAAGGTACTACTCTTTAATCAAGAAAGGAAACATGAAAAGGTAGGTTTCTTTGTTTGTCTTTTGGGAAAAGAAAGAAAGAGTTAACCTTTTGAGATAAAGAAGTTGTGAAATTCTTGCAAATTGATAGTTGCTCATATCATTTTTTAAGAGTAAAGTGCAGGTGTGTGAAAAATTGAATCAAGATTGTTGAAGGGAAGGTAAAATGTGACTATCTTTGCATTTGTAGAGTTCTTTTTGACCAAGTACCAAGCAAATTTGTTAATCTTGGAAAAGATGACATGATTGCATTGAGGAAAGTCAAGTAAAGTAGCTATATGCAAATAGATAAAATCCATTTGTTTAGCCAAGGCAAAGCAATAATCTTGAGAGAAGATTTATTTGCATCTTGAAAATAAAAAAAATGCTTGAGTTTATCTTTGCATGAATTGATAATTGCACTTCTTAGCACATATTTCCTTGGAAAGCTTTACTCCTAAACTGATTAGATTGCAAGCATAAAAGAGTATAACCAATCATGAAACAAAAGATCAATGGATCTTTAAACAAGAAAACCCTAAAGGAAGTGTTTACTTTGATTTAGGGCAAAATACTAAAAAAATTCATAAAATCCATTAAAAAGTTCAAACAAATTTTCTTTTTTCTTAGAAAGTTGGACTGGAGGATTTTTGTTGAAAGTGGAGGAGAAAAAATGGGAAAAAAATTTAGAAAATTGAAAGAAAATAAAAAATATCTAGAGTGGAAGTTGTTGTTTAAATTTTTCAAAAAGACTTTTTAAATGAGTTTGATGGTGTATAATTACAGGTGACAAGTGATCTGGAGTTGGTGAAGAACACTGAAGGGGACTAGGTGGAAAGAAAAGTCAAAAAGTGCAAAAGTTGGAAGTTCAGAAAAAACACAATTCTCTTCATAGGATCGCGATTTTCTGTAAGAAAAAGAATTTGATTTATTTTGCACTTTTGGGTATTGAGGCAAGTGATTGTAAGAGGTTTCATAAAGTTGAAGCAGTAAAGAAAATCAAATTTCAAAATATGAGTAAGAATTGAGCGTCAAGTGATTAAATTGAGAATTGGGTACAGAATCGCGATTTTCATCAGTAGGATAAAGGGGGTAAATTTTGTTGAAAAGATAAGAATTGTGAATCAAAACCACAAAATTGCTAAGGGTTAAGGATCATACAGTGAAAAGTGAAAATTCAGAGAAATTCACACAAAATCGTGATTGTCTGAAGGCTATAAAAGCATGAAATCTCATAAAAAAGGCTCATTTGAGTGAGATAAGGAGTGAGAGAACCTGACAAAATCGCGATTTCCTGCAACTACAAAGTTCTTGGATTCTTCTTGATCAAGCAAGCAAGGTAATGGTCTTCCAATAAATCTTTGCATGATTTCAAGTTTTCATATGATGATAAGAGCACAAAAACACAGAAAATTGTAAAAAACACGGAATCGTGATTTTCAGTTCTTTGAATTTTTTTGAGAAAAAATAATATTTTTGTTCAAAATCTTTGATTGAATGTTAATATTTTAATAAGGTGCTTCTATTAGAGAAACAAAAACTTCAAAAATCTAGGACCAAAAAATTTTAATAATCTGCTCAGAATCACGATTCTGAGATCAAACACAAAATCGCGACTCTGTGCTCAAAAACGTGATTCCGAGAATGTGATTTTCATAAGAAAATCGTGTTTCTAACGATTATGAGCAATCATGATTGTCTGGGAACAAAATCGTGAAAATCACGATTCCCTTCATAGAATCGTGAAGAAACACGATTCTATTCACAGAATCGTGAAAAACACGATTCCATCCACAAAATCATGAAAAAACACGACTCTATTCACAGAATCGTGAAAAACACGATTCCATTCATAGAATCATGAAAAAAACACAACTCTATTGACAGAATCATGAAAAACACGATTCCATCCACAGAATCGTGGTAAAAACACGATTCTATTCACAGAATCGTGAAACACACGATTCTATTCACAGAATCGCGAAAACACGATTCCATCCACAGAATCGTGAAAAACACGATTCCATCCACAGAATCGTGGTAAAACACGATCCTATTCATAGAATCGTGAAAAGCACGATTCTATCAATAGAATCGTGGCAAAACACGATTCTATTCACAGAATCGTGAAAAACACGATTCTATTCATAGAATCGTGAAAAACACGATTCTATTCACAGAATCATGAAAAACACGACTATATCCACAAGATCGTGAAAAACACAACTCAATCCAACTCAATCGTTGCAACCCCGATTATATCAATAGAATCGTGAAAAACGTGATTTTGTTCACAGAATCGTGAAAAAGGAAAAAAAAAACATAGTCCAATACACAGAATAGTGAAAAAAAGAAAAGAACAAAACAAAAAATCATGAATTTTATCAAGATCGTAGAAAAGGCGATTCTATTCACAGAATCGTGGCAAACACGATTCTCTTCACAGAAATGTGAATTAGTTGGATGATTTTGAGATTTGGTAATAAATTGATCACACCTTCTAAACAAGATTTAAAAAGGAAGGAGATAGAGCCAGAGATAGGAGAATTACAAGAAAAAGATTTAGGACAAGAAAATAACATGGAAAACATAAATGAAACTAATGAACCTTCTGAAAATGGTGATTATAGAAATATTCTTAAGTACATGTATACAAATAGGTCTGGAACCTATGTGCATCAGGATGGGATGCATAAGTTTCTCATTAGGTTGAGAAACTTAGAAGTTCCCTTAAATATAACACCAGTGGCACAATTTAAGGATGGTAGATATGAGGATAGACAGGGATGTGTATACATCTTCTCATACGATCCAGAAAACTCTAATGATTTAGGGCAATGTGCAGACAAGAGACCTTGGGAACAAAACCTAGGGCAACCAGACTTGCCAAGACAAAATGAAACTCACAATAATATTGAACAACAACAAGGTAGGAGAATACATACTTCCACAAATCCTTTTGAAAGAGAAGGAGAAGGAATTAATGATTTTCCATTTAGAAGGAGACATTAGTGGCAAAATCATGGAAGAATGCTTAGGCCCTATCAAGTAGCTAAATGCATGAAGAATCAATATGAAGGATATTCTAATCCTCATGAATTTAGACAATTAATTAGGGCAGAAGAAGTAGAGGATTACAAAGTGCAATTTGAAGCATTTTGTCTAACCCTAATTGGACCTGCATTATCCTGGTTCATTCCATTAAGAAAAGAAATGTATCCAGATATTGAATCTTTCCTTGAAGCCTTCATAGGGGAATTCTCAAAAACTAGAATAAAACATAGTACAGCTACCTTGATACATAGCTTTAAATAGCAAAAAGATGAAAATGTCAGAGAGGCAGCTAGGAGATTCAAGCAATACATTGATAGATGTCCTAAAGAGGAGGTACCATCCATGGCAAGACAAGTATCTCTATTCATAGAAGGACTGAGAAGTGCACAATTAAGAACCTTGGTTTATTATAGGAGATGACCAGACCTAGGAGCATGTGTGAAAGAGGCAATAGATTTGGAGGATAACAGAGAACAAGATCTATTAGCATTTGATCAACCTAGAACAAATGAAGATAAAATCCCACCAGCAGAAGAATTAGCACAAGCCATTGCTAAAGCCCTAGAAGTTAGCACCAAGACAAATTTGATAAACATGAGGATAGAAACAAATAAGAAATACTATAACTGTGGAGAAAATCATTTGGTTCAACAATGTCCTTATCAAAAACCACAACATTTGCAAGATAGAAAAACACTCAAATACTGTACATTGGAAAGAAGATGGACAAATCATACCAGAGAAGAATGCTTCTACAATAAAAAACCCATTAAAGAAAGAGAATATGTGGACCAACACAACTTACAAAGAGAATCTGGATTTGTTGAGCAACCAAGACCTGTACTTGGACAACAACCACCTTTACCAACAAATGTAGTACCAGTGAAATACACACCAATAGAAGAAGAAAGCTCAAGACTTAGAGCATCTTACAGAGAGGATTATCATTGGAATGAAGGATATCAGGAAGAATGGGAAGGATATGAACAGAGAGAACCAGAACTGCAAGCCCTAGATTTGGGAAATGGGAGAATTGAAATGGACACAGCCACATTCATGTATATAACCAATAATTACATGTCCAATCAGAAACCTCAATTTAAAGGGAGCCAAATGATAACTTACTATAGTTGTGGGGGAGAACATTTCATTAGAGACTGCCCCCAACCTCCTACACTAAGAATAGAAGGAGCCTAGTGCAAGGATTGTGGCAGGGAACACGTAATAAAGGATTGCCCAAGAAACCCGCAAAAACAACATAACACAACTAGTAACATACCATTAAAAATAGTTAATATAATGGAGCAAGAAGAACTGAGTGACCATGACTAGGTAACTATAAATGCTATAACAAGAGCACAAGCTAAACAGTAAGAAACAACAAAAGAGACACATACACAAGAACATAAGAAAATTCCATTTCCAAAAGAAAAGAAAAACAGACAAAAAGGGAGATGGGAAAGAAAAATGAGAATGGGTAAAAATTTGGAAGAAGAGACTATGGAACATTCAAACAATAACCAACCACAAAATATGTGGACTCAGGAAGAGACCAAAAATTCTCAAAGTCTGGAGACTCTGATAAGAGCATAAAAAGGAAGAATTCAAGATGGACCAAATCCTACAGATCATGTGATGTCATATCCTATGCCAGATTTAGAAGATGAAAGGATGCAAAGATGTAAACAAATCATACAAGAAGCACAACTCAAAATGGGGGAACCAGACAATTATCAAACAATAGTTGAAGGAGCAAGTGCAACTGAAACCAGAAAACATATTGACCAGGAACAAAATTCACAAATAACCTTCGAATTCAATATAGATAAACACTGTACAATTTTATACCACACCACAATGGAGGAAATAGTAAAACAAAATCCTCACTTACAACACAATATGAAAAAGTGGGAAACAAAGTCAAAGAACCTAGATCCACAGCAACAAGAATTGGAAGAGTTGTTGTACATACCTATTGACAAAATAGGAGGATATTATGAAGGGGAAGAACGAAACTTAAATCTGAGAATACAATTTGGTGAAAATCATGCCAAGGCTATATTAGACAGTGGATCAGGAGTGGCTATCATGACTAAACAAACTTGGGAGAAATGGGGAAAAAATGAGTTAGTACCCACTAAAATGAGATTATAACTTGCAGATGGACACATAGAAAAACCCCTAGGAATATGGGAAAAGGTGATTGTGGAAGTATGTGGAATAGAAATAGAGCATACTTTTGCCATAGTTGAATTCCCACAATCCACTTCATATGAAATCATCTGGGAAGACCATTTATGAGACAAATGCAAATTGTGAAAGATTGGGGTAAGGATTGCCTATATCTTCAAAGCAAAGGAAGAACAACTAGGGTGAATTTAAGAAATGGTCAATATTGTGATATGTCCCCTCAAGAATGGTTCAAAGTACATCAAAATCAAGAATTAAGTGAAGAATCAGGGAGTGAAGATCAGAATGAGATAGAATCATCAATGTGGAAATGTAAATTTGATAAGGAATCTCACAGATAATAAAAGGATGTTAAAAAAAGGAGATAGTCTGAGAGAGAGGGAACCACAAGATAAAAGCTACATACCACAAGAATTTAAAGATGAAGAATTTGAGCCTTATGGTTGGAATCAGATTTTGACCACCATGGATCTAGCTAATGATGAGTATGTGGGAGTAAAATTCCAAAATGAAGATGGGTATGATATCTACCACATTAGAGTACAAATGATAAAGGTGTCAAAAATAGAGGAAGACCAGTAGGAAGGAATAATATTTAAAAATGGGAAAACACAATATCTCGAAGAAGTAGAAGCTACAGATGCTATAAAAGACAAAATCTCGGGAAAATATAGAAAAAACAAACACAAGGAAATAGAAAAAGATCAAGAAGTAGGAAAAGATAAAAAAAATAACAAACAAAGATCAACAGTTTGATGTACCTTCAAATTTCAAGACCTATGAAGTACAAGACAGACTACTTCTAAAAATGAAACCAAAAAGAGAAAAGAAAAAGGGGGAGGCATATGAAAATGAGGAACAAACTAACAATGTGATGATCACCCAAGAAGAAGGGGAAGAGAGACATATTGTCATAGATGATGACATGACAAATCAAGAGGAGGAAGCATTAAGGAATTTGTCTAGAAACTATAGGGATGTGTTTGCTTACAATTACAAGGATTTGAAAGGAATTGACCCTAGAATCTGTGAGCATAAGATTCCTATTACACCTGATGCAAAACCTAGCAAACAAAGACACTATACATTTAACGACAAATACTCTGCAAAAATAAAGGAGGAAATTGACAAGCTGCTGGCTACCAATTTCATCTATGACATTGAGTATATAGAGTGGATATCTCCTATAGTTTTGGTACCTAAAAAGAATGGGAAACTCAGGGTATGCATTAACTTGAAAAAGGTGAATGCTGCAAACCTCTGCAACTTTGGTCCATCCAAGCTTTTTGTCGTCATATCTGCAAGTTGATCTTTTGTAGGAGTATGCATAACTTCTATTTCTTTATCAACAACCTTCTCTCTCAGAAAATGATACTGAATCTCAATATGTTTAGTTCTAACATGGAACACATGATTTTTTGCCAAATATAAAGAACTCATATTGTCTCCACAAATGATAGGAATACTTTGAACAATATCAAAACTCTTCATAAGAGTCTTTAACCATATTACTTCCTTTGCAGCTTCTACCATGCCTAGTATTCTGCTTCTTTGGATGATAAAGCAACTGTATGTTGCTTCTTGGAGCACCATGAAATTAGCTTATCTCCCACATAACATAAGTATCCATGTGTTGATCTTCTATCATCAGAGTTACCTACCCAATCTGCATCACTATATATTTTGACTCTTGTATCTGAAGTAAATCCATAATGCAGACCTTCTTGAAGTGTGCACTTGGAGTACCTTCATCTTCAACTGATCGTTGCTTTCCTTTGCTAGCTTTCTTCTTGTCTTTAGAATACATTACATGACCTGCACTCTTATCAACATCTCTTTTGAATATCATTCTCAAAAGTTAGCATATGTCCTAACAATTGATTCAAATCAGGAGTGAAATGATCTAAAGAAAGTTCTGCAGACAAAATAAAAGGCTTCCACTTCTCATCTCCTCTTAGTCCTGTGAGAATTTGTCTTACCAACTTATCTTCTTCAATATCTTCATCAACTGCACCTAAAGAATCAGCAATGTCTTTCATCTTTGTCACATAATCAGATATTGATTGTGAAGCCTTCTTCTTGAAGGTAGTAAACTCTACCCATAATGAAGCTTTCCTTGATTTGGTTGTATTATGGAAATGCTCTTCCAAAGCATTCCAAATGTCACTTGCACTTTCAAGTCCTCTGATATGAGGAAGCAAATAATCATTCACTACCATGTAGATTATGCTCCTTGCTTGAGCATCTTTCTTCATCCAAACCTTTATATCTGAAAGCTCCTCCCTAGTTGGAACACTAGGATCTTTGAACTCTGGCTTTTCTTCCTCTCCTGTGATGTATCCCATCAGATCTTTGCTCATAAGATGAGCTTCCATTCTCATAGACCAAGCTGGATAGTTCTCTCTATCCAACTTCTCAAGTTGGAGGTTATCTCCCATCCTTTCTTCACTTGTACTATCAAATCTTTAATCCTTATAAGGAATGAATGTAGCTTAGCTTCGAAGTTTACTCCTTCTAATCCTTTTGATTACTTCTGTGTGTCTTCCTTCACTCTTTCTTCCACACTTTATCTTTTTGAACCTTCAAGATGTGAAATTTGTATATTTGCAGCACTAGGGGTCTTCCTTTCCTCAATCTTAACACAACCTGCTCTGATACCACTGATGGAGAGTATTAATCTCCAAAAGAACAAGCTATTCTTGATGTTAGACCACCTCTATGTCAAGAATAACTTCAAACTTCAACCAATTTTGGAAAACAATCACCAAACTATCAAGAAATTAGCTAACTGTAAAGTAAGTCTTTTCACAAAAAAGTCTGCTGCATTTTAATCACTCATTGATTAACCATTTGTGTAAAGTTTCTGATGAAACTTTGTAGAATGTGTTTTCTACAGTATCTGCACCTCCTCCAAGTTAAAACACTTCGAAAGCTTCAGTAGATTATGAGAAATGCTTCAAACAGTTCACCTATGTTTGAAACTACCTTCCTGTAGAATCGATTTTGACACCTACAACTTCTAACACATAGTTCTCCCAATCTAGAACCCCTTTAAGCAAATGCTTTTAGCCATAGATGGCTTACCTTCCAACTTAGATTTTGACTCCTCATTTGTATAAAACTTTACACTGTGCACTGAGAACTGAACATTTCTTTGACCATCGAATCTGCGCCTGTTTCAGAAGACACTCAACACTTTCTCACATATAGATGTTCCTACACAAAATTCTCTCAGCCTCTTTGCAATTGGAATCTCAAACTTTAACCATAGATAGATTAACTATGGACTTAGATGTGTACAAAAGGATTTCTGATAAAATCAAACACAGAAGGAGAACTAGAGAAAAGATCGATGTGCAATTCTCTGAACATTCTTCCTATTCAACTCTTCATACATCTAATGGATGATACATCCAATACACAACATCTATTCATCTATACTTCATCTCACTCATCTAATACGACCATCTACACGTATCTATATATACATATGAGTATTGATTCGTCATTACTTCAAGTATATTGAAGTATTTACAAAGCTAATGTACATATGTTTTAAAGAACTTTACTATCTGAATCTTCTCTTTACTTCATGAAGTTGGACTTCAATCTTTCCTTCATCTCTTCACTTCTAAGCTTTATATAATCACCAATTGTTGATTGTCTTGCTCCAACAATATATACTAGTAGCCACGGATTACGTGACCAAATGGGCCGAGGCCAGGGCTACAAAAAGGAATGATGCTCATACCACTGCAAGATTTCTTTATGAAAATATTATCACTAGATTTGGATTACCAATTGAATTGGTAAATGACAGAGGGACTCATTTTTTGAACCAAATAATAGAAAACATAACTGAATATTTCATGATCAGTCGTAGAAAGTTAGCCCCTTATCACCCACAAGCCAACGGTTTAGTAGAAAGTACTAATAAAGTACTAATAAAGAAGATTGTGTTATTCCTAGAACAAAGTCAATAGGAATCAAGTATAACTGGGTAAAAAAATTAGATCTGATTCAATGGAAGAAAATAGGCATCAAGATACTAAAATAGCTCAAAAGTATGAGGAGTTACAGATGAAAGAAAATGCATAATGGTCATCTGATGCACACATGGGATTCTTGAAAAAAAAATTCAGAATTTTACAAGAAGGAAACTATGACATCTTGGAAATCATTTCTGTTTACTCTACCTCATCCACTTTCTAAGAAAAGAAATAGGAGGGGAAGAGAGAGAAGTGGAGGAAATTATTATTAAAAAAAAAAGAAAAAGAGAGAGAAAAAAAAGAAAAAGAAAAAGAGAGAAAAAAATTATTATCAATTCTTTTGTTATTCTTTTTGTTTATATAAGTTGTACTGCACAAGCAAGATATAGAGTGTAATTTAACAGGTTTCTATTTTTCATTCATTTTTTTCTTTTTTCATTTTTTCTTTGTATTGTTAAAAAATATATAAAAAAGAGCTGTTAAAAGGAAAGAGAGCACTAGACATCTTGCTACACATGTGATGATCACTTCAATTGAGTTTTTATCTGTGACACAAATAAGGAAGTCAGGATTCATCTGAAATTTTATTTTCATTCTTTTTCATTACATCTCAAGACAAATGTGATTTTATTTATGTTTCTTGAGACTCATGTGGGGGGAGTTTTCTTTTCTGTGATTTTATATTTTCCTCAGAATGGTGAATCAAAAGGAACTACCAATCCATGATTTCAAAGTAGACTCAATAACTTTGTCTAGAGGACATTAGTTCTTAGACAGTGAAGCAAGAGTAGAAAAAGTGGAGCTAGAGTCTGATGAAGAGCATGAAATTCCAGAAGCAGAGAAGATAGCCAAGGAACTAAAGGAAACCCTTGGTATCATTGGTTTGCACATTTTTACAGTAGGAGTTGGAGGTCACAAGTATACCATGTTGTGCCAGGAATTTTACAAATTCTAAAAAATTGCAGTCAATTATAAAAGATGGAAACTAGTAGGATTACACACACTGTTGGATGAACCTTTATTTTTCATAGACTTTGAAAGAGTATCACAGGTGATAAATAGTCTGCTAGAGGTTGGAAAGGGCAATGATGCATATTTTAGGTGTTCAGCCAAGGACAAGGAAAATAAAGAAGTGAATATTACTATAAAGCAAGAGCATATTAGGGTAGCCCTTCAGTTCTATTCAATGGGAACCAAGTTGGATAACAACTTTGTCAAAAAGAATAAAGCCACCTATGCAGGATATTCCAAATTTGTTGATTTCAAAGGAAAGGAAAATGAAGAATATGCTATCAGAATGTTCCTTCAATATTTCTATTTTCCAAAACTGCCTAGATACACCATGCCACACAAGCCAGTGAAAATGCTCATGTTTAATAATAAAGACAGGACCAAGCCATTTGGAGTGATAGATGTAACTCCCTACATCCATGATCAATTGAAGGAAGCAGCCAAACATTGGGAGCAAAGGAAGTTCATGAATGGAGCACAATTCCTAACAAGGATCATATATCATATTTTAGGAATGGAGGATAAATTAAAATTGGCTCCAAAAGCTCAATATTTCAGAAGTTTGATGTCAGGAATTAAAAGCCCTTCTAGAATGATGACTATAAGAGAAGTAGAAGCCCAACCAAGCATGAGGGGAGTAGAGAGGAAAAGAGAGGGAGTCTCAGAAGAAGTCATGCCTGTAAAGAAGAGAAGATTGGATCTCAAAAAGGTAGAATTGGAACAGGTGGAAGCAACAAAGGAAGAGCATGAAGGTGCTCAAAAGGAAGTTCAGTCTTCAAATGAACCTCATCCACCTCAGACAAGTAAGGAACAGTTGTATACTTATTTGACTCAAGGAAACAATAAAAGGGTAGTATATGAAGCCCAATATCAAAAAATGTTGGAAGACTACTCTTGTAAAGCAATCGATTGGATACAAGAAGAAGTGGAACATTATGAAGAGTTGCATGATCAGATGATGGCTGCAGAAACTGAAGAAGTTTTTGTGAAAAAGGAGGTAGAATTGTTGGCCTATTTCAAGGAATTACAAGGTCCTTCTGAAACTAGGACCACAGTAGTAGTGAAGACAAAGGTTTAGAAGAAACCTGTGCAGAAAAAGAAGTTGACGAAGAAAAATAAAGGAAAAGCAGTAGAACCTGTACAAAGGATGAAGACAGGAAAATTTTCAGCAGAAGAAAAGAAGTAGGAGGAATCCATTGTTATAGAAGGACCAAGAATGGACAAATCAGGGATAGCTGGTTCTTCATAGTTCTCTACAGATTCAGAGAGTGACATTGAAAATTTTCTGTTCAAAAGTTTGAATTTATCAGTACCTAGCACACCAATTGTGACAGTCCAAGTCTCTGAAAAAAGAAAAATACCAGAACATATGAGTCAAAAGTCACAAGGAGTACAGATCCAGGAAGAAGCAGCTAAACAGGTTAGTCCTGGAGAAGAAAAAAGGATACTAAAAGCTAAAGCAGTGATGATGGAAGAAGAGGTTGAAGCAAGGAAAGAGTTTAGTAGTGGATTGATGGACGCAGGGTTTAAAATAGTATGGACAAAACCATCACAACAAACCTATTTCAAATTTAATGAGGAAAAGTTAGAAGCAGAAAAGGAAGCTCAGTTATGCAGCTCAGTACACAAGAAAGAAGACAAAGATCAAATTGAGGAAATTGAGGAGGTATTAGAAAAGATGAATTTCAAAGAGGTGAAAGAAGGGAATACAGAAAAAGAAATAAACCAAAACATAGAAGATATACTTTATGACCTAAATCATAATGAGGAGTTCACAACTACAGAAGATCAGGAGAAAGAAGAAGATTTGGATCTTATGGATATAGATGAGCAAGAGGAGGGACAAAAGGAGCAGATAATCAATGATCAGATAAAGCTCTTTGTGGAGATTGATTCAACCTTAACTCAGCATAATAAAGTACAGGAAAAGAAAGGACCGGTCCTTTAAGAGAAACAACATGGAATGGATAAAAAGAAGGCAGAAGAGATAGAGATAATTAAAGAAATATCAGATCATGAGAAGGAAGAGGATCAGACATTAGAGTATGAGGAAGATGCTGCAGACAAAGAAGAAATGAAAGCACAAAAGGGTTATGAAGAACAAAAGAACCAGGTCATAGAATATGAGAAAGACGATGAAGAAGACAATGACTACAAAGAAGAAAAGCAGATAGAAGTAAAGCAAGTGGAACTAGAAACTGGGTTAGAAAGGATACCCAAGGATATCAGGTCTGCTTGAAAGTAATCATGAGCAATATGGAGCAGTTCAGACCATCTAGTAGAAACATGATCATATCAGGAATGGTGGTTGAATTAGAGTTTGTGAAAGGCAGTAGAATCATTAATGAGCAAAAGAAAGAAAGGAACAGTTAGAGGAACAATTGAGGATTGTCCAGGAAAGAAATGAGGATTTTACTAAAAGAATAAACTCATTGGATGCATTGGAGGTTCAACAACACAATAAAATTCAATTTCTTGAAGACAAATGTGCAAAGCAGATAGACCATAGTAGCAAAATAGAAATGGAGCTGAAGAAAATAGAAGGAAGATACAGAACACTTCAAAGCTCATATCAGATTATGGTCAAAGCAAATGAAGAAATAAACAGGTTATTATGGAAGAAGGTCAAATAAAAGAAGAGAGCAAGATTGTACAAGTAACACAGGTAAGAGGGAGGAATTGAACAAAGAAATTCTAAGACTACAAGCAGAACTAAAGGAAGCCAAGGAATTGGAAAAGCAAGCCAGTGTACATGCTGCCAGCTCAATGAGAGGTTATAATAAACTACATTTGGATATAGCAAAAGAGAGGAGTGATTGGCAGTTGAGTATAGAAAACGAAAGAAGTGAGTGGAAATCAGAAAGAGAGTTGTGGACATCTCAGAATAGAAGCTTAATGTTGATGGTGGAGGAGCTACAGAAAAAATTGGAAAATCCACAAAGCTAGGTTGAAGAGCAGGTAGAGACTACACAATCAGAAGAGTATGAAGGGGGAGATGATAACAGAACTCAATACTTTGATGAACAAGAAAACAAAGCAGCAGTTGAGGAGTACTCAGATGAGTTTGTTCAGAAGCTTTTAATAGATAGAGAATCTAGAATGGAATTTATCAGAAAAATGCATAATGAATATGAAGAACAAATTGTGAATTTTGCTCTCAATAAAGGAATAAATCCAGACCAACACCATTGGGCAGCAGATGTCCTAGGTAAACCATTTTGCATGATTATTGAAAGTATTAAAAATTACCAGCTTGCAAGGGTAGGATTGTCATCAAACAAGTATTTGGAATATGAAGAGGATATCAATGTAACAAAGGAATTATTTGAAAAACCCAATCCTAAATGGAGGACCAGGTGGTTAGATGCCAACAAAGAATGAAGGAAAATCTGGAAAGAGGCACCTATTCAGCTAAAGATAAATCCAACCTATTGTCCAATAGCAAGAAGAAGGGAATGGACTGTGTTTTGGGAAAGAAGAAATGCAAGACAGATGTCAGCAAAATGGCTGAACTTTTCAAAGATAGCAAGACCTAAGGCAGGAACATGGCCAACAAAGAAATATATGGTTGACGCAGCAGAGTCTGTCATATCTACATATAAAGATGTCAATGATCCAGCTTGTATATTACTAATCAGAGTAATGCAACTCATACTGGCATGTATAGAAACGTTTACAGATACGGATGTTAGAACCCTCAACTGCATTGGTTTCAATTCACCAACTGATGCCTTACTTTTTGATTTAAGTGAACCCCCCGATAGAATTTGTTTAATGGCCTATTATAGTAGGACATTATTTTTGGGTATTCATTATCTTCAGATTTTTGAGGATGCCTTTTATTATGGAATTTTTTGAAAGAGAATCAAAAATCTTTGGAAATTTATCAGTAGTCACAACGTCTAGACTCAACCTATGAAGCAGCATATACAGAATACCTAAAGAAAGATGTGATAGATAAACTAGAAGCAGCTATACAATGGAGAAAAGCTCTATTCGAGATGGTGAATAATTTGAACATCACAGACAGAAAAAGTCATGATCTATTGTCACCGGTTTATCAAAGAAAGAAGAAGTGAAGGAAGCACTCATTATATATCAGCAATAATATTTTCTGTCAGGAGCCAAAAAGTCTAAGAGGGGAAGAATGTTAGAAGAAGCATTTTTTGAAGAGAAATATTTCTAAAATGTTAAAAAATTGTAGAAATATTTATGCAAATGATGTAAGAATGAGGAAGAGTCTTCCTCATATAGATTAGAATCATATATATTTTTTCTAGAATTCTTGGAAGCTCTTTGATAGCATATTTTTAGATTAGAAGGGAAAAGGACCAAAATTCAAGTGTGAAAAGGGACACTTGAAAATGTATAAAAGATAATTTCCTCTATTTTGAGAGGGTTGGTTGTATTATTTTTGCTATCCAAGTAATATGAAGAGCTCTCCTGCAAGACATCGTGTTTTCTACTTTCATGTGAATTTCTTTGATTTGTTGAGTCTGTTCTTTATGTGATCCATGGAATTTGTGAGCTTCAGTTGTGTATTTCTGAGTAATGTGTCTGAAAAGAGGTGAGTCTTGATGTATTGAGTGAGAAAGTGTAGAAGAACAAAGCTGGAAATGGAAATCCTCAGTTTTCACAGAATCGCGATTATCTCGTCTATGTGATATAGGTATCATTTTCGATATTTGACTTCATATTTGTGTTCTGTTGAGAAAATGGCACACTTTAGGCACCAAGATCATTGAAAATATTGTTTTTTAGCTCAAGATAATCAAAACCCTAGATATTCCTCTTCATCTTTATAATTTCTCAGAAAAACAGTCATTTTCCTCTTGTTCTTGGATTCCATTAACTAGAAGGGGTTGTGGTCTTTGCATACTTCCTGGATTGACAATTTAAAGATGTGTAGTTGATCCTTTATGCTAAAATGATTGGAGAGGACAACTCCAAAGGGTAACAACAAACACTCTTGTCACTATAAATTGGTCAAGAATAAACCAACTGAACTTGAATCTGTGAAAATTCAAGTACTTGGAATTTTGATTGGTTTTCATTTGAAAACCTCAGTAAAGAAGGATGGATGTTCCATCAAAAGGTTTTCAAGCTCCCAAAGAAAATCACAAGATCCTGAAACAATCATGTGAAGGGATCAAAACCTAGAAAATCTAGTTAGAGGTAATGCCTGAAACTTCGAAATTCTCGTAAAGAATTGAAGCAAGAAGGTACTCTACCACGAGATGTTTAGACTTTAGTATAAAATTCACTCACACCTCAATGTGAGTATAAAATAGGGTGGTATGGGACACCAGATTTTATACTCAGGTTGATGTAGGAAAGATGGTATGGGACATTGGACCGTGGGATGACAATTATCTTTTAGTCCTCGTTTGGATCTTGAAGTTAGGTTTGATCCTCAAGGTAATTAAGACTACAAAAGAAGGAGTTTAATTCAAGAAGGATAAAAGCAGTATTTCAAGATACTTCAAGATCAACGAAGCAGAAGATATGAAGTAAGTAACTTCCAAGATCTTCTTGAAACACTTCAAGGTAAAGTGTTGTTGATTCGAAAATATTTCATAAATTTCTGAAGAAGTTGGACTTTGACTTTGAGTTGATGTTTTCAACCAAGGATTTGATTGACTAAGTCAAGCACCAACTTCCTAGTGTAACTTGGAAAATTCAATCCTTTGACTCAAAGAAATGCATAACAATTGCATTCCTAGTAAGGAGTCATAAAGACTGAATATGAGCTAAACTTACTCTCAAATGAAGCATTACTTGAGTAAAAGAACCATCAATAAAACCTGAGTGGGTCGGCACACTAATGTTGGTTACCACTCTAGAATCTTGTGGTTAGATGATGTTTTAGATTTGCTCTGAATCTTTTAGAGAATCCAGCTTATTTCTCTTAAAGATAGACAAATACTTCAATACCCTATTGAAATAGATCTTTGAGAAGTCAAAGTCTTGAGTCATCTAGACTTTGACTCATAGCAAGTTTACGTATCTTAAAAAGTTTGAATTGGTTGTACAAGAGTTTTAGTTATTTCTTTCCATGCTCCAAATCTTTTGGAATTGGCTTAGATATGGTATCTGATTCCTTTCGCAAAAGACTCGGGTTAGCTGGTTAGAACTAGATAAGTAAATTGAACATCCTAGATAGATGTTATGTACGAGCAACTTTTCAATATTCAAAAGATAATAAGTCTAAGTGGACTTATTTATTTGAGTTTGCTTCAAGTTAGAGCATAAATGATTTCCTAGAGTCCAGTATACTCTACAATAGAGAAGTTAGGATTTGCTCATCAGATTGACAATTCCCAAAGAACTTCTAGCTCAAGTCTTTGAGAAAAGTGTCCTAAGTTGGACAATTTTCATTTTGAATTTGAATTGCTCAAGATACAGTATAGTTGACTCAAAGAAAATGGTTTACTTTATCTTATAGTTTATATAGGATTGTTAAACTGCTGAAGAGATGGATAGGTATGTGCTTGAAGCTGAAGAGGTGTTGCAAAATTCTTGATCTACACCAGCCAAATGAACTCCAGGAGTATGTGGTGGGCCCTTTAGCTTGCCAATGGATGTATTAGACACCCTATGTACCTTGGAAGATCACTCTCAAAAAGATAGATCAAAACAGATAAGTTGGAGTTAGTTCAGAGGTGAAGAACTTGCTATTTTGGTTCATACACCTGTCCAGTGTTTTGCATATTTCTCTGAGCATAGCAGCAATGAGCTTAATTCCTCTTGGGGAAGTCTAATTAACTTAAAAAGCTAACTCTCAAGAGTAATCTCATAAAAAATAATGAACCACACACTGAGAATGATGTTTAACAACTGAGAATGATGTTTAACAACTAATGACATCATCCCGATTTTCACGGGCTGCTACAGTAATGAGACTAGTGGGCAAAAAAATCACCATAACTCAAGATTTAGGAATCCAATGATTATGCAAATTTTTATGCTTATACTAGACAGTAGGTTAAATCAAAGAAGCTTTAAATCATTGAATTTGAATAAGTACACAGTGCAAAACAGCTTTGACAAGATGAGTAAAAAATTCAGGTACCTTACAGAGAAGTGAAAATGAACAGACAGGGTTGACTTCAACTGAACATAACTGAAAATTGAAACACCCAGATGAAATGAAAATTGGTGAGAATATAGAAGACTTATAGAGCTAACTTTAACAAGTTAATCACTGAAAATAATGCACCAAGCTCAGAGAAACCATCTCTGCAATCTGACTGAGAAAACTGAGAGATATGGCACTGAGTAGTAGACTTCACAAGAACATGGAAATATGAACTCAAATGATCATGAAATGAAAGTATATTGATTGTAAAATACAATGGACTTACTGATACATATGTGTGCCTTAGAATCACACCTTGATATGGCACAAAGCTCAGCTCTTGGAGGTCTTCACATAACCACGACTAAGACTACCATGTATTTATAGTTGATCTTGGGAGGCTAACTTCCCTCAATCACTCTCCCATCAATTAGTGATTGATTTGATTCTCTATCTACCACAAATCACAAATTCTTGGCTCCCCTTTCCTTTTTTGATCAAGTGGACTCAACCACTTAAGATTCTTTCACTTTTACATTAAGTAAAGTCTTCGAAAGTTACAAGAGGTAGTTCACAAGTGAACTTTACATAGTCTTCATTTTAAAGCTTCTTCTATGACTTTGTGGGACTCAAGCCAATACTTAGGCTTGTCATAGATTTGCTCCAATAGCTCCCCCTCAAGCCAAGTATGCTTGAGGTCTTCAATCTTCCAAGATTACCTGCAAACCAATCATAGCCTTGAATTTGCAAAGCTTTGTACCATCCAATGCTTTGGTTAGAGTATCTGCACATTGTTGATGAGTGGACACATATGATATTTGAATCTCTTTGCTTAGAACCTTCTCTCGTACATAGTGATAATGAACTTCAATATGTTTAGTCCTTGCATGAAAAATAGGATTAGCAGCCAAATGAATAGAACTCATATTGTCACAAAAAATAGTTGGAGTTCCAAACTCCAATCCAAGATCTTTGAATAATGTCTTCATCCACATAGCTTCTTGTGTAGATATGGCAAGAACTCTGTATTCAGCTTCAGTAGAAGAGAGAGCAACTGTGGGTTGCTTCTTGGATGACCATGAAATAAGCTTTGAACCTGCAAAGGTAAGATAACCTGAAGTGTTCCTTCTATCTTCCTTGGAGCCAGCCCAATCTGCATCAGAAAATAGCTTCAACCCTAAATCAGATACATAAGGATAATAAAGTCCTTCATTTATGGTTGCTTTGAGATACTTGAGAATCCTTTTGCTAGCATCCATATGTGGTTTCCTTGGTGTGTGCATAAATTGACTTAGCACACTCACACTATAACATATATCTACTCTTGTCAATGTGGCATAGTTGAGACTACCCACTAGACTTTGATATGATTTGATGTCCTCTATGCGTTCACCTTCATGTGAGCTCAATTTGTGATTGACCTCCATTGGAGTACCTGCAATCTTACAATCTTGCATCTTGAATTTTGCCAACATGTCCTTAATGTACTTTCTTTGAGTGAGAAACAAACCATGATCTTTGTAGACAACTTCCAAACCTAGGAAGTAGGTAAGTGAACCCAAATCACTTATCTTGAACTCTTCTCTCATCTGATCTTTGATCTTCTTCATACCATCTACATCATTTCCTATCAATATAATATCATCTACATATACACATAGGTAGATGATCTCAGAATTACTCTTTTTAATAAAGGGTGAAGGATTTTCCTTGCTTGGTTGAAAGCCTTTGTCCTGCAAAAATGAAACAAGCCTGAAATTCCAAGCTCTTGGAGCTTGCTTGAGACCATACAATGCTTTGTTAAGTCTACACACGTAATCAGGATAAACTTGATTCTCAAAACCAAGTGGTTGTGCCATATATACCTCTTCTGTTATCCAACCATTCAAGAATGCATTCTTTACATCTAGTTGAAGTATCTTCCAATTCTTGGAAGAGACAATACTAAGCAAAACCCTAATAGTAGGCATCTTTGCCACAAGAGAGAAGGTCTCCTCATAATCAATTCCCTAAGTTTGTGCAAAGCCTTTTGCTACAAGCCTTGCCTTATACCTCTTAATGGAACCATCAGAATTCTTCTTGAGTTTATAGAACCATCTTGAGCCTATTACCTTCATGGATGAAGTCTTGGGCACCCAATCCCAAGTGTTGTTTTCCTCAAGTGCTTCAATCTCTTCCTTCATTGCATGCTTCCATTCTACTTTTACTTTGGCCTCTTCAAAGGATGATGGCTCCTCTTGGTCTATATCATGTGCTATGTAGGTAGAATGTTTTGTTACTAATGAGGTGTCAAACCCATACCTTTCTGGTTTTTCTTTTCCCTCATAGATCTTCTTAGGCCATGATGTGATGATTCTGCCTCATGTCCAAGTGCGTGCAATTTTGCTTTACCTTTAGACTTCCATGCTTTGATCTTTTCCATCTGAGATTCTTCATCATCCTTTGAGGTGTCTTGTTCTTCAATCTTCGGTTGTTCTCTACCAAGCTTTGGAAAATCTTCTTCAAAATCATATGGTAAATTGACCTTCCTGCATGAATCTTCATACCATGAATTGTTTTCATAAAAAATTACATCTCTGCTTACCAAGAATCCTTTGTTGGTAGGGTTGTATAACCTATAACCCTGAAATTTTACAATGATCTAAGCTTGGTCTTCTTCCATTCCAAACCTCATATGGAGTCATCCCATTAAGGGATTTTGAAGGCAACCTGTTAATCAAGTAAGTGGCTATAGATAAAGCCTCTGACCATAGATAATTAGGCAAATGCTTTTCATTTAACATGGACCTTGCAGCTTCAACAATTGTCCTATTCCTCCTTTTTGCCACTCCATTTTGCTCAGGAGTGTACCTTATAGCTACCTCTCTTTTCATTCCTCTTTCTTGAAGAAAAGAATCAAACTCATGGGAGAAGTATTCTCCCCCTCCATATGACCTTAGCCTTTTTAGTGATTTACTTCTTTGATTCTCCACAAGAGCCAAATACCTTTTGAAACATGAAAAAACTTCATCTTTATGTTTCATAAAGAATAGGATAGTCCATCTGCTGCAATCATCAATAAAGGAGACATAAAACCTTGATCCAGATATTGAAGCTTCCTTGCCAGGTCCCCATACATTTGTATGAACCAACTCTAAGAGATCTCCATGCATATAACCTTTCTTCATGAATGGTAACCTATGAGACTTTCCAAATTGACATGCACTACACTTATAAATCATATGTTGTTTTGACAAGTTAGGGAGTCCAAGTACACTTTGGTCCCTGTAAATTTGCTTTAATGACCTTTCACCAATATGTGCTAACCTTTTGTGCCATACTTCCAATTTTGTGAGTGTCTAACTACCATAATTAAAGAGAGCAATGTTTCTAGTGTCTTGTAATTCAAATGTGAACAATCTACCTGCCTTTTCACAATTTGCAATTCTTCTGAATCCTTGACTTGGATCTTCAACAAATGCTCCTGCTTGTGTGAACCTGACTTGCAACCCTTTCTCTACTATCTGCCCAACACTTACCAAATTCTTTGTAATGGTAGGGACATAGAGTACCTTACTGAGTAGGTTGATGTTTCCATCAGGTGCTTTGACATTGCCTATTTTCTCCACAAGATGTCTTGTGTCATCTCCTGTTTGTACCTCATGCTTATTCCTTGGATCTTCTAAATCTGATAGGAGTGCCACATTTCTTGCCACATGATTTGAACAACCTGAATCTATGTAAAAAAAACATGCTCATCAGATTTACCTTGTGGCATAGCCATGTTCATGATCAATAATGAATCCTCTTTGTTTGAGTCTTCTGTGTAGTTATCGTAGTCTCTCCTTCCTTTTTAGCATCCTTGATAGTCTGAATGATTGTAGTTGTTGTAGTTGCCATGATAATTGTTGAACCTTCCTCTTGAGTAGCCATAACTTCCTCTATTCTATCCTCTTCCTCTTTGATTCTTGGAATTCCTAAAGCAATTTTCAGTTGTATGACTAGTTAGTCCACAAATAGAACATGGGTTGGAGTCTTGGGATCTCCCCCTGCTTTGTCTACCTCCTCTTCCTCTACCTCTACCATGTCTTCCTCTACCTGCATAGTTAGCTTGATATGTACCTGCTTCATCATCCACTTTATTTGTCTTTCCTTTGTTATCTTTAGACTTGCTTTTCATTAGTGTATAAAGCTGAAGATTGATTACCTTTAGAGCTTTCTCCATTTCTTATAAGCTTTGCCTCTTGAGTAAGTAGTTGTCCAATGAGTGTATTGAAATCATGTATATGCATGTCCATGTACAAATCCATAGCTGTGGTGAATGCTTCCCACTTGTCATCTGCCTTCAAGCCATTGATGACCTGCCTCACATTTTGCTCTTCATTTATTACCTCTCAAATGCTTCCCAACTAATTTGCTATGTCCTTTGTGACAAAATCAGTCACATTTTGTTTCGGAGCCTTCTTGAGAGTTGTAAAATCCATCCATAGTTGATGCTTCCTAGCTTTGGTACTTGAAGAGAAGAAGGCTTGAAGTGCATCCCACACTTCCTGAGATGTCTTACAACTTCTAATGTGAGGCAACAAAAAATCTGAGATAGAGTTGAGGAGATAAGACCTTGCAAGTGCATCCTTGGAGCACCATGTGATCAATCTTTCTTGCTCTTCTTGTGTTGGTTGACTTTTGTTCGTGAAACTTGGCATAACTTCATCTCCAGCCACATAACCATATAAACTTCTACCTTGGAGATAAGCTTCCATCCTTAATGACCAAGCTGAGTAATTACCTCTATCCAACTTTTCAATTGATGAAGGAAATCCATCTGCCATGTTGTCCAACCTTGCTCTGATACCACTATGAAGAGATGGATAGGTATGTGCTTGAAGATGAAGAGGTGTTGCAAAATTCTTGATCTACACCAGCCAAATGAACTCCAAGAGTATATGGTGGGCCCTTTTAGCTTGCCAATCGATGTATTCGACACCCTATGTACCTTGAAAGATCACTCTTAAGAAGATAGATCAAAACAGATAAGTTGGAGTTAGCTCAGAGGTGAAGAACTTGTTATTTTGGTTCATACACCTGTCTAGTGTTTTGCATAATTCTTTGCACACAGTAGCAATTAGCTTAATTCCTCTTCGGGAAGTCTAGTTAACTTAAAGAGCTAACTTTCAAGAGTAATCTCATAAAAAATAATGAACCACACATTGAGAATGATGTTTAACATCTGATGACATCATCTCGATTTTCACAGGCTGCTACAGTAATGAGACCAGTGAGCAAAAAAATCAACATAACTCAAGATTTAGGAATCCAATAATTATGAAAATTTGTACGCTTATACTAGAAAGTAAGCTGAATCAAAAAAGCTTTAAATCAGTGAATTTTAGTAAGTACACACTGAGAAACAGCTTTGACAAGATGAGTAAAAAGTCGGGTACCTGATAGAGAAGTGAAAATGAACACACAGGGTTGACTTCAACTGAATATAACTGAAGATTGAAACACTCAAATGAAATGAAAATTGGTGAGCATATAGTAGACTTATAGAGCTAATGTTACCAAGTTAAATCACCAAAAATAATACATCAAGCTCAAAGAAACCATCTCTGCAATCTTACTGAGAAAACTGAGAGATATGGCAGTGAGTAGTAGACTTCACAAGAACATGGAAATATGAACTCAAACGATCATGAAAATGAAATTATATTGATTGTAAAATACAATGGACTTACTGATACATATGTGTGCCTTAGAATCACACCTTGATATGGCACAAAGCTCAGCTCTTGGAGGTCTTCACATAACCACGACTAAGACTACCATGTATTTATAGTTGATCTTAGGAGGCTAACTTCCCTCAATCACTCTCCAATCAATTAGTGATTGATTTGATTCTCTATCTACCACAAATCAGGAATTCGTGGCTCCTCTTTCCCTTTTTGATCAAGTGGACTCAACCACTTAAGATTCTTTCACTTTTACATTAAGTAAAGTCTTCAAAAGTTACAAGAGGTAGTTCACAAGTGAACTTTACATAGTCTTCGTTTTAAAGCTTCTTCTATGACTTTGTGGACTCAAGCCAATACTTACGCTTGTCATAGATTTGCTCCAATAAAACTCATTTGGACAAAGTAGTCCTCAAGTCGGGTGAACAAATCAAGTAACTATTGGATAGGAATAAATCATTGTACAAACATCCAAGTTCGATGTTTAGGACAACCGAATTTCAAGTGCTCCAAAACAAATTCAAGTGTATCAAGAGTTCTCAAAGTATTGCAAGGGATTACAATCTCACTTTCATTACTAAGTCCATGTACCAGTCATGCCCAGAAATGGACTAGTAATTTGAATCCATCTAGTTCATATGTTTGTGCATAGATCCCACCTAGTAAAAACTATGAATTGGCGAGGGATGTTTTTAGATCCACCCATATTATTCATTCACTACCTTGTACTTGACTAGTTTATCAAAGTGCAAAGCGAGATAGTGTTTTGAATCATTTGGGCAAGGATGCCACCACAGAGATGAGACATGTTCTTCTAGCTTTAGAACATGACCATGTTCTTCCAGTTCTAGAACATGAGACTGGGGGGTTGCCTACAGTAGATATATAGCTCTATTTTCGAGGAAGAAAATATTTTTCCAAGGGGGGGAGAATGTAATAAAGTAATTCTATGATCCATGGGTCCGACCGGTTCAGATAGATTTGAAATCGAACACCGTTTGTGTTAGTGCATGACAACCATCAACTGATGTTTTGGAGGAAGAATTGAAGTCAAATATTGAAGAAAAGATTAGCCTAAGAAGTCTGAAGATAAAGCACATTCAAGAAATGAGGATTTGTATACATATGTACATTAAACTTGTAGTTAGCTCACTTATACCTTTGTTATGGTCATGAGCTTGTACATATATGCCTATATATACAAGTAGAAAGTTGGGGCGAGTATGAGAGATCATGAGATAGGAAGAACTAGAAGTTGTAAGCGCCATTAGACACTTTAGAAATGTAGAAGATCTTTCTCATCATTCAGATGTAAAAATTCTTAGATAAGAAGAAAAATTGCACCCTCTTTTGCTAAGTACTCCTTTTGTGTTTAATCTTTTGTGAAATGCTTTTGTACAACTCTAAACCTATAGTTGACTGACCTTTGTACAGGTTTTCAGATCCTAATTGGGATGAGCTTGAGAGAATTGAGAGTAGGAACATTTACATGTGTAAATGTGAAGAAGTGAAGTTGCAATAGGTGCGAAATTTGATGCTAATGTTTTGGTCAGTTCTCCTTCGACATTGTAAAGTTTTGATCAAGCAAGCAATCATTCTTTAAGTTGGAAGGTAAGCTACCTATGGCTAAAAGCATTTGAATAAAGGGGTTGTACTTTGAGAGAACTATGCATTAAACATTACACGTGTCAAAGTCGACTATAGAGAAGTATAGTTTTAGATATAGGTGGATTGTTTGAATCATTTCTCAAGATCTACTGAGCCTTTTAAGATGATTTAACTTGGAGAAGGTGTGCAAACATTAGACGACACTTTATACAAAGTTTCATTGAAAACTTTACACATTTTGTTAGGCAATGAGTGAGTTAAGTGCAGCAGAAGTTTCTGAGTAATGACTTTCTTCACAGTTAGTTAAAAATTTTGATAATCTAGTATCGATCCTCCAAATTGGTAAAGGTTTTGAGTTATTATTGATATAGAGGTGCTCTAACATCAAGGATAGCTTTTTCTTTTGGAGATTAACACTCCCCATCAGTGGTATCAGAGCAAGAATCATCAAAATAGAAGAAAGGAGGACCCCGACTGTTGTAGTCATATAGAAATCACCATTTGAAGGTTCAAAAGGTGAAAGCTTTAAGGGAAATCTTGAGAAGGAGGCATGAAGCTATCAAGAAGATTAAAAAGGAACTTCATTTGAAGTAAAGTTACACTTACTTCTCACAAAGCTTGAAGAATTTAATACATAGGTGAAGAAAGGATGGGAGATTCTCTTCAGATAGAGAAATTGGATAGAGAAAACTATCCAGCTTGGTCAATGAGGATGGAAGCTCATCTCATGAGCAAAGACATTATAGGTTACATCACAAGTGAAGAAAAAAACCACAATTCAGAGATCCTAGTGTTCCAACTAGGGATGAACTCTCAGATTTGAAGACTTGGATGAAGAAGGATGCTCAAGCAAGGAGCATTATCTACATGGGAGTTAATGACTACTTGCTACCTCATATTAGAGGACTTGAAAGTAGAAGTGACATATGGAATTCTTTGGAGGAGAATTTTCAAAATACTACAAAGTCAAGGAAGGCATACTTATGGGCAAAGTTTACCACATTCAAGAAGAAGGCCTCTCAATCTATTTGTGATTATGTAACAAGGATGAAGGACATTGCAGATGCATTAGGAGCAGTTGATGAAGATATTGAGGAGGATAAATTGGTAAGGCAAATTCTCACATGTTTGAGAGGAGATGAGAAATGGAAGCCATTCATTTTGTCTACTGAATTGTAACTAGATCATTTTGCTCCTAATTTAAATTAGTTGCTAGGACACATGCTAACCTTTGAGCAGGATGTCAAAGGTGATGGTGATAAGAGTGCAGGCCAAGCAATGTATTCAAAGGATAAGAAGAAGAATAGAAAAGGCAAGCAACAATTAAATGAAGAAGAAGGTACAACTAGCCAAGCCAACTTCCAAAGAGGAAGAGGAGGTGGCAAAGGTAGAGGAAGAGGCAGAAGCAATAAAGATGGAGCCAAAGCTTGCTGGATCTGTCGTAAGACAAATAATAATCAGAATAATGGACGATATAATCAGAACTTTCATTCAAGAGGAAGAGGTGGTAGAAACCAAAGAGGAAATTTCAGAGGTAGAGGTAGTAGAGGTTACTTTGGAAGAAATGCAGGTAGAGGATTCCAAAGTAAATCCTACAACAATACCTACTACAATTATGCTTCAGATAAAAAAGAAGATTCAACCTTAATCATGATTGCAACTTGTGAAAGACAAAGTGAAGACCAAAGAGTCTTCTACATTGACTCAGGGTGTAGCAATCACCTCAGTGGTAATATAGCCTTGATGACTAATTTGGAGAACAAGGTAACTAATCATGTAGGTCAAACAGGTGATAATACACAATGTGAACAAAAGAACTCTTCTAAGTAAGGTCTTGTATGTTCCTACAATTCCAAAGAATTTGATAAGTGTAGGGCAAATTTTTGAAAAAGCTTATGAAGTAAGGTTCACTAATGATGGAGTTTTTGTGGAAGACCCTAGCAATGGGTATAAACAAATTGTTTCAGGGAAGAAAGAAGGAAGAATCTTCACACTGAAGATTAAAGGTAATGTTGGTCATGCCTTGTTCACTTATGGAGGACATAAGATCTCTGAGTTAGATCTTTGGCATAAAAGGCTTGGACATTTCAATGAAAGAGGTATTCAAGATAAGGTTAACAATGGTTCATTGCTTGGATTGCCTAACATTGCAGGTCAACATATGACATTCAGATGTGAGGCATGTCAATTAGGCGAGGCTCATAAGCAATCATACAATAAGCATGGATTTATGTATGCAGAGAAGCTTGAATTGGTACACACATATGTGTGGGGACCATCAAAGGATTTCAGTATAAGTGGTTCAAGATATTATGTGATTTATGTTGATGATGCTACCAGGTGGATCACTATATATGTGATCAAAGATAAATCAGAGGTACTCAATACATTTAAACATTATCATGTGTATGCAGAAAGAATCACAGGTCAAAAGTTGAAGAGACTAAGGTCAGATGGAGGGGGAGAGTATTTCTCTAATGAGTTTAGTGATTACTTATGGAATGCAGGTATAAAAAGGGAAGTTACTTGTAGGTACTCTCGTCAACAAAATGGTGTAGTAGAAAGGAGAAATAGAACTCTTGTTGAGTTTGCAAGATCAATGATGAAGGAGAAAAATTATTCAATTTATTTGTGGGTTGAGGCTGTAAATACAGCTACATACTTGGTTAACAAGTTACCATGTAAAGCTTTGTAGGGTATGACACCATATGAAGCTTGGTGGGGTATGAGACCTACCTTAGATCATTGCAAAGTATTTGGATGTTTGGCTTATGCATATGTGCCATCTCAGTTCAGGCATAAATTAGAACCTAAAGCTGAAAAGTATGTGTTCATTGGATATGATGATAAACAGATGGGTTATAGGTTTTGGAGTCCATCTAGAAAGCAATTCCTTGTATCAAAGGATGTTACATTTGATGAGCAAGGTACTTGGTATGCAGGTACAATCAATAATCATGCAGGTGATGAAGAAGTTTTCCATCAGAAGAAAGGTAAATCAAAGGTTCAAATATTTGATGAAGAAGAGAAGAATGAAGTACAAGTTGGAGTTGAAGAGGTGCCAAGGTTTGATCCAGAATGTGATGAACTAGAAACTTTAAGAAGTGGAGAACTCAGAAGGCCATCAAGACACAAATGGCAACCTACAAGGTATAGCTATGAAACTTCTTTTTTGACTACTAAAGATTATGCTTACATGGTGAAAGCAGATGAAGACCCTTCTACATATGAAGAGGCAAAAGGTAAGGAAAATTGGGAGAAATCTATGCAGGAAGAGTATGATGCATCAATGCCGAATGAGACATGGGATTTGGTTCCTAAACCAAATAGTCAGAAGATCATTGGATGCAAATAGGTCTACAAGACAAAGAGGTATGTAGATGGAAGTGTGTCTAGGTATAAAGCTAGACCTGTTGTGAAAGGGTATGCTCGGTGTTGGAAGAAACCAATCACAAATTGATGATTACAAAGAGTTTGAAGCAAGCTTATAATGAGATTGAAGTGGAAGAAGACACTAGAGAAAATGAAGAGATCTCAGAAGTGAAGTTTGTATACATATGTACATTACAGTTGGAAATTCTTGTAATATGAGTATAGATAATCCTTAGGATGATAAGGAGTAATGTAATAGATGTGGGATAAGTCTAAAACCATATGTATATAAGTCAATGATGTAAAGAACTATGAGGGAGAGTCATTAGAAGACAAGTGTCTAAGAGATAGGTGTGTAGAGAGTCTTTCTCAGAAAATTAGCGACGAGTTTTTCTCTGAGTCCTCTAAGTCTGATCATGTGGATTAGAAATCCTTTTGTACACATCTAATCTGGAAGCTAATGAAGCTATGTTCAAAGTTTCATAGTCTAATTCTTTTCATACTGTGAGTATGATCAATAGGAACATTTGTATGTAGAATCTGCAGATAGACTTCTCAGAGTCACACACTTTTCTGTGTCAATGTTTTGCTTAGATCTCAGTGCACAGTGTAAAGTTTTTAATGACTGAGCATTCAAAATCTAAGTTAGAAGGTAAGGAAGATATGGCTAAAAGTATTTAGCAAAACGAGATCTGTGCTGTGAGAAAACAACTTAAGAAGTTGACCATGTCAAAGTCGCCATTTTTGGAAGAGAGTTTTTGACATATCTTTGATATTAAGGATCAAATTAAAGTTTTAATGATTCTTTTGAAGAACTAATGGTTGATATGATTGCACAAAGGTAGTGTGAAGATTTGTGCATCATTGGTTTGAAAGAATCTGAAGATATGTGCAAGTATTGAAGTCGATTTCTAAAGTAGACTTTCTGAAGAAGGAATTTCTTCACTCAGAGAAGTGCTAGTGGAATTTTTGGTAAATGAAGACAATATTTGTGTAAAGTTTGATCCATAACTGATATAGAAGTGTTCTTAGATCAGTATAGATCAAACCTTTGGAGGTTAAGAGGTCTTCTACAGTGGTATCAGAGCTCAAGGTGCAATACAAGTGAAGTAAAGGCATTGGAAGTCCCGACTGGTGCAGATATTGAAGTTTCTTCTAATTGAAGGTGGACAAGGACAAATTCTTGCAGATAACTTGAAGAAGTACAAAGTACGAGTTCAAAGGATCAAAAAGGATTGAAGCTTCATATCAAAGGTATACTTTATTATCATAAATTATAGTAATTGCAGACACAGAAGATCAAAGATGGGAGAAAGCTTGCAGATTGATAAGCTAGATAGGGAGAACTATCTAGGTTGGTCCATGAGGATGGAGGCACACCTCATGAGCCAAGATTTGATGGCATTCATTACAGGAGAAGAAGAAAAGCCTAAGTTTGCAGATCCTAGTATTCCAACTAGGGAAGAGCTTGTAGATTTAAAGACTTGGATGAGAAAGGATGCTCAAGCTAGGAGCATCATTTAAATGGCAGTAAATGATTATCTTCTACCTCACATCAAAGAATTGGAAAGTCCAACAGATGTTTGGAATGCTTTGGAAGAGCATTTCCAAAACACAACCAAGTCAAGGAAGTCCTCACATTGGGCTGAGTTCACAACTTTCAAGAAGAAGAGCTCACAATCAATTTGTGATTATGTGGCAAGGATGAAGGATATTGCAGATAGCTTGGGAGCAGTAGATGAAGACATTGAAGAGGATAAGTTGGTAAGGCAAATACTTATAGGTCTGAGAGGAGATGAGAAGTGGAAGCCTTTCATATTGTCCATAAAATTGTCACTTGATCACTTTACTCCTGATCTTAATCAATTGCTAAGACACATGCTGACTTTTGAGCAAGACATTAATGGAGACAAGGATAGGAGTGCAAGTCAAGTTATGTACTCCAAGGACAAGAAAAAGAATGGCAAAGGGAAGCAGTCAAATGATGATGAAGGATCCTCAAGTCAAGCTAACTTTACAAAAGGAAAGATGAACTTCAGAGGTAAAGGAAGAGGAGGTAAGAACAAAGATAATTCTAAAGCAGGTTAGATTTGTGGCAGAACCAATCATTTGGCAAATTATTGTTGGTATAACAATCAAAATGGTGGAAGAAATAATCAGAGTTTTAATCAAAGAGGTAGAGGAGGCAGAAACCAAAGAGGCAACTTCAGAGGAAGAGGTGTTAGGACATCATATGCTAGAGGAGGGTGAAGAAGTTTTCAATCTCAGTCCTACAACAACAATTATTATAAATATGCATCAGATCAGAAGGATGATATGACTCTTATCTTGAATGCAACTCATGAATCAGTAGGAGAAGATCAAAGGGTGTTTTATATTGACTCAGGATGTAGCAATCATCTGAGTGGCAATATATCCTTGATGACTGATATGGAAGCTAAGGTGAATGGACATACAGTTCAAATAGGTGACAACACCAAGCATAAAGTGGAGAGCATTGGATCAGTGAAGACAAAGAGTGGAAGTACACTTTTGAGCAAGGTACTTTATGTTCCTACTATTCCTAAAAATTTGATAAGTGTAGGACAAATTGTGGAGAAGGGATATGAAGTCAGATTCACAAATGATGGTGTCTATGTGCAAGATCCAAATCAGGGATATAGAAACATAATTGCAGGTAAAAAGGAAGGAAGGTTGTTTACTCTCAAAGTCCAAGGTAATGTGGGACATGCTCTATTTACTTATGATCATTTCAAGAATCCTTGTGTAGATGTATAAGTCCATAGTTAATGAGTCTATGGTTAGAGTTTGAGAGCCTAATTGTAAACAGGATGTGAGAATTCAGTGCAGGAACATTCATATGTGAAGAAGTATTCACTAGTTCCTGAAACAAGCGCAAAATTTGATATTAATGTTTTGGTCAGTTCTCCTTCCACAGTGTAAAGTTTTGAGCAAGCAAGCACTCAATCTTTAATTTGGAAAGTAAGCTATCTGTGGCTAAAAGCATTTTCATAAATGGGTTCTAGATTGAGAGAACCAAGTGTTAAAAGTCATAGGTGTCTAAATCCATTTCTCAGAAGAGCAGTTTTAGACATAGGTAACTTGTTGAGATCATTTCTCAAGATATACTGAATCTTTTGGAGTGATTCAACTTGGAGAAGGTGCGCAAATTGTGGGGACACCTTGTGCAAAGTTTCATAAAAAACTTTACACTATTGATAAGGTAATGAGAGAGATATGTGCAACAGACTTTCTGTGTAGTCATCTTCTTCATAGAATTTTTAAAATCTTTATAATTGGTCATTGATCCTCTAAATTTGGAGAAGGTTTGAGTTATTCTTGTTATATAGGTGCTCTAATTACAAGAGTAACTTGTTCTTTTTGAGATTAAGACTCTCCATTAGTGGTATCAGAGCAAGAAGCATCAGAATTGAAGGAAGGAAGATCCCGACTACTGCAGGTGCAAAGAATTCAACATCTAAAGGTTCAAAAGGTGAAAACTTGAGGGCAAAGCTTGAGAAGGAGATCATACGACATCAAGGAAGACAAAAGGAACATTATTAGAAGTTAAGGTACATCTATTACTCATAAAAGTTGAAGAATTATCAGATAAAAATATATTACCCTCGTTAGTGTAAAAATAAATCATTTGTTCAACACTTATATTCAGATAAATTCAATGATGTATCCTCCTACCCGAAAAAATATTGGGTTAAATAACAAGTGTTTTCAAAATTTTATTCATGCTAATAACTTATCAAGCATTCAAGTTAATCAATCTAGTAGTTATTCCGAATTTGTTGCCAAATATCAAAATATTATTCACAGGGTTGCGGAATCAGATACATCATTTCTGATTCTATCATCATTTAATTTTTTTCGTATTTGCAATGGTTCAATTGTTGCGTCAAACGAGCTTGATTATGAGAAAGAAGTTGGAGAATATTTTCAGAAATCAGAATCAAGAAAAAATATATCCTCACAAATAAGCGGTATAAAAAATAAAAAAAATGAATTTATCAATTCTGAATTTGAATATTTTTCAAAACCAAATGTTGAAGAAGGATTGACTAAAGCAAGAAAAACTTTCAAGCCTGACCAAAGGGAAACTGAGCGGGTAGGTCTAGTCGGAACTTTGTGGACTACTCCTACCTTAGTGAACCCTCATCAATCTTCCTTTTTACTCCGTGAGAAAACACTTTGTAACATAGAAAGTTTTGTAAAGTGTTCAACAGGGAAGTCAGAACATAATTGTTATCTGATTGATGAGAACAATTCACTATGGAAATGCCACAAAAATTCTTTTCTTGATAAACTTTTCTCAAAACAATCCATTTATTCACCTAGAAAAATATTTCATCGAGAATTTAGGTCCATTAATTTAGGAAT
The DNA here is from genome assembly GCA_020310875.1 of Ceratopteris richardii. Taxonomy (NCBI): domain Eukaryota; kingdom Viridiplantae; phylum Streptophyta; class Polypodiopsida; order Polypodiales; family Pteridaceae; genus Ceratopteris; species Ceratopteris richardii. Next base: position 35,156,535 of record CM035434.1, on the reverse strand, counting down.
ACTGATCAGTAAACATCGATATCTTGAAAAAAATCATGTATGTTTCAAGTCCGGTCAGATCATAGCCATCCGAGAAAATTACTCATTACTACGAACGGTTAAAACTCTTTTGGCAACCCGAGGTGCAAATCCTCACAAGATTTCTGGCGACATTATCGAAGAAGGAGAGACTTTAATGACATTGCCTTATGATAGGTTAAAATCTGGGGATATTACTCAGGGTCTCCCAAAGGTTGAGCAACTCCTGGAATCTCATTCCATTGCTTCGATTCCAGTATAATTCAATATATATGTGAAGAAAGGATGGGAGATTCTCTTCAAATAGAGAAGTTGGATAGAGAGAACTATCCAGCATGGTCAATGAGGATGGAAGCTCATCTTATGAGCAAAGACTTGATAGCTTACATCACAGGTGAGGAAGAAAAGCCTCAATTCAGAGATCCTAGTGTTCCAACTAGGGAAGAATTATCATATTTGAAGAATTGGATGAAGAGAGATGCTCAAGCTAGGAGCATTATCTATATGGCAGTCAATGACTACTTGCTACCTCACATTAGAGGTCTTGAAAGTGCAAGTGATATATGGAATGCTTTGGAAGAGCATTTCCAAAACACTACAAAGTCAAGGAAGGCATCCTTATGGGCAGAATTTACCACTTTCAAGAAGAAGGCTTCTCAATCCATCTCAGACTATGTAACAAGGATGAAGGACATTGCATATGCATTAGGTGCAGTTGATGAAGACATTGAGGAGGATAAATTGGTAAGGCAAATCCTCACAGGTTTGAGAGGTGATGACAAATGGAAGCCATTCATTTTGTCTACTGAATTATCACTTGATCATTTTACTCCTGACTTAAATCAGTTGCTAGGACATATGTTAACCTTTGAGGAGGATGTCAAAGGTGAAGGTGACAAGAGTACAGGTCATGCAATGTATTCAAAGGATAAGAAGAAAAAATAGCAAAGGGAAGCAACAAACAAATGAAGATGAAGGCACAACTAGTCAAGCCAACTTCCTAAGAGGAAGAGGAGGTGGCAAAGGTAGAGGAAGAGGCAGGAGTAATAAAGATGGAGTCAAGGCTTGCTGGATTTGTGGTAAGACAAATCACTTAGATCATGATTGTTGGCATAATACTCAGAGTAATGGTGGATATAATCAAAACTTTAATTCAAGAGGAAGAGGTGGCAGAAATCAAAGAGGTAATTTCAAAGGTAGAGGTAGTAGAGGTTACTTTGGAAGAAATGTAGGTAGAGGATTCCAAAGTCAACAATACAACAATACCTATTACAATTATGCTTCATATCAGAAGGAGGATTCAACATTGATTATGAATGCAACTTGTGAAAGGCAAAGTGAAGACCAAAGAGTCTTCTACATTGACTCAGGGTGTAGCAATCACGTGAGTGGCAACATAGCTTTGATGACTGATTTGGAAAATAAGGTAACTAATCATGTAGTTCAAACAGGTGACCATACAAAGCACAATGTGAAGTCAATTGGATCAGTGAAGGCCAAGGATGGTAGCACTCTCTTGAGTAAGGTCTTGTATGTTCCTACAATTCCTAAGAATCTGATAAGTGTAGGACAAATTGTTGAAAAGGGTTATGAAGTTAGATTCACTAATGAAGGAGTGTTTGTGGAAGACCCTAACAATGGGTATAAACAGATTGTTTCACGAAAAAAAGAAGGAAGATTGTTCACATTGAAGATCCAAGGTAATGTTGGTCATACCTTGTTCACTTATGGAGGACATAAGATCTCTGAGTTAGATCTTTGGCACAAAAGGCTTGGATATTTCAATGAAAGAGGTATCAAAGATATGATTAACAATGGTTCAATGCTTGGATTGCCTAATGTTGTAGGTCAACATATGACATACAGATGTGAGGCATGTCAGTTAGGTAAGGCTCATAAGCAATCTTATTCCAAGCATGGTTTTATGTATTCAGAAAAGCTTGAATTGGTACACACAGATGTGTGGGGGCCATCAAAGGATTTCAGTATCAATGGTTCAAGGTATTATGTGATTTATGTTGATGATGCTACCAGATGGATCACTATTTATGTGATCAAAGATAAGTCAGCGGTATTCAATACATTCAAACATTATCATGTGTATGCAGAGAGAATTACAGGTCATAAGTTGAAAAGACTAAGGTCAGATGGAGGGGGAGAGTATTTCTCTAATGAGTTCAGTGATTACTTGTGGAATGCAGGTATAAAAAGAGAAATTACTTGCAGGTACTCTCGTCAACTAAATGGTGTAGCAGAAAGGAGGAATAGAACTCTTGTTGAGTTTGCAAGGTCAATGATGAAGGAGAAAAATTGCCCAAATTACTTGTGGGCTGAGGCTGTAAATATAGCTACTTATTTGGTTAATAGGTTACCATGTAAAGCTTTGCAGGGTATGACACCATATGAGGCATGGTGGGGTAAGAGAATTACATTAGACCATTGCAAAGTATTTGGATGTTTGGCATATGCATATGTGCCATCACAATTAAGGCACAAATTGGAACCTAAAGCTGAAAAGTATGTATTCATTGGATATGATGATAAGCAGATGGGATATAGGTTGTGGAGTCCATCCACAAAACAATTTCTTGTATCAAAAGATGTTACATTTGATGAGCAAGGTGCTTGGTATGCAGGTACAATCAATATTAAAGCAGATGATGAAGAAGTTGTGAACCAAAAGAAAGGTAAATCAAAGGTTTAGATATTTGATGAAGAGGAGAATAATGAAGTACAGGTTCAAGTTGAAGAAATGCCAAGATTTGATCCTGAGTGTGATGAACCAGAAACCTCAAGGAGTGGAGAACTTAGAAGGTCATCAAGACACAAGTGGCAACCTACAAGGTATAGCTATGACACTTCTTTTTTGGCTACCAAAGATTATGCTTATATGATAAAGACAGATGAAGACCCTTCTACATATGAAGAGGCAAAAGGTAAGGAAAATTGGGAGAAAGCTATTGTTGAGAGCAGTATGGGCACCCAAGGACTGAGGAGACAAGGAAGCCAGCTAAGAGAGTCAGAGCAAGGCGAAGGATTAAGTAGACAAAGCAGTCGACGCAGATCTGGCAGATAGGCCTTCAAATTTTTCCAAATCAACATCTTTATAACTGTGATTTTTATCACTAACCATCATTGTAAATACCATTCATATTTTTGTAGCTCCATTTTGTGCAAGCCAAGGAGTCCTTGAGCTTGAGGAGCTTTAGAAGTACCTACATATTAATTTTCGTATTTTTTAGACTCCGTTTAAGCCCTCAAATAGGCCCTGGAACCTAATTTTTAGCTAGGCCGGACACTAGGTCTGGACAAGGCCAAAACCTAGTCAAAAACTATAAATAGAGCTAGAGAGCTCATTTTTGAGGTTAGCTTGTAGTTGAATTGAACTTTTAAGAGCTTTTTGAAAGTAACCTAAGAACTCCATTGCTTCTCACTCTTTGTCTTACTGTGTGTGCTCGTGTGTGTGTATGTGTGTGCATGTTAGTGTGCTTCTCACTCACGCACTTGTGCCTTCACTTGCTCGAGGTAATCATACCATCCTCACGTCTTCCCGGATTGACATTAAAGGAGGTGCTACTCATCACTGAGCTACACCAAATTTTGGCGCCGTTGCCGGGGATCGAGCTTTGAGGACGAGCGTGTGATGATAAGACGTAGAGTTGTGACGTTGGCGTTGTAGGTAATTTCTTTACTTTTCCTTATTTTTCTTGTCCTTACTTCTTCATCATCATCATCATCATCATCATCATCTTCCACCTCCATCTCCATCATCGCAAAAATTTCAGTTTTTTGACTATATCTCCTTCCTCCTTTCATTTCCCTCATTTCACTTGTGAGAGAGAGCGAGAGAGCGAACTGTTGTGTGCTATTTTTTGCATGTTTCTTGAGTTTGCTTGCAGGTATTGGCTATCCCATCATCCCCAGCACGCTACGCAGGTATGGAAATGTGCAGAACTGTCTCTATGTCGCAAGTTTGTGTCAATCGCAATTGACAGAAAACTTCATCTTTTGGTAAAACTGAGTGCACCACAGTAGACTAGAGACCTTGCACTTCACAAATCCACAAAAATTTCAAAAAAATCTGCATTTTTTCTGTCCATCATGATTGATAGCATCAATCGCGATTGACACTGTCCATCGCGACGGACAGCCAGTCCATCACGACTGACAGACCCCGACGGACACGTTTCCATCGCGACGGACACCCCTGTCCATCGCGACCGACAGAAAAATCACGACTGATACCTGTCCATCGCGACTGATACCTGTCCATCGCGACTGATACCTGTCCATTGCGACTGATACCTGTCCATCGCGACTGATACCTGTCCATCGCGACTGATACCTGTCCATCGCGATTGATACCTGTCCATCGCGACTGATACCTGTCCATCGCAACTGATACCTGTCCATCGCGACTGATATCTGTCCATCGCGATTGACACCAGTCCATCGTGATTGACAGGCCACGATGGACAGCCCTGTCCATCGTGATTGATAGCCCAGTTGATCGCGATTGACAGCCAATTTCAGCCAATTTTTTAGGGTTTTTTAATCTGAGGATTTTGGCTAATCTTGGGCATGAACATTTTCTAGAGCACATAAGGAGGCCATAAGAAAATAACTTGAGAAGTCCTGTTTGCCTGATAGCCTGTTTGAACCCTGTTTTAATCCCTGAAGCCTGAACTGACATAACTTTCTCATACGAAATCCCTTTGCTGTGATTCTTGTTTTGTTGGAAAGCTCGTGGGGAGTACAACCAAAACTTCCACTGGTTATGTGAAAATTAATATCAGGATTATTAGATAGGGTATTTTGAAGTTGACCATACCCCGAGGTAGGAAAACTGAGGGATCCTTGGGAGTGTTTTCCATAAAGGCAAAGGATAATTTGGTCTGTGAGTTACATGCATGAAAGTGGTCTATTGTGTCATTTGAATCTAAGTCTTGAGCTAACCGTGGGACTTTTACAGGTCCAGTAAGAGCACTTGAGGGCATTCTAAGCAAGAGTAAGTGCAAGCTTGGGAACACGAGTCCTGGGCACACCAGGACAACAACACAAGGAAAGAAACTCAAGGTTGGAAAATCCTCAACACCCTCTATCAATTCATAGCTTAGGCTAAGTGCGGGAAGTGCTAGGAGTAAGTCAGGGCAACGATAGGCATCAATCAAGTTGAAGACTACCTATGCACTCAAGTTCAAGATTAAACATAATCTCTTCGTGATGCGATAACCTTAAAGGAAAGAATCTAACGTGGAACGATCAACTTACAGTGCGAAAATTAACTCAAATATTCCTGATGACGTGATTTCTGACAAGAGCATAAACACGGTAACCACTAAAAAGAATCAAGTAACTGATACAAAAGAACTCAGCAACGAGGTTGTACTTGGGAAAATTTGGGCTATTCAATTAGGCTTATGAACCTTAGATCAGGGGCAACATCTAGGGAGAGATAGACAAAGTCTTAGGTCTTCAGAGGCTAGTGTCAACCACACTGCTAGGTCTTGGGCCCAGCAGTTGAGCCACCACTCATACTACCCTAGCTCGGAGACTAGTGAATCAGAGATGTCTCAAGGCATGGACAGACCCACAAGAAGTTCAGGTGTGCCATATTTGTATAGGGTGGAAGGCCCCTACAAGACGCATCTCGAATACATTAGGACCAACCGATTAGGTGCTAGCATCTATGAGGACGGCCTAGGAAGATCCGTGGTCCAGATTAAAAACCCGGACCAATCCATTGGACTAGAACACCTAGCTGTCAAGTTTGAAAATGGAGCATACCTGGATAAAGAAGGAACCATATACGTAGTCACCAGTCACCCAGATAGGACAGATGAATTCGGGAATGTGATCCGTGAGACGGACATAGATGACCTAGAACAAGGGAACGTAGGAGGAGAACCTAGAACCCCCCGGGGCAATCTGTTCTTACAAGAATCCTCAATCCCGAGTGGATTCCCCAGGACAATAAGAGCATAGATCTGCTCCTAAAACAAGAAACCGATGAAGCCTTTTGGAGATATAAATCAAATAGACCAAATGATGTAGGGTCGATCATGATCTATGAGTTCAAAGATCCGGATAGCCTAGGCAGAGTGAACTACTTAGATCATGCTTCAGAGAGGATCTTTGTGGTTACAGAACATGATAGACATGCTTACACTTGGAAGGGTGAATTCGTTTTCCCCCAACCAAGATTGAACGTGTCCTATGGTCACTCTGGAGCTGGAACATCCCAAGCTCATGGAACTCAAAGAGACAGAAGTAGAGATAGGCCAGAAGTAAGCTTTGCCAACCCAGGGGGCAGAGAAAGAACGAGGACGGAAACAAATAGAGTGGAACCTGAGGTACTTAGAGCTCCAAGGAATCAAAGAAATGCGGATGAGTTCCCTCTACCAAGACCTAGAAAGCACACAAGGACTTTGAGACCGACTCAGCTAGTGAAGTCTATGAAGAACTACTTCGATGGCACTGGAGATCCCTACGATCATGTGGCTGAGTTTAGGCAAGTCTTGAGAGCCGAACAAGTTGAAGATCTATTTACACAATACAATGCCTTTGTTCTAACCCTTAGGAACACTGCCCTGACATGGTTTCAGCCACTAAACGAGAGGCAGTTCAGGAGCATAGACCAACTCCTAGAGGCTTTCATTATTGAATTCTCTAAGAGTGGCATAAGACATAATACCTCCTCACTGATTCACAGCTTCAAGCAAACCCCTCAAGAGACCGTGAGACTTGCAGGAAGAAGATTTAGGCAATATCTTGAAAGATGCCCTGTCTCTGAGTTACCCACACGAGCTAAGCAAGTGGCTTTGTTCTTGGATGGATTGCTAAGCACCAAATTGAGATCATATGTGTACTTGAAGGACCCTAGGACCATAGAAGAGTGTGTACGCATGTGCATTGACATCGAGGATAACCTAGGGGAGGAATTAGAGCTTTCAAAAATCTACAAAGATACTGATAGTTCTTCTAGCCTCTCTTCCACGCAATCCACATCTATTGAGGAATTAGCAGAGAAAGTATTTAGAAATTAGGTGTCACTGGCAAACAACTCCCACAATTTGCACTTGTGAAAAGATGCTATACTTGTGGAGGTGACCATATGGCAAATGTATGTCCCATTATGGCTCAACCCCAAGTGAATCCTAGTAGCCAGTACTGCACCATAGAACGAAGATACACAAATCACACCGCACAAGACTGCCCATACAATAAGCAAGCGGTTAGGCAAACTTACCCTCAACCCTATCCACCGCAAGGAAGATACCAAAACCAGTACCCTCCACAGCCATATGGCAGACCATAACAACCTTATCAGCAACCCTACCAAAACCAACAAAGGCCTCAGCCTGTGTTAGCTCAACAGCCCCCTGCTCCAGGTAACGTAATTCCGGTAAAGTATGCAGCTGCAGAAGAGAATTTGAATAGAGCTATAGTGCCAGTAACCCCATTGCTTTCAGAAAGTGATCCCAGTGACCATAGCTTTGACTCTACACATGTTGATAGCCCCCAGGCCTACTACATGTAGTCTCCTGAACATGGTGAGTCCTACTATAATGAAGAGCCGAATGAACCTAGTTGGGAGTCAGATTACACAAACGTCATGTATGCAAACCCCAACCCTAGACCTCAACCTAGGCAAGTAAGACCCCCATTCCCTAGAGGACCATGCTACAGATGTCAGGGAGATCACCTCATTCGTGATTGCCCCATGCCTGCACCTACATAACCCCAATCAGTGACAATCCAAGGCTTTTGCCAAGAGTGTGGAAAGGAGCATCTCTTGCGAGATTGCCCAAAGAACCCCAATAATATGCCAAAAATCACTCCTATCAACGTTATTGGGTTAGTTGTAGACTCCACAAGGAGTGTGACTTCCACTGCACCAGTACAAGTAATCACTAGAGCCCAAGCCTTGCAACAGAACCAGAGCATAGGCCAAGAAAAGATCCCAGATGTTAGTGAAACGGAGAGCATGACAAAGAAGAGGACTAGAGCGTGGAGAGATAGTCGTGAAAGAATGAAAAGGCAATGGGCAAAAATGATGAGTGAACTCGAGGAAAGCCTCAGAGAAACAAAGGCCAGGATAACTGAACTCACATCTCAAACTCCCTCTCACACTACCCCACCACCACCATTCCCATCTCCATCCGACCCGCCACCTTCCAACCCGTCTCACCTAATTCCACCACCCCCAAGAGTAGGATCAGTCCTAGCAGATCCCAATCCCGAGGACCTTAATATGATGCTTAAAGCATATCAGGCCAGAATCCAAGAAGGGCCAAACGTAATTGATCATGAAAAGTGTTACCCTAGAGCAGAACTAGAGCTAGAACGAACCAAAATTTGTGCTAAGATGGTGGAATTGGCTCAGACCATGTTTGAAGCCAGTCGCCTCTTTAACATCTCTAGTTGAGCTAAGATGCAGTTGCACTTTGAAGGACTGTTAGAAAGAATAGAGAGGCTGATTGCACAATCAGAAAAGGAACCCGCCTCTCAACACAAGGACAAGGCAAGTGAAAGAGAAAGTCTTCCTGCCCAGGAAGCCTATGTGCCTAACTCTACGGAGCAAGACACATCATCTTCTATGATTCGGTTCACACCCGAATTCCTACAAGAGATTCAAGAAGACAATGGGCTAAAGAGAGTGAAGTCCCTCCTCCCATTGAACTTGTGGATGATGCACACGACCAATTCCCACAAGACATCCCATCCATTTATGAGGAGCAGGAGAGCACCCAATCTCAGGAAAGATTAGACTTTGAGTCTAACTCTCTACAAGAATTACCCCACTTCACAGGCCCATGGGAAGCTAAGTCTACTTGTATGAGAGCACCCACGGTCATGGTACGAAATGAGGACTCAGTCATACCTAGGAACACAGAGGTAGTGAAAAACACTAAAGTTCAGTGCAACCTCACCTTAGAAGAGCTACTCAAAGTAAGGCCAGAGCTATGGAAACATGTAGCCAAACAAGTACCAGAGATAGCAAAACCTCGTTCCCAGGTAGGATCCCAGAGAACAGTGTCAGAAATACCCTTGGACAAGATAGGAGATATGAGTGAAGGTGAAGAGGGAAACACTTATCTTCCCATTACACATCAAGGATACACAACCAAGGCAATTCTCGACTCAGGTGCAGGAGTTGCAATTGCTACCACTTCCCTATGGAAGCGTTGGGGCAAGCCAGCACTCAGGCCCACGAGGATGAAATTGCAGATGGCCGATGGTCACATAGAAAGACCCTTAGGCTTGCTAGAAGGAATAACTCTCACCACATGTGGTGTTGAGTTCGAGCATACATTCGCTATATGTGACTTTAGCAAAAATCATGCCTATGAAATGATCTTGGGACGACCTTTTATGCGACAGTTGCAAGTGGTATAGGACTGGGGAACCAATTCCTTGTACCTGCAACACTTAGGTGTTACGACCAAAGTGAATCTCAAAGATTACTCTCATAGAGATGTCCCTCCTATCCAATGGAATCCCATCCATAGAATCAAAGATGATATGGAATCGGTGCATTCCATAGGATCAGGATCCTCATGGATGTATGAAGACACCCACTTATGGATGTGCAAAGTAGCAGTAGAAGAAGAGAAGAGAGAAAAAGCCAGAGAGATAGGTGCAAAAGAAACCCATAGATCCATTCAAGACCCAGACTATGCACCTGTAGTATTTGCTGATGAAGAATTTGAACCCCACGGCTGGGCAGAAATCCTAGCAACAATGGATGTAGCCATCAATGAAGAACAATGGACACCTCACTGTGATGAAGATGGCTATGACATTTCAGTCTTCTCCATAGAGCCAATCATGGGAGAGGCAGTGTTAGAAGAGTGTGAACCTAGCCCTGAGGCATTTGAGGATGCAAGTGACTCCGATCTAGAGTCAATCATTATGGACCCACCTTTTGCATCAGATGAAGAATACTTCTATGAAGTGGAATTTCAACCCCAGAGACACGGAGAGCTTACAAATGATGTAAGGCTAGCCACACATGTGACCCCGAAGGAAGAAGGAAAGAAAAGAAAAAGAGAAGTCACCCCAGAAGAGGAAGAATCTTTGTTTGAGGTCCCTGAAAACTTTAAAAAGTATGAGATAGATGATAGGAGAGTCATGATCAAAATTCCTAAACGTGAGGCACAATTAGGAGAGGCCTATGATAACAAAGAAACCACAAAGAAAATTGTGGTAGCCATAGAAGAAGGAGAAGAGAGATGCACATACATAGGCCATGACCTGACAGAAGAGGAAGAACAAGAGCTAATAGCCTTGCTAAGAGCATACAGAGATGTATTCGCTTGGAGTTACAAGGATTTAAAAGGTGTGGACCCTGACATATGCTCACATACGATACCCATGACCTCAGATGCTAAACCTTCTAAGCAAAAGCCATACACATATAATGATAATTATGCTGCCAAGATCAAAGAGGAGATAGATAGACTGGTTGAAGCTGGATTCATCTATGAAATTGAGCACACTGAGTGGGTATCCCCCATCGTAGTGGTGCCCAAGAAAAATGGAAAGCTGCGTGTATGCATTAACTTGAAGAAGGTCAATGCAGCCACCATCCGTGATAACTATCCGCTTCCTATCACAGAGGACCTCTTAGAAAGAGTAGCAGGCAAGGAAGTGTACAGCTTCCTTGATGGATTTTCGGGCTACAATCAAGTAGCCATAGCCCCAGAAGATCAGCACAAGATGGCTTTTGCCACTGAATGGGGCATTTTTGCCTTTAGAGTAATGCCATTTGGGCTTACCAATGCACCAGCTACCTTCGAGAGGCTGATGTGCCATGTATTTAAAGAGTTCCTGAGGAAGAACTTAGAAGTCTATGTTGATGATCTTTGTGCTCATTCCAACATTAGGAAAACCCATATTCCTGAACTCAGACAAATCTTTGACAAATGTAGAGAATATCAAGTCTGTCTAAACCCAGAAAAGTGCGTTTTTATGGTCAGGCAAGGCAAGATTCTAGGACACATAGTGTCAAAGAATGGCATATCCATTGATGACCGTTGGACTTCTTAATACCTACATTGAAAGTAAGAGCATGAATGGACGGGTCATGAACTCTCCTCAAGACTTTTTGACCTTGAACGATTAGGAGAAACAAGACTGAGGGCGGCTGCAGGGATATATGCAGCTGAGAAACGACAGAAGGCATACTTTGATGCCCACGTTAAGGATAAAGGTTTGAAGGCAGGCGACCTAGTACTAGTATACACTTTGAAACAACATGCGAGGAAACTAGAGAAGAGAGGCTACGGACCCATGATCATTAATAGAATCTCAACAAGTGGAGCAGTGCAACTAGCCACATTAGAAGGCGATGTTCTCCCAAGCTACATAAGCGGATGCAGGGTCAAGTTATATCAGGAACCTCTCATAGAGGAAATGCTAAGTCAACTCCATACTGCTAAGAAACGCAAAGAAGAAGAAAAGCGAATTCGAGAAGAAGCTCAAGCAGAAGCTTTAGAGCGCATATGGAGAATGAAATTAAGAAGACAAGGCAGAGAGCAACCTAGGCCAGATGCATATGCAGATCAAGGATATCACGTGGCTATGTGTGAAGTTTCAGGTATCAGCTCTCATAGGATAATTGATCGACGTCCTTTTATAACCTTAGATATAGGACAAGGAAAGGGTGCAAGGACTGTAAGAGCCTTGATTGACTCAGGTGCAGCCACTAGTGCTTTTAAATTGTCTTACTGTCAAGAGTTGAAATTAACCATCAATCCTATAGAAGCATATCTCATAGGATTGGGAGGTGTGGAAACCCCTTGCATGGGCGAGGTGGAACTTTCCCTCTATATTCAAGACGAAGCAATGACAGTCAAAGTACTAGTGTGTCAAGATGAGGACCTCATGGAGCCTCTTGTCTTGGGTCAGGACTGGATCTATGATCATGCAGTCAACCTAAACCTAAGAAGTGGACTTCTTCAGGTATGGGTAAATCATAGTCGAATTACAGTTGAATTGGAAAATGAGGCACTCAAGGAACTAGGTAAGGCACGAACTCCTGGTCCTTCTAGGGGTGCACATGAAGTTGACAATGCTATTCTTGTCCAAAACTGTATGCAGAACGAGGATTGTCTCAACAATGGAGTCAAGGATAAGACGGTACTCCCTTCTTTTCCAAAGGCCAGAAGGATGCAGCAGCCAACGGCAGATCAAATACAGAGGAAGCAGAGTACTACCTATACTGGAGGCCAAAAAAAGGAGCAAAGCAGATTTTTTCAACCGTTGCATTAGGGCGAAAAACGGCCGAAAAAGGGCTGTTTGCTAATGAGAGATTAAGGAAATTGACAAATAGCGTCTTTCCACGTGTACAAGAATATAACATTGCTGTCTCTTTTAACCGTATGGAGAATTTCTTTTTTTAATACAATTTTCTTTCAAAGCGCCGCTAAAGTGATGAAGAGTCTCGTATTCAATGTACAATTTTTCGGTTTGATGCAAAAAAAGATACTTTTGCACACTACACAAAGCATATTCTCGAATTTCCAAGAAGGAATTGATTTTTGAAGATACGAAATATTTTTGGGTTCACAAAATGTCATGATCATTCAACGACAGGGTTAACATCAAATCAAAAGTTTCCACGTGTACAAAGCCTTTTTTTCTATAAATACTGCCAAAATTTATGAACGTCGGTTTCTCGCTTTGAACATTCTTCTTCTCCTAAGTTCAAATGGCTTCTTCTTCTTGTCGTCCTTCCAATCGCGTAACTTCATGTGAGGTTTACAACAGAAGAGAGGATTCTTTGTGGAAACCTCTTTCCGTGAAAGTAAATGACTGGGTTACTATGCTTCCTAGCTGTAGAGGTGCCCATAAAGTCAAGCGTGCCAAAAGAGACAACACAAGAAACCATTGGAAGGGATGTATTCTCAGTTTCAAATTGAAGAGATGCGGTTGGTTTGCACGAGTACAGCATGTGTACACCGCTAAGGATCTTGTTCTAGAAAATCATATGCAATTCCCTTCGTACTGTAAGTGAAGTTTGACAATGCTCTTCTATCATTCCAGTTGATTTTGTATAATGAAACATATGTTTTTGTACTGCAGATATCTTTCCTTCCAATATTGTGGAATGGCAACCTGTTGAATGTTTAACAGGAACATTCAGAGTTCTTCATAAGGAATATGCAGAACTCATGTATGCAGAGAAATCTGTTCAATTCTTCAATAGCATAGAGTTATTTGTCCATTATGCAGATTATCAAGTGCCGTCAGGGAGGAGTTCTTATGGAATTCTTGTACACGTACCTAGTCCTTGCATCTCTTCATTAGATTGGGATGCTCCTGATCATTCAACAGTTTCAAGTTTTCTCTGCAAAATTAAATTTGACATCCAGAAGGCAATGTCAGCAGGCCGAATTTCGAGAAGGATAAAGATTCAATGGTTTTTGCCTATTCATGTCTTTGTAGCATGCTTTAAAAACATGTTATTACAGAAAACAAAAACAATGTGGTTGAATAGGAGAGTCCCTATTTCAGAGATTGATGATGTTTTAGGTAGGGAATGGGATAGCAAAGAAGTTCAAAAGCTAGGTGACATTATTTTATGTAAAGTTAGTCCCAATTCTCTTTCAATCTCATATCAGATATGTCGACAATCTCTGGTTCTAGGATATGACTATAGAAGGTGGAAAAAAAAGCTTGGACTTTGGATAGCCTTGGACTCAGAGGAGAGCTGTCCAGAATTTGAGTTAGAAGTATTGATTCATCCAAATTTTCAATCAAGGAAAATAATTGTCACTGCAAATTGGAATCTCAGAAATGTAAGGGAGCTTCTAGAATACCTTGATGAGGTATCATCTCAGTGTAGATTCTCAATTGATGATGCAATAGTTAACATTAGATCAGAGAAATCATTATCTTGCATAAGCTGCCTGCCACCAAGGGTGATTAAGTTCCAACCTTTAAGATTGTAACAAGTTAACCCTGACATTCTTACATAATGTATCTTCATCTAATAGAAGCTTCTATTGATACTTCCATTGAATTTTCTTGGCAGGATGGTTACAAACAATGTGTGTTAAATTATTAATTTTAAATGTCTTAGATATTTTTTAGGTCCTTAATTTCATATTTCCATTGATTTTTTTTTGCAGGAGTGAATTGATGACTAAGAAGTAATTATACAGGAACTTGCATAAGTTAATTCTAGATGAAGAAGAGATCTAGAATTGAATATCTAATTTCAATTTAATAATTATAGTCTATCAAAGGTGCACACTAGTCTCAGCTAAATAATTTGATTCTATCCAACTTTTCTGTCCTCAAGTAATGCAAGAGAAATTATCATGGTACACATAACAAGTAATATAAAAGAGTGTGGAGAACTTGGTGCAAATTCCAATCCAAGGTTTGGTATTTCAATATTAGAAGAGCATGTCTTAAGGCATAAAGCAGAGGAGACGAGATAAGTGAAGATGACCGATGCAAGCGACTAGTGCAATCTGAAATTGTCGGATGGCCCTTATCGCTTACATCGGTCGTGTTAGCAAACTACCGCGAGAGAAATTATCATGGTACAAACGCAAACTACCAAGTAATATAAGAGAGTGTGGAGAACTTGGTGCAAATTCCAATCCAAGGTTTGGTATTTCAATATTAGAAGAGCATGTCTTAAGGCATAAAGCAGAGGAGACGAGATAAGTGAAGACGACCGATGCAAGCGACTAGGGCAATCTGAAATTGTCGGATGGCCCTTATCGCTTACATCGGTCATGTTAGCAAACTACCGCGAGAGAAATTATCATGGTACAAATGCAAACTACCAAGTAATATAAGAGAGAGTGGTGAACTTGGTGCAAATTCCAATCCAAGGTTTGGTATTTCAATATTAGAAGAGCATGTCTCAAGGCATAAAGCAGAGGAGACGAGATAAGTGAAGACGACCGATGCAAGCGACTAGTGCAATCTGAAATTGTGGGATGGCCCTTTTCGCTTACATCGGTCCTATTAGCAAACTACCGCGGGAGACTTCAAGAAGTGACCTTGCGTAAAGATTTGACTCACGAGTATAAAAACTAGCCACAGCGATGAAATGGATAATACGACCGATGCAAGCGATAGGGGCAATCCAAGATTCTCTGATTCCCCGTATCGCTTGTATTGGTCGTGTCCTCTTAATTCTTTATGTCCTTCTGTAACTTCTCGAATTTAAACATTCCAACAAGAATGAAGTAAAAAACCCACAATGCATTCATAATTGTGACATTAATAAACTTAATTGGACCATCCAATGAACTTTTGTCAAACTCTCAAGAGGTTCAATACAACTGTGACCATCTTCCAGATGAAGATTGGCATAACTACATACAATTTGTTAAAAAATAAATCTTCCAACCTCGGTTGGCTTTACAATTGATTTCAATCTAAGACTCAAAAATTGATTTAACCCTTTCTATCCTTTTTAGAGCCTTGCTTTCTCTGTTGCTTCTATCCCTTTTTGGAGCTTTCAGCTTGACTCTTTATGTTGTTCCCATGCTTTAGTGGTGAGTGAAGAGGAAGCCCTTTCTTTTTATCTTCAGACTGTTTTTTATCAGGTGGAGGGGGTGGAGGTGAGTCTGGATCATATGGGCAGATTGCATGTTTCATGATACTATTTATTGCTCTCTCTCTGATCAAGATGATCCATGCTTCCGGGTAGTCTGATAAATTCAATTCAGGTTTGTGGAACCTTCCTTCCAAGAATCTTACAGCATTTGCAATCACTCTCCAGCCACATGATGTTGAGTCTCTCTGCAATGGCACATGAATTTGGCTGTATCCAAATTGCTTTTGTTCATTCATTTTAGCTATTCCTGGAAAATTCTGATCAATATGCATCTTGAGAAGCTTTGCAGCACTACATTGTAAAGTGAAAATCAAAACGGGGCATGGCTTTAAAATAGAGAACAACAAAATGTATAGTAACTTACACTTTGCAATTCCCATGCTGTGATGGAAGAGAATTGAGGAAAAGAGCTTGATATGCATTGAAGTCCACAATAATCAAACTCCAATGGCCCCTGTCAATGAGTTGCATGTAAATATACTTTCTTAAATGAAACAAATATGTTTCCAAAATGAAGATGAATACTTACTTTTCAATATATGGGTAAATTACACATTCTACTTCTTCTGTAAAACCCCGTAGAAAGGACTTGGCATCTCCATGTTTATGCAAAAAACATTGTGTCACCAGAGGATCTAAAATAAATACTTTTCTTTGAACCGCTTCCTCACATTGTTGAAGAAGAACCCTACAAATCAAGAAATAAAAATGCAGTTAAGGAACTAGAAAATTATGCAAAACAAAAGCATTTTAAGGCCTCTAGATATACCTGAGTGAAATGTTGACCACACTATCTGATATTTCAAGATGAAGCTCCCTCAACATTTTGTTATCTTCAGGTCTAATGTCAAGAAACAATTCACTTTGCCATGGCATTGCAACATTAACTATAACCTGCCCATCTCCTTTCTTGAGGAGCTCTTTATTTGCTTTCTGTAACTTTTGAATCTGGGTTAAGATGGCACTTTCCTCTGTAAATAATCCCTGCTTTTTCCTCTCCTCCTCACTATTTGCTGCAGTTCTAGTCTCATGATCATGAGTGACTTGAGCGTTGATCTCTTCAATGACAACTGTTGTTTTAGGTGCTCGAGCTGGAGGTATATTTAAAATATCGAAGAATTTTTTATCGTGGTGATCAATAGGAACCAGAGCTTTATCAAACTTATATCTTATTCTTGAAACAATAACATAATCCTTCGCCATTAGTGTTACCCTATGAGAATGAGCAGCACATAAGTAGGCATCATTCATGAAATCAATAGCAAAGTCCTCTGCAGCTTCTTGCAGGCATAGCAGTGCTTGAGTTTGCCACCTCACATTGACAAAGGATGAGGTCTTCATCAAAGAACAGAGGTTGGCTGAGATCTGCTTGACAACTCTCATAAATGGAAGTCTTGGGATCAACAATCCCACAGACTTTTGGGCTCTTCTAATTTCCCTCAAAGACTTAACATGGTAGTTGACCCTTTTTTTTGAAGGCTTGTCTGGCACATTGGCTTGAACCTTCTGGGAATTTTGCTCCTGGACATTTTCCCCTTGGGCATTCTTGTCCTGACCCTCAGGGTACAACTTCCTTGCTGTCTCTTTGGTTCTAGCCATACTCTGCAAAAAATCAATCTTTAGGCAAGGAATTAGGAAAAGTGGAATATTCCACTGTCAAAACTTACTCTCAAAAAGCTATGATCAATGACTCTTTCCACTATCAGAGGCACGACCGATGCAAGCGATAACAGTCATCCGGAAATGCCCGGATGTCCCTGATCGCTTGCATCGGTCGTCTCTAAATTAATCATCAAATATCAATAAATAATATCTTACAATGCAAAATACTCAATTATCACTAAGATAAAGATAATTGGAAAACTATAATCAATGACTCTTTCCACTATCAGAGGCACGACCGATGCAAGCGATAGCAGTCATCCGGAAATGCCCGGATGTCCCTGATCGCTTGCATCGGTCGTCTTCAAATTTATCATCAAATATCAATGAAATATATCTTACAATTCAAAATACTCAATTATCACTAAGAAAACGATAATTGGAAAACTATAATGAATGACTCTTTCCACTATCAGAGGCACGACCGATGCAAGCGATAGCAGTCATCCGGAAATGCTCGTATGTCCCTGATCGCTTGCATCGGTCGTCTTTAAATTTATCATGAAATATCAATAAAATATATCTTACAATGCAAAATACTCAATTACCACTAAGAAGAAGATAATTGGAAAACTATAATCAATGACTCATTCCACTGTAAGAGACACGACCGATCCAAGCGATAAGAGTTATCCGTAAATGCCCGGACGTCCCTCATCGCTTGCATCGGTCGTCCCTGAATTCATCATCATATTTCAATAAATAGTAGTTAAAATAAAGGTAACAATGCGTTATACTCAAGCATGGCAAAGGAAACCAAAATTTGCAAGCTATGATCAAGGACTCGATGATATTAAAAAACATGACCGATCCAAGCGATTAGGGTTATCCAAAAATCTCGGATGTCCCTAATCGCTTGCATCGGTCGTGTCCACATTACCTTACGTAGAGAGCGCTCTCTATAGAAATTGTGAAGTAGGCTAAAAACGTGGTGGCAATGGAACCTCGATGCTTGGCAAGTGTTGACAGAAAAAAATGAAGGAAATGAATAGGGAAGCTTAAATAGGTCCCAAAACTGAGTTGATCATTGTGCCACGTGGCATGCTCCGATTGGTCCACGTCAGATACCCGTTGCGAATTCCAACGTCTTTTGCCACGTGGCATGATTTGATTGATCCACATCATCTATCCGTTGCATCGGGGAACGTACACTTTACCACGTGGCACTCTATGATTGGTCCACCTCATTCGACCGTTTCTTCCCTCCTCGCCTATAGAAAGCTACTTCCTTCACAAACTCAAACTTTCAACCTTCAGAGAACTTGTCTCACTAGAGACACGACCGATCCAAGCGATAAGAGTCATCCGTAAATGCCCGGATGTCACTCATCGCTTGCATCGGTCGTCCCTGAATTCATCATCATATTTCAATAAATAGAAGTTAAAATAAAGGTAACAATGCGTTATACTCAAGCAACACAAAAGAAACCAAAATTTGCAAGGTATGATCAAGGACTCGATGCTATTTAAAAAACATGACCGATCCAAGCGATTAGGGTTATCCAAAAATCTCGGATGTCCCTAATCGCTTGCATCGGTCGTGTCCACATTACCTTACGGAGAGAGCGCTCTCTATAGAAATTGTGAAGTAGCCAAAAAACTTGGTGGCAATGGAACCTCCACGCTTGGCAAGTGTTGACAAAAAAAAAAAAGAAAATGAATAGGGAAGCTTAAATAGGTCCCAAAACTGAGTTGACCGTTGTGCCACGTGGCATGCCCCGATTGGTCCACGTCAGATACCCGTTGCGAATTCCAACGTATTTTGCCACGTGCCATGATTTGATTGATCCACGTCATCTATCCGTTGCATCGGGCAACGTACACATTGCCACGTGGCACTCTGTGATTGGTCCACCTCATTCGACCGTTTCTTCCCTCCTCGCCTATAAATACCTATTTCTTCACAATCTCAAACTTTCAACCTTCAGAGAATTTCTCACCTACATGTGTATTTTTCTTTCGTCGCCGACACGACCGATACAAGCGATTTTTGCCGTTTGACCTACGTTGACTCGCTCTGGTCGCTTGCATCGGTTGTGTTCTCCTAATAGAAATACAAGAGAAGCTGCAGCTTAGATGGAGGTAATGAATGAGATCCTTAGTGTCTCTCCATCAGAGAAACTTCTTGATTTCATGGTTCAAGAGGGTTTAAGTGTAGATTATTTTCCTGATGCAATGAGCATATTCAACCCCGAAATGGATTTTGAAAAACTCTTAGAGAACTCGAAAAGTTTTCTTAAGGATGAGTGGGAGATTTTCTTGGGGTTGGTCAATGAGAGGATCCTTTCTATTTCTCAGAAAACCTATGTCCATCCTCACATCTTTGGGAAGGATCCAATAGATAGGGCTAAAATCACAAGAAAATGCAGAAGGATATCCCCTTTGCCAGGGAAGCTTGATTTATGCCCAGAGCATGAAAAGGACTGCTGCTTGCTCCCTTTAAACATTGCTTTCTTGATATGGCTTGATCATATCTTAGTTGAAAGGGAGGAAAATGTTCATGATGAAGACGAGCCTTGCTTAGAGCTGGCACTTGAGGCTAGCTCAAAAACTATGAAAGGTGTCATGGAGATTGTTGAGGAGATCAATCTCCAAGCAGAAGAAGAGCAGGTCAAAGATTTTGATGTGGCCACTTTTAAAGCAGAGACTGCAATAAGGGAGCCAACTGAAGAAGTCCAAGTGTCTGAGAAGTCCCTACTTCTCCCAAATCTACCTTTTTACTTTATCTCTGGGAAAGAGTTCATACCTCTATTTTACATTCAGGAACTTTTCAATCTAAGGGAGGACTACTGTCTTGCAGCTATAGCTGAGGCAGAAGAAGTTGCAAAGAGATTCATCAATAAGAAAGGAGAAAGAAGAGAGGAATTTTTGCGTCTTGATTTGGATTTGTCTAATGAAGAATTCAAAGATTCATCACAAGCTCTCTCAAAATGCTTTGAGAAAGCTATCTAAGAGAAGCCAAAACTTGCTGATGAAGAGTTTGATGAGCATCAGAAGCAACTGGAATATACTCGTTTGGACGTGGCTATTCATTCTTGGATGTCGCTGAGGACAAAGGAACAATTTGTATTGACTCAAAAGAGCTCATTGAGGAGGAAGATGAGGTCAAGGTATGTTGTTTGATATATTCTATCAATTAAAGTTTTTGTCCGAGATCTCTATTTTTAAGTGAGAAAATGACCACGACCGATGCAAGCGATACAACCTAACGGATAATCTCCTTTGGGCCTTATCGCTTGCATCGGTCGTGTTCGGACTTGAAGAGGAAGATGAGGTCAAGTATGTAGTAAAATATATTCTCAGCATGAGGACTACCTAGAGCTTGTCCATATAGATGTATGGGGACCAAGTAAGGATCCCTCAATCTCTAGATCAAGGTATTATGTATCTTTCATTGATGATTTCAATAGGTGGACTATCTTATACTTTATGAGACACAAAGATGAAGTATTCAATTGCTTTAAAAAGTATCTTGCACTTGTTGAGAACCAAACAGGGAGAAGTCTAAAGAGACTAAGGTCAGATGGAGGAGGTGAGTACTTCTCAAATGAGTTTGATGCATTCTTGCAGGACAGAGGAATCAAGAGAGAAATTACAACAAGGTATACCCCTGAGCGAAATGGGGTGGTAGAGAGGAGAAATAGACTAATTGTTGAAACAGCTAGGTCAATGTTAAATGAGAAAAAATTACCTAATTACTTGTGGGCAAAGAGTGTATCTACTGCTACTTACCTTGTAAACAGGTTGCCATCGAAATCTCCTGATCAAATGACCCCATATGAAGCATGTGTGAAGAGAGATGGTGGATGCAATCCAAAGATGAGTAGGTGCCGCTACAACCAGCTTCACACCAGCCAACTGAGACTTCAGAGTTGATTAGTAGACCCTTTGAGCTTCCTAAATCCACCAAAATATCAGCCAAGTACTTTGGAACATGTATCCCAAAAGTTTAAGTCAAGACCGACAAGTTGCGAAATGACTAGCTCCCAAAACTTGCTATTTTTGGACATACACCTGCTAGAAAAAATGAACAGTGCTCTCAACCTGGAAGGAATTAGAAAAATTCCTTTTGGGCATAGCAAATAGACTTAGCAAGCTTCCTATTCCAAGTTAAAACACTTCAAATGATGGACTGAGCACTGAGAACAAGTTTCATCAAGTTCTGGAACATTCCCACAATTCTCGGGGCTCTGCAGAGATAGACCAGTAAGCAGTAAAATGCAGATATCTCCAAAAGTATAAATCCAATGACCTTGAAAATTTATAGGTAGAAACTAGACAGTGAGAGCTATCCAACGCATATTAAAACACTGAAAAAGGTTCAGTAAAACTCGAGATATGACCTTCTGAAGTTACTGCTCTGAGTGAGTATAGCAGAGAACAAAACAGAGAGGTAGATGATAATAAATGTATAGATTCACATATGATTACAACCACATTGGCAATGAATCTTTGCACAATGGGAGTAGAATGATAGAGCTATGGAGTAAGCTCTTCAATCTCTACAAAATGACATGAAGTGGTCACGTACAAGGCTTGCTTATCGCCTCTTCCTTCTTGCTCCTTTTATAGCTATTCTTGGAGGGAGTTTTGAATTCGAATTCGAATGGCTCCACCTAAAAGTGATCCCCAAAGTTAGGAGAGATTCCCTCAGCTCAAAAATTCGTGATTTTGGTAGTTGGAGCCACGAATTTGCTTTTACATCATGGATGAGGTAAGCCATCCTTTTACTTTTTTTCTTTTTCCATTTACAAGAGATAAAATGTACTCTTTTACAAGAGGTGTTCACATGACTACTCATGTGACTTACAAATGAGGATAATATCAAGCATATCAAGCATGTAGGCTTGGGCACAATGCACCAACAGCTCCCCCTCAAGCCTAACATGCTTGGCCTCCAAATAAGTCTTCAATTGTCCTTGATTTCCTGCAAACCAATCATCAACTTGAATCTACTTAATTTCGTACCATCAAGAGCTTTCGTCAACATGTCTGCACATTGCATATCTGTAGAGACGTAGGATAGTTGAATATCCTTGCTCATTAGCTTCTCCCTTACATAATGGTAGTGGACTTCAATATGCTTGGTTCTAGCATGGTATACCGGATTAGCTGCTAGATGTAGTGAGCTTGTGTTGTCACCAAAAATGTGAGGTGTTGAAGAATGAAGTCCAAGATCTGTGTACAAAGATTTTAACCACATGATTTCTTGAGTTGCATTAGCCAAACCTCTATATTCAGCTTCAGTAGAAGATAATGCCACGGTTGGTTGCTTCTTCGATGACCAAGAAATGATTTTTGAACCTGCAAATGATATATACCCTGATGTGCTTCTTCTATCATCTTTAGATCCGGCCCAATCTGCATCTGAGTAGACCTTTAGCTCAATATCTGAAGTAAATTAATAAAACAAACCTTCATTCATGGTCCCCTTTAGGTACTTGAGGACTCGCTTGGCCGCTTCCATATGTGGTCTTCTCGGCTTATGCATAAACTGACTCAATATGCTAACACTATAGCATATATCCACCCTTGTGAGTGTTGCATAGTTCAAACTTCCAACCAAGCTTTGATAGCTTGTGATGTCTTCAATTGGCTCTCCTTCATAAGCACTAAGCTTATGATTTTGCTCCATAGGTGTACCTGCACACTTGGTATTTTCCATCTTGAACTTGACGAGCATGTCATGGACATACTTCCTTTGTGTGATGTATATACCTGAATCTGTGTAGATCAACTCCAATCCAAGAAAATAAGTGAGTGGTCCGAGGTCACTTATTTTGAACTCCTCCTTCATTTGACTCTTTACCTGTTTGATTCCTTCAAGATCATTGCCTGTGATAATAATATCATCAACATACACACATAAATAGATCACTTCAGATCCATTCCTCTTTATGAACAAAGAGGTATCCGCCTTGCTAGCTTTGAATCCTTGGTCCTGCAAATAAGTAACCAATCTGAAATTCCAAGCTCTTGGAGCTTGCTTCAATCCATACAAAGCTTTCTTTAGTTTGCATACATAGTTAGGATGATGTGCATCCTCATATCCAGGAGGTTGTGCCATATACACTTCCTCAGAAATCCATCCATTCAAGAAGGCATTCTTTACATCAAGTTGATAAAGATTCCAATTTCTAGATGCGGCAAGACTTATGAGAACCCTAATTGTAGGCATTTTTGCAACAGGAGAGAAAGTCTCCTCATAATCAATACCATGGGTTTGAGCAAACCCTTTAGCAACTAACCTTGCTTTGTGTCTATTTATACTTCCATCTGGATTCCTCTTGATTTTGTATATCCATCGAGATCCGATTATCTTCATAGATGGCTTGTTAGGTACAAGCTCCCAAGTGTCATTCTCCTTCAAGGCTTCCATTTCTTCATCCATTGCATCTCTCCAAGCTTTCTTGCTTTGTGCTTCTTCAAATGTGGTAGGTTCTTCATTGGTTGAATCCTTTGCAATGTAGATTGAGTGCTTGGTGACCAAAGAAGTATCATAACCAAACCTCTCTGGTTTCTTCTTCTCCCTCGAAGACCTTCTAAGTGGTTGATGTGAGCTCTCGGGTCCATATGTAGCATCCTGCATCTTTGCTTTACCTTTGTTCTTCCATAGCTTTAGTCTTTCTAAGTCTTCTAGGTCAATCTCCGAATCACTTTCTTCAATCTGCTTTGGCTCCTTTGGTTGAAGTGATGGAAAATCTTCATCCAAGTCATATGGCAGCTTCACTTTCCTGTCATCATCAAACCATGATTTGTTTTCATCAAAAATTACATCTCTACTCACAGAAAATCCTTTATTGGTTGGATTGTACAATCTATATCCTTTTTGGTTTTGATCATAACCAATGAATACACACTTCTCTGCCTTGGGATCCAATTTCCCTCTTACTTGAGAAGGAATGTGAGCATAGGCTAAGCATCCAAAGATTTTACAATGCTCTAGACTAGGTCTTCTTCCATTCCACACTTCATATGGAGTGGTTCCATCTAGTGACTTAGATGGAAGTCTATTTATGAGATATGTGGCTGTAGACACAGCCTCTGCCCATAGGTAGTTCGGCAATCCTTTTTCGTTGAGCATGGACCTTGCAGCTTCGACGATAGCTCTATTCCTCCTCTCTGCTACACCATTGAGTTCGGGTGTATACCTTGTAGTGACTTCCCTTTTAATGCCTCTTTCATGCAAGAAGGCATCAAATTCAGAAGAGAAGTATTCTCCTCCACCATCTGATCTGAGTCTTTTCAAAGTCCTACCTGTTTGATTTTCAACAAGAGCAATATACTTCTTAAAGCAATTAAACACTTCATCCTTGTGCTTCATGAAAAACAGAATGGTCCACCTGCTACAATCATCTATGAAAGACACATAATATCTTGAGCCTGATATAGATGGCTCCTTACTTGGACCCCACACATCCGTGTGCACTAGATCCAAAGGATTTTGATACATATATCCTTTCTTATTGAAAGGTTGTCTATGAGCCTTGCCGAGTTGACAAGCTTCACACTTATAAATCATGTGTTGCCTTGTGATATTAGGCAAACCAAGTACACTTTGGTCCCTGCAAATCTGTTTGAGTGTCCTCTCACCAATGTGAGCAAGCCTTTTGTGCCATATCTCCAACTCTGTTAGAGTTTGAGATCCATAGCTAAACAAAGCTATGTTCTTTGTATCTTCCACTTCAAAAGTGAAAAGCCTTCCTGTCTTTTCTCCTTTGGCAATCCTTCGAAAGCCTTGCCTTGGGTCTTCAACATATGCTCCAAATCGATTGAATCTAACCTGCAATCCTTTTTCAACAATCTGTCCAACACTTATTAAATTTTTGGTAATTGTAGGGACATACAAGACTTTGCTTAAGAGGTTCATATTCCCATCTGATGTCTTCACATTACCTATCTTCTCCACTGAGTGCTTTGTGTCATCTCCTGTCTGCACTTCATGCTTGTTATGAGGATCTTCCAAATCAGAAAGTAAAGCCACATTTCCTGCTACATGGTTCGAGCATCCCGAATCAATGTAAAATATGTGATCATCATCCTTACCCTTCTTTGTTGATAGATTCATAATCAATAATGAATCTTCTTGACTTTGGTCCTCTGCATAGTTATTGTAATCTCTTCTTCCTCTATGGCCACTTTGATAGTTGTTGTTGTTGTTGTAATTGTTGTTGTAGTAGTTGTTGTTGTTGTAGCCTCCATTGTACCTACCTCTATTTGATCCATAGCCACCTCTATTGAATCCTCTTCCTCTTGAGTTCCTTGGATTCCTGAAACATTCTTCAGTAGTATGGTTAGATAAGCCACATATGTTGCAAGGTTGAGATGATTGGAATCTCCCCCTGCCTTGCTTTCCACCTCTGCCTCTTCCTCTAGCTCTTCCTCTACCTGCAAAGTTTGCTTGGAAAGAGCTTCCTTCATCTTCATTCTTCCTATTCTTTGACTTGTCCTTGACCTTAGCTTTATCAGAATATAAGGCAGAAGTTTGATTACCTCTTGAGGACTCACCACCTTTGCTAATCTTTGCTTCATGAGTGAAGAGTTGGCCCATGAGTGTGTTGAGGTCGGGTACATGCATATCCATGTATAAATCCATGGCTGTTGTGAATGACTCCCACTTGTCGTCTGCTTTGATTCCATTCATGATTTGTCTTATGATTTGCTCCTCTTCAATTACCTCTCCAATGCTTCCAAGTTGGTCGGAAATCTCCTTCATCTTTGTGACATAATCAGTCACATTTTGCTTCGGGCTTTTCTTCATTGTTGTGAACTCCATCCACAATTGGTTCTTCCTTGCTCGAGTGTTGGAAGAGAAGAAAGAAGCAAGTGCATTCCAGGTTTCTCTTGATGTCTTGCATCCCTTGACATGAGGTAAAAGAAAATCAGAGATTGAGTTTAGAATATAGGACCTTGCAAGTGCATCCTTCGAACACCAATTCGAAAGTCCTTCCACTTCTTCATGTGATGGTTGCCCTTTGTTCCTCATGGTTGGCATTGCTTCATCTCCGGATATGAATCCATATAGATTCCTTCCTTGAAGGTAAGCCTCCATCCTTAGAGACCATGCCGGGTAGTTGTTTCGATCCAATTTGTCAATTGTTGATGGAAATCCATCTCCCATGTTGCTTGACTATGCTCTGATACCACTGTGAAGAGAGATGGTGGATGCAATCCAAAGATGAGTAGGTGCCGCTACAACCAGCTTCACACCAGCCAACTGAGACTTCAGAGTTGATTAGTAGACCCTTTGAGCTTCCTAAATCCACCAAAATATCAGCCAAGTACTTTGGAACATGTATCCCAAAAGTTTAAGTCAAGACCGACAAGTTGCGAAATGACTAGCTCCCAAAACTTGCTATTTTTGGACATACACCTGCTGGAAAAAATGAACAGTGCTCTCAACCTGGAAGGAATTAGAAAAATTCCTTTTGGGCATAGCAAATAGACTTAGCAAGCTTCCTATTCCAAGTTAAAACACTTCAAATGATGGACTGAGCACTGAGAACAAGTTTCATCAAGTTCTGGAACATTCCCACAATTCTCGGGGCTCTGCAGAGATAGACCAGTAAGCCGTAAAATGCAGATATCTCCAAAAGTATAAATCCAATGACCTTGAAAATTTATAGGTAGAAACTAGACAGTGAGAGCTATCCAACGCACTTTAAAACACTGAAAAAGGTTCAGTAAAACTCGAGATATGACCTTCTGAAGTTACTGCTCTGAGTGAGTATAGCAGAGAACAAAACAGAGAGGTAGATGATAATAAATGTATAGATTCACATATGATTACAACCACATTGGCAATGAATCTTTGCACAATGGGAGTAGAATGATAGAGCTATGGAGTAAGCTCTTCAATCTCTACAAAATGACATGAAGTGGTCACGTACAAGGCTTGCTTATCGCCTCTTCCTTCTTGCTCCTTTTATAGCTATTCTTGGAGGGAGTTTTGAATTCGAATTCGAATGGCTCCACCTAAAAGTGATCCCCAAAGTTAGGAGAGATTCCCTCAGCTCAAAAATTCGTGATTTTGGTAGTTGGAGCCACGAATTTGCTTTTACATCATGGATGAGGTAAGCCATCCTTTTACTTTTTTTTCTTTTTCCATTTACAAGAGATAAAATGTACTCTTTTACAAGAGGTGTTCACATGACTACTCATGTGACTTACAAATGAGGATAATATCAAGCATATCAAGCATGTAGGCTTGGGCACAATGCACCAACAGCTCCCCCTCAAGCCTAACATGCTTGGCCTCCAAATAAGTCTTCAATTGTCCTTGATTTCCTGCAAACCAATCATCAACTTGAATCTACTTAATTTCGTACCATCAAGAGCTTTCGTCAACATGTCTGCACATTGCATATCTGTAGAGACGTAGGATAGTTGAATATCCTTGCTCATTAGCTTCTCCCTTACATAATGGTAGTGGACTTCAATATGCTTGGTTCTAGCATGGTATACCGGATTAGCTGCTAGATGTAGTGAGCTTGTGTTGTCACCAAAAATGTGAGGTGTTGAAGAATGAAGTCCAAGATCTGTGTACAAAGATTTTAACCACATGATTTCTTGAGTTGCATTAGCCAAACCTCTATATTCAGCTTCAGTAGAAGATAATGCCACGGTTGGTTGCTTCTTCGATGACCAAGAAATGATTTTTGAACCTGCAAATGATATATACCCTGATGTGCTTCTTCTATCATCTTTAGATCCGGCCCAATCTGCATCTGAGACCACGATAGACACTAATCTATGGTGACAGCCACTGTCTATCATGATAGACTTACATCACAACGGACGATAGACATCATCTATCACAACAGACACTATTTATCACGATAGACTAAATTCCAAGATAGACACCTGTCTATTGCAATAGATAGAATTCCCTGATAGAGAGCTATCTATCATGATAGGCACCATCTATCGCAATAGACAAGACCTCATGATAGATAATAGTCTATTGCAGCAGACACCATCTATCATGATAGACACTTTCTATGATGACAAACAGGGCTCCAAGACAGACAACAGTCTACTGCGGCAGACACGTGTCTAACATGGCAGACTGAGGCCACGAGAGACCACAGATAGCATCTATTGCAAGAGACACCCGTCTATCATGATAGACAGAAGTCCATGACAAACACTATCTATCATGATAGACAAACACTTTTGGCAAAAATTAAGATGGTAATTTTTTGAAAAAATCAGGCTAAAAATTGGCTTTTTTTAAAGGTCTTTTACCTACACAATTACAGAGGCCTTAGACAAATATACAAATGTCCTGAGAGCTTGTTTGACTATTTGAAGCCCTAGAACCCTGAACTGACAAAACAATACGAAATCCATTTTTCGATATCTCTAGTGTGTTGGAAAGCTTGTTTTGAATGCAAGTGTTGATTTTCAGATAGGGTAATTTGAAGTTGACCCTCAGGTGGGATTGGGAAACCAAGGGAGCTCTAGTGAATTATTTCTCAATACAAAGGGAGAAAAAAAGGGTCTTCAAATAGTGCCTAATTCAAAATTTTCAGTCAATTAAAGTTAAAGTGTGATCTAAACTTGGGAGTTTTATAGGTCCACCAAGTGTTAATCAAGGGTGTCTAGATCAAGGTGCAAGTGTGTGCAAGCTTGGGAAGATGTGTCTTAGGCATACAAGTGCAAAAAAGGAGAAGCAACTTGATACTGGAAGATTTCTCAACCCCCTCTGTCAATTTTTACCATAAGCTAAGTGTGATTAGTGGTTTTTCATTGATTAGAGGAAGGATAGGAACACTCAAGTTTTAAGAGCCTTTAAATTCTCAAGTTTAAGAATAGGTTAATTGCAACTAAGGGACAACTTAAGTGTAAAGAATTTAGTCTGATTGGATGAAGAACATCAAGTACGACAAACCTAAGTGCTCCTTACGGTGCATGTTCTAAGACAAGGAAATACATCTTAAAGAAATTAAAAGGATTAAGTGATTGATATCAAGGAATCAACGACGTGGTTGTACAAGAGTCATCGGGCTAATCAATAGCGCATATGAACCTTAGATCAAGTAGACACCTAGGGAGAGACTGGGAAAGTATTAGATCATCTGAGGCTAGTGTCAACCATATAGCTAGGTCGTGTGCCCAACACCTTAGTGATTATCCCTACATATGCATTTCGAAAATGAGTGATTCAAAGATGTCCTTTAACATGGAACTAATGATAGGTAGTGCACTCACAACTTATTTACAGACACTAGAAGGACCCTATAAGATGCAATTGGAGTATATTAGGACCAATCAATTAGGTGCAGGCATCTATGAGGATGGTGTATGATGATTAGTTGTCCAACTCAAAAATCATGATAAACCCTTCAGAATTCATCACCGAGTGGTTAAATTCAAAGAGGGTTTGTATATTGATAAGCGAGGAACCATGTATGTGGTTACTAGCTTACCAGACATGACATATGATTTCAAAAATGTCATTCTCGAGAATTAGATAGGAGACCTAGAGCAAGGAAATCTAGCATGAGAACCCAATAATCCTTGAGGTAAGTCTGTCTTGACGAGAGTGGTTACTCCAAATTGGATTCCCCAAGTTCACAAAAGCATGGAACTATTCTTGAATAGAGAAATAGAGGAAGCTTTTTGGAGATTCAAGAGCAATCACCTTAGCAAAATAGGTAGAGTTACCATCTACGAGTTCAAAGATTTGGAGATACCAAGCAAAGTTGTCTATCTAGATAACACATCAAAGAAAATGTTCTTGGTAAAAGAGCATAGTAGGCATGCATACACTTGGAATGGGGAATGGATTTTTCCCTCCACCAAGATCTAATGCTTCCCATGGCCTCCAAGGAGCAGGATCATCCCAAACTTTGGAAACCAAGAGGGAGGGAGTTAGAGAGAGACCTGAAGTGAGCTTTGAACGAAGGCTCAGTTATTCCCAGAAATACCAAAGTAATAAAGAACATCAAAGTGCAGTGTCATCTTACTTTAGAGGAGCTACTCAAGGTTAAACCAGAATCGTGGAAACATGAAGCCAATCAAGTGCCAAAAGTAGATAGATCTCACTTCTAAGTAGGATCACATAGAATATTGCTAGAAATACATTTGGATAATATAGGAGACATGAACAAAGGAGAAGAAGGAAACACCTATCTCCCTATCACTCATCATGGTTACACAACCAAGGCAATTTTGGACTCGGGCACAAGAGTTGCAATTGCTACCACTTCCCTATGGAAGCATTGGGGCAAATGAGCACTCAAGCCAATGAGAATGATATTATAGATGGCCGATGGTCACATAGAGAGACCCTTAGGACTATTAGAAGGGATAAATCTCACTACTTGTGGTGTAGAGTTTGAGCACACTTTTGCCATTATTATGTGACTTTAGCAAAAATAGGCCTATGAGATGATTTTGGGAAGACCATTCATGAGACAGTTGCAAATAGTGCACGATTGGGGAACCAATTCCTTGTACTTGCAACCTTAGGTGTTACAACTAAAGTAAATCTCAAAGACTATTCTCATAGAGATGTGCCCCTCATACAGTGGAATCCCATCCATAGAGCCACAAATGACACAGAGTCAGTACATTCCATAGGTTGAGGGTCCTCATGGATACATGAAAACACCCACTTATGGATGTGTAGAGTTGTAGTAGAAGAAGAGAAAACAAAAAAGACTAGAGAGACAGGTGCAAAGGAAACGCGTAGATCAATTCAAGACCCAAAATATGCACTTATAGTATTTCTAGATGAAGAGTTTGAACCTCATGATTGGGCAAATATTCAAGCCACAATGGACATGGCTATCAATGAAGAACAATGGATATCACCCTGTGATGAAGATGGCTATGACATTTCAGTTTTCAATATAGAACCAATTATGTGCGATTTGGTCATAGAAGAGTGCGAGCCTAGTACAAATGAAATTGAACAAGCAAGTGACTCGGATTTAGAATCAATTATTATGGATCCATTTTGTGTGTCACAAGAGAAATTCTTCTACGTAGTAGAAGCTCACCCTCAAGCACGAGAAGAGCTTACAATTGATGTGAGGTTAACCAAACAGGTAACCACCAAGAGTGAAGGCAAGAAAAGAAATAAGACAGAACTCCCACTAGAAGAGGAGGAATCTTTATTTGAGGTCCCTAAAAACTTCAAGGAGTGCGAGATCGAGGATAGGAAAGTCATGATCAGAATGCCTAAACGAGAAGCACTCATAGAAGTGGCCTATGATAAAAAAGAGACAACTTAAAAAAATTATTGTTACCATAGAAGAAAGTGAAGAACAATGTACGTACAAAGGACATGACCTGACTGAGGGAGAGGAAAAGGAGTTGATTGATTTAGTAAGAGAATACACAGATGTGTTCGCATGGAGTTATAAGGACCTAAAAGGAGTAGATCCTGACATATGTTCACATACAATTCCCATGACCTCAAAAGCATAGAAGCCATCACATACAATGATAATAATGGCGCCAAGATCAAGGAAGAGATAGATTGATTGGTAGAAGGTGGATTAATCTATGAAATTGAGCACATGGAATGGGTTTCCCCCATCATAATGGTACCCAAAAACAATGGAAAGTTACATGTATGCATTAACTTGAAGAAGGTTAATGCAGCCACTGTTAGAGATAGCTATCTGCTTCCTATAATTGAACATCTCTTAAAAGGAGTAGCACGAAAGGAAGTATACAAATTCCTTGATGGTTATGTTTGCAGTCAAGTGGCCATTGCCCTAGAAGACCAACATAAGATGGATTTTGCCATAGAATGGGGCATATTCGCATTAAAAGTAATGCCATTTGGTCTTACCAATGCGTCGACTACCTTTCAAAAGCTGATGTGTCATGTGTTTAAAGAATTTTGGCCCAACATCTTGAAAGTATATGTTGATGATCTCTGTGCTCATTCCAATATTAGACAAACACATATGCTTGAGCTACAACAAATCTTTGACAAACGTAGAAATTATCAAGTTTGCTTGAACCTAGAAAAGTGTGTTTTTATGGTTAGGAAATGCAAGATTTTAGGAACCTAGTTTCAAAGAATGGAATATCCATGGACAAGGATAAAATTAGAGCAATTGTAGAGCTACCTAGGCCAAAGAATATCAACGAAGTACAAGCTTTCATGGGGAATTGCAACTATTATTGACATTTCATTCAATTGTATGAAATCATTGCAAAGCCTTTGTACTCTCTTTTGACTAACTTTGAGTGGTCAGGAGAATGTGAAAACTCCTTTAATGAGCTTAAGTGACACTTATGTTTAGTGCCAATCTTGACTACACCAGATTGGAACAAGCCATTTCACGTTCATGTGGATGCATCCAATTACGCTATCGGGTGTGTACTAGCACAACCTACAGGTGAAGGTAGTATGGATCTTCCCATTGCTTATGCCAGTAGATGATTGAATGCGGCTGAACGAAATCATACTACTATTGAAAGAGAAGGATTAGGCATGGTGTATTTGGTTAAAAAGTTTAGACATTATTTGCTTGCCAATAAGTTTAAATTTTTTACAGACCATCAAACACTATCATATCTAGTGAAAAAACCTTGGAATACTAGTAGATTAGTAAGATGGTTCCTCTTGCTAATGGAATATGAATTTAGAGTTGTGGTTAGGAAAGGTAGGTCTCACCTTAGAGCGGATCACCTTTCTAGACTAACTTTAGGAGAGTCCCCTCGAAGAGTGGTAGATGAGTGAGCATCCTGACGCTTACTTATTCAATCTAGAAATGGCATCTAGCTAGGATACAACTATACTACCTATTCTCACTATTGGACCTATTCAGATCCAGAAATAAAGAAGTAGTGAGATCTCAAATATACCACATACTCGTAGGTAGTGTGTATAAGCACACCAATGAAGGCATACTTGCTTGCTGTGTAGATGAAGATGATCATGCAAAGTGGTTGCAAATAGCACATGTCGGTGCACTAAAGCAACATCACTCCAAACATCAAACCCTACAAGCTCTATGAAAATTAGGTGTATATTAGCCAACAATGGAAGCAGATGTCCATACGATGTGCAAGGAATGCCCAATCTATGACGTTAAACCACCAATGGAACATGCCACTTTGTATCAAGTGTCTTTAGTGCCAGATTGGAGCAAAATTTTGGTAGCCTTTTTTAGGACAAAAACATTCCCTCAAGAGATGACATTGGCCAGACAAAAGAGCGATTCAATCATTGTCAAATCTTGAATAATGTATACTGAAGTCAGAGTATTTCCAAAACTTGTCCCATTGATGGCTCATCACTACGTCTGAGCTATAATATGTGCCCTATTTTGTACACCTTATCAACTACAATGTAGAGATCAAATGGGTCATTGGAGAGGAACCCATTTTTGTAACCTAGTTTGAGCCAAAGGACCTCCTAGAGAGAGCATGGAAAGGAACAATTTTTCTACCAAATTGGTGTGTAAGCTTACTAGAAACATACCCTCAAATGATGCACACATGGTCGAATGCACCTTTATACATAAAGTACAATCCATGCTACTACCCAATACCCCACCGAGGCCATGGCTAGAGTTTGCAGTCAAGCTAATCACTATGAAAGATTGCATTAACAAGATAAATTACCCCTATTTCACTCTGCCCAAAGGGATCCCTACTGTTGCATATATGATATCCATAATATACCATTATACACCATGATTCAAGAATGTGCCTAACATAATTTCAAAAATGTGTATGAAGATCTTTGAACTCATGAAAGTCATGCTCAAAAAATTCAAAAATGTGAAGGCTTCATACATCTCAGTGGTGGGCTTCAATGAAAGGAACCTTGACCTCGTCTATGGTATGAGCTGAACTCCTCTCAACACCACCTATGCTTGGCATGTTACAATCAAGTATATTCCTGCTTGTTATAAGCATACATTTGAGGAAATGTTCTCAACTTGATTCACAACTATAAAAGGAGCTAAATGGCTCATTTTTTGAGGAGAAATTGTTGGGAATTGAAGAAATGTAAGCACATTTAAAATTTCTTTTGACTAATTAAAGATTCCATTGCTCCATTTCTTTGTCTTACTACATGTACATGTGTGTGCATGTTTGTGTGCTTCTCACTCATACACTTGTACTCTCACTTGCTCATGGTCATCATACCACCCTGAGGTCTCCTTGGATTGGCTATTATGAGGTGGATCTCCTCATGTTGATACTCATCATTGTGCTAGAGTGACACCCTCTCTATTTGCCCATCTCAGTGTTGATGCTTAGTCATAATCATGCTAAGTTTAGTATCCAACCACTTGAAGACTACTCTCTAGAAGTGGCTCGTCAAACTTCCTATCCTGATCTGAAACTATGTCTAAAGGAAGACCATATAATCGGTATAGATTCTCTACAAATAGTATAGCCAAATTAGGTGTCTTCACTATACTATGTGTTGGAATAAGCCTAGCCATTTTGGTTAACCCATCTAGAATTACCCAAACTAATTCGTGCCCCCTCTATGTCTTAGGTAATTCTACTATGAAATCCATGAAGATACTCTCCCACTTCCCATTCGGAAGATCCAAGAAGTGGAGTAGTCCTCCAATCCTAAATCTTTTAGCTTTATTGACCTAGCAATATATTGCTCTTAAATACATACTCTTGGACTTCCTTATGAAGTCCAAGCTAGTAAAACTATCTCTTAAAAAGAACGTAATTCTTGTTAACTCCTAGGTGTGCCACACTAGGTGTGTCATGAAACTCATCCAAAATATGTTGTCTCGACTCGAGGTCTCTAAGGACACACACCTTACCTTATCGTAACATATATCCATCAAGGAAACTATAATTATTCCACTTGAATCCTTCTTGAGTACCCCTTGATATTCCTTCCTCATTGGAAACCCATATATCATGATCCCCTTTCTCAATGGCTTCCAAAATCTTGGAATATGCAGGACCAAGCCTACACTTCCCTCTAATGGACTCAAGTAGCTCACTAGTGATCTGAGTAAACTTAGTCCCTTGAGCATAGGCATGCCGCTAAGTGACTCAACCACTACATTCAACTTTCCCTTCCTATACCTAAGCTCATAATCAAACTCTTGAAGGGTCTCTACGCATCAAACCTTAGAACCTTTAAGGTCTTTTTTATTAGAGATCCACTTAGTGCTCTCTTGATCAAACATTATCATGACTTTGGCACCATATCTAGTTTCTTGCACTCAAAAGCCATTGGTCAACCATCTTGAATTTAAAATGGTCCAATGGCAAAGTCAGTTGTGTTAGTCTCAACCACAAAGGGTTTATTGGGATCAACTATGCACAAAAATTGAGTTGTAGCAATTTATACCTTGAAATTCTCCATTCTTTCCTTTTATTCATCTCCCTAATGAAAGGTTTTCCCTTTCCCTTTAAGCTATTCCATCAAGTCAATAATTTTGGCATAATTCGTAATGAATCTCTGATAAAATCTTGATAAAGCTAGGAAGATCTATAGCTCTTCTAGGTCCCTAGGGTGTGTCCACTCCATACTAGCCCATACTTTCATAGGATCCATATAGATTCCCTTTTGGGAGAGTATATGCCCAAGTTATCTAACCTCGGTTTTGAAAAATTCACACTTTGAGTCTTTCGCAAAGAGCAAAATCTCCCTCAATACTCGGAATATTCTCCTTACATATTGCAAATGTTCATGTCGTGATCTACTATATATCGGAATATCATTTAGAAAGTCTGCCAAAAAATGCCCTAGATATGGCTGTAATACACTATTCATGAGCTTCATGAAAGTGGCACAAGCATTGGTGACCTAAGATTAAGCTTGGTAAGATACCTAACTTGAAAGTTGTTTTGGGGACATCCTCTACCCTAATTCTAATGTGATGACATCCTGACCTAAGTATAAGCTTGGTAAGATACCTAACTTGGTGTAACTGATGAAAAAGATCCTCTAGCGTGGGCATTGGAAAACTGTTTTCAATAGTTACCTTGTTTACTGCCCTTTAATATATACAAAGTCTCATAGAATCTTCTTTATTATCAATTAGGAGCATTGGTGATGCCAAGGTAAGTTATTAGGTCTAGTGAATCCCTTATGTAGATAATTATTTAGTTGCCTCTCCACCTTCTCATGCTGAGAAACACTTAGCCTTTTACGTAGCTTACAAATAGGGTTGGTGTTAGTAGCTACCGCAATAGCATGGTCAATCTCCCCTCTCTCAAGCGGTAGCTCTCTAGGAAGGTCAGTGGGGAGAACATCTCTAAATTCAAACATAAGATCCTTGAAACCTTTAACAACACACTCTTGCAAGAAAAAATAATAGAAAGTCATGTCCATATTAACATTTCTAGCCTAAAAATATACATAAGATGAAGTGTGTATACAATGCTCAAGATTATAACTATACAATAAAAAGATCTCCTATACATGCTCAAAATGACAAAGACTCTACAACTCTAAAGATGAGATGAGAGGTGCACTACGTATATCTTTTTCTTAATAAAGACTTTGTTTTTCACCATAGTTAGTTTCTTCTTGAACTTGGTTGTACTAGAAGGTTTGAGGAGCTGATCTATCTCCATAGGAGTGTACTAAGGATGATTATGGTCCTCATAGATCTAAGCATACTTGATCACCTCCTTAAAAGTCTTAGCTCTATTTCTTCTCACCTCTC
The DNA here is from genome assembly GCA_020310875.1 of Ceratopteris richardii. NCBI lineage: Eukaryota > Viridiplantae > Streptophyta > Polypodiopsida > Polypodiales > Pteridaceae > Ceratopteris > Ceratopteris richardii. The sequence continues at coordinate 35,119,632 of CM035434.1, read as the reverse complement.
TCTTAATGGCTTTGTCTAAGCCCCTAACAAAATCTTTAGGCTTCTAAAACTCATGTAACACCTTCACTTCAGTATGATCTCCTTGTAGTGGGATATGTAGACCGACAAATCCCTACCTCTTTATGTAATCATATCCCACTCATCCGAATTCCTCTCTTCCTCATTCTCAAGAACAAACTCTTTCAAGAAAAGAGTTTCAAATTGAGTCCAATTTGTGGGGATGGAATTGGCCTCCTTGAGACTCATGCCCCACTTATCAATATGTGGATCAAGTGACAGACTTTATTTTAGCACATGATACCTCCAGTGGGGTTCTCTTCAAGTGATGGAGGTCATTCCACTTTTGCAAGAAAGTTTAAGACACATCCTTATTCCTCTCATGGTCATCCCGTGTAAAGTTTTCTAGCTTGAGGTGTTTCAAAAGAGGAGTCTTCCTAGAACTCTCTCCTTTATGTTTGTTAGGAAAGTGAACATCCTTCCTAACCATCTCTAATATAGGAAGAGCAGAAATTTCTTTTTCCTTCCTAGCTAGGAAAGAGGTAACTTGAGTCTCTAGTTAGATCATCTAAGTGTTAAGTTGATCTATTAAAGAGATCATGTTACCAATGTCTCTCTCTAACATAGGGGTTTGGTTTTGCACTCCATGAATTGTTTGAGTGATACAAACTCATCATGAAGCTTTACATAGGAATATTCCTCTTCTTGCTTGAACTTTTTTTCTACTTCTTGCTCTCACTCTAGCTCTTCCATTCTATGGTCCAAATCCTCTAGATTTTTCTCCTTAGGTGGAGAAGTATGTTGAAAAACGTTGTTTTCCTTTAACATCCATGTTTACCCCCCATTTACTAACTAGAATATTTAGAACAAATAGAAGTAAATTTTATAAAGGAAGAAAGAGAAAAATAGCACTAGAACACTTCTGTGATACATATAAAGCCTTCCAAAGATAATTGGAGGTGATATTCCTTGTTTCCAAGCTTTGATTTGCAATCCTTACCAAGCGCAAATGAAAATTAAAAATGTTTTCTTGGTTTGAGAGGGATCTTAGCATTGAAAATTGATAAAAAAAATGCGAGAAGCAAGCGAGAATAGCTCAAAAGATGAAAACTGATCAAATTTGATGCACTTTTGCTCCTTGCTACTCCCCTTCAAAAATTGTAAGTGTCCAACAATTGCAAATGAAGTTATGATGCCAACCCAAGTGACCGAAGTTGATTTAGATGCCAAATGATAAAAAATTAGGCCCATAAGTGATCTCCTAGTACTTGTTAAAGCATTGTAAAGGGATCTTGATCCACCTAAATTTCTCCAAATCAAGTGCAAGAAGTGACGAAAATCATTCTAATTAGATCTTAGAGCACCACGCTATGGCTCCAAGAAGACCTGCATGTCAATGTGGGAGGATGAAATACAAATTTTCATGAAGGAGCAACTTTGAGAGCGGAACAAGATAGTCCAAAGGTTTTTCACCTATTTTAATTGCCCTAATCCCATCTCCACATCTCAAGTTACATACATATTGGATTTTTCCCCCAAGGATAGCTTTGAAACCCCTTCCTTTGGCTTTTGAAGATCCAAAAAAGACTTCAATTAAATTGTTAATCTACTTTTTGCACGATTATGAGTTTCTTGGTTTTTCTTCATGTAGAGGGCCTTAGTGAAGGGCATATATCCCATATATGCAATCATTTCCTCAAAAGACATGTATAAAAGAGCTCCTCTCTCCTTTATTTTTGCACCTGAGAGGGGGATTTGAGGGAGGAGGCTTGACAGTTTCTCTCTTCATGGGCGGCATCCCCCCAGGCTGCTCCATGGGTAGTGTTCTTTGCAATGTTTAGTGCATGGATCCTTCATGTTACTTTGTACATGGGTCCTTCCTACTCAGATACCAAGTGTCATATCTATTCCTTGAGAAGCTCCTTAAATTTTCAAATTCCAAGCTTGACTTACAAGGCGCACCAACTAGTAGCCTAGAGTGCATGAACATAGAGAATGATACTTAATTTACCACCTTTCCATGCACTTGGATCTATAGTCTTCAACTTCCCTTATTGACAGCTTAGGTGGCTTCTCACATGAGTGCCACTTGGCACTCATGTGAGAGCCCATATGCCACACTTGCTAAGGGAGGTTTGACACCTCCCTTTCTCAAAGCCCTCACATAACATCAGCATCCATTGGCAAGATCAAATTGGAAGAAAATTTGGCTAGAGACATCCATGTTAATGAGCACACCCTCACTTATGACCTCCTTCAAAACTACATTGATTTCTCCCTACAACGAGATTTTGTTAGGGATGATAGAAATGAGAGGGAGGGATTTTTTGGTAGTAGTAGTCTACAGAGAAGAAGAGGGAGCATGTGAAGAGGATGGAGCATGAATAAAGCCTCCACCCCACCCCTAAAAAAAAAAAAACATTTTCTACATTAGGGCTATTTTGAAATATCAAAATTATCATAATGAATAATGGTGATTCTAGTCACTACACCTTGTATCATAAAAATCCCAATTTCTAATGTAATGCTCCATTTTCTACAAGCCAAGGAGTCCTCTAGCTCGAAGAGCTTAGATATAATGTACATATCAAATTTTGTATTTTTTGGAGATCGTTTGGTGCCTTAAAGTAGTTTAGGACATAATATTTACTAGGCCGGTCATTAGATGTGAAATCAATAAAATCTCCTCAAAAACTATAAAAAGAGCTAGAGAGCTCACTTTTTGGGTTGGATGGTTTGAGTTAGCTTGTATGTGAATTGATCATTGTAACAGCTTTGATGAATAGAAGTATTTTTCCTTCAATTGTCTCTTTTTTTTCCTCTTCCATGTGTGTGTGCATTAGCATGCGTCTAACCATTACCTTTGTGCACATCACTCATTCATGATTGCCATATCATATTTACACCTTTGCAAATTGAAAATTTAGGAGGTGAAGCTCCCTAATGAGATTCTCATCTTTGTATAGAGAAACACCTGAGTTTCTATGGAATGAACACAAGATCTTTTTGTCACTCAAACCTTAGTGCAATCCAAAATAAAAATACTTGTACTCTTATATGAAAGCCTCCTAATAATCAAGTTATTGGTGTTAAATGGCTATATAAATCCAAAGAAAAAAGAAATCAGATGGTACTTTTGAAAAGTACAAAGCAAGACTCATAGCAAAAGGATATAAGAAGAAGAACGCCATTGAATTTTAAGAAGCCTTCGCCCCTCTTGCAAGATTCAAAACTATTAGAATTATTCTTTCCTTAAGTGCACACTTCAAATGGCCAATTTACCAACTAGATATAACAATTGATTTCGTAAGTGGAGATCTTCAAGAAGAAGTATATGTGGAACAAATTGAAGGTTTCCAAATCCAAAGAAAGGAAGATCATGTCTGCAAACTTCACAAAGCACTTTACGGAATTAAGCAAGCTTCTAGGGCTTGGCATGAGAACATAAACAAGTTGTTCAAAGACAAAGGATTTCAAAGGAGCACCATGAGTAGTCCATGATAGATTGTGGATTGCTTCACTACTTCTTAGACATGGAAGTTTGGAAGATGAATGAAGGTATAATCATGTCTCAAAAGAAGTACCCCTCTGATCTCCTTTATAGGTATAACATGGACACATGACTAGAACACTTGATCCCAACATTAAGCTCACACAAGAGGACTCATCATCACTCGTGGGCATGCATGATTATCGGCATCTAGTTGGTTCTTTACTTTCTCTAGCCAACACATGACCAACTATAGCCTATGCATTTGGCATACTCAATCAATTTTCACATCAACCTCTTTAGACACATTGACAAGCTATTCAGAGACTACATTGATACCTTGCCCTCACCCAACATCATGGTCTTTGGTACAGAGAGGGCATAGAACTTGCCACATATTCTGATTTAGATTCCGTTGGTGATCTTTATTCTCGATGGTATACTTCTGAGTACATATTCTTTCTTGGCTCAAGACCTATCTCTTGGGCAATTACGAAGCAATGTATAGCTACTACGTCATCCATGGGTTGGCTAATCTAAGCCTTTCAAGGGTTTTTAAGTGCTTTGGGAGGCTACTCTAAGGACCTAGGGATGTCAAAAGTGTTGATCGGGCTACTCTAAGCCCCTCTACCTCCCCCCTCCATCATCTTCAGTTCCAACTCTAATTTATCTTTGCAAGTGTGGTGATTCAGTTTTTGAAGCTTTATCTTCTTCAAGAGCTACATCATGTCTACCGTTTCCAACACCACTTCGTTGAGTATGTTATAATTGCCATCATTCACATTGATGTGGATGCCAAAAGATGAAAGGTTTAATGGCACAAATTATAATTTTTGGAGAGAAACTAAGAAATATTATTTTTACAAAAGTCTATTAGTGAAGTTTTAGATGCCACAAAACTCGAGCCCAACAACGATAGTGATCCCACTGCATAGAAGATTTGGAACCTTAAGGATAAGTGAGCCTTAGGGCAACTATTTCTAGCTTGCAATGAGTTTAAGAAAGGGCATATTACTCCATGTGAAGCTTGGAGGATAGCTTAAGATTTTTATGAAGATAAAAGTCTCTCAAAGATTTAAACCCTAGAAGTAGAATTCCATAACCTAGAAATTAGGCCCTAGGACCTTGTTAATAAGGTCACTGCCACTTTTGAAAATTATTAACATAAACTAGAATTGTGTGAAAAGCAAGTATCAAGAAAAGGTATGGCTATTAGGCTTCTAAAAAAACTCCCTAAGTCATAATAGACATTTGTAAGGACCCTTTATAATTGAGGTCAAGTAATAACTTGGAAGGAAATATGAAGACGCTTGCTCTTCCAACACTTGCAAGCAAACTTATCAACATCTCAAGAAGCGGCTATGAAAGATAAGGGGCGCTTTGCCAAGCCTAAGGACTCTAGTAATTACTCTAGCAATGCTCCTACGCAAATCTCCAGAAAGTTTCCAAGCATTTTACATGTAATTGTTGCAGGAAATCAAGCCATATTGAAAAGTTATGTTACAAGAAGAAGAATGACTCTAAAAAATCTAATCCAAAACTGAAGCTAAGTCTTCTACATATAGGCCTCATTCTTTGAGTGAGGATTTTTTCATCTCAACATAAGCCAATTTCAAGAGTTTGAAGACGACAAAAGAGAAGTCTACTTAAGAAAGAACAAGTCTTCCAATTGAAAGTACAGGAAAAGCACAAATCACAAATCACAATGGATAATGCAAAGCCTTATCAAATGAACTCTTTGTACCAAAATGTTTGCAAAATCACATCCCAATCAAAGCTATCACTAATCATTACCGACAAGTTCTCATTCATAACACATCAATGAAAGTGCTTGATCCTAACACTTAGGACATAATAGCCCAAGGCATCGAGGATAAATGCTTATGCGAGATTTCTTGATTTCTCACTAAGGATTGAATATCCATACTTTGGCACCAAAGATATGGCCAAACCTCTTTAATTAATCAAGATCTCACTCAAAATAATTGCTTCTACTCTAAAAATCAATGCCTCGAAGATAGACTACTCACTACCTTCACTAGGCATACACGTAGAGATCACTCTTCTCGAGACATGCTGTCTCAAATATGGAGATTTAATACTAGAGCTTTGAACCAAATTAAGAAGAATATATTAGATTTCTATGAAACTCTACTCTACACTCACAACTATCTAGCTCCTTGGCTAACAAAACATCATGTGAGCTATGGCTACCTAACTACCAAGCAAGTAGGGGGCTTGCTTAGCAAGGGTCCTACTAGCTTATTCAAAACCCTAAAGTGATAAACCATGTGGGGATGATACCAACTTGAATTATGTGGTGTGTTTATATGAATTGGAAAAGATTCCCTAAATGATAGGATGCTCTTTTCCTAGAAAATAGGATTCATCACACCCAAGTGTGATAGGTGCTTGATTGAGAGATATGAGGGGATTCAAGTTCAATTTCAAATGCACGTGTTATCTTGCTTGGACCCTTGATTCATGATGCTCCAAGTATCCATTGAAGATGAAGTTCATATGCTCCTATGGTTGGATCTTTACTTTTAGTAGTTCAATGTCCAACTACTAGTCGAGTTCATCATGTATCCTCATACTAATTTCATTGGTTGCACCAACCTACTTAGGATTTTTTCCAACCCAAATAGTAGAATGTTATCAACGATTTCTTCTAACTACATTTATCATCATTGTGATGGAGTATTGAACAAATACATTTAGGAAAGATGAAAAACAATATAATGTTTGAAGATGGGTATAAATAATAAATAAATAATCAACATATACCTTTCTAGTCAAAAATTCAGAAAAATATATAAGAACGTGGTTTAAAAAGTTTGTGTATTTTTAACCATAATAAATATACATAGGATCCAAGATCTATCTCTCCTACCTTTCTTTGTCTCTTAACGAAGTATTGTCTTCCCTCTTTCTTGCTAATGCTTTCCTTCTCTTTTTAATTCCTTCTTTTTCTTTCCCGTTTGTCGTTATTTTTTCCTCATATCCTTTTCTTGCTTCTTCATGAAACCTTTCATCTCGTCTATTCTGTTTACTATTTTCTAATGTATATAATTGCCAAGATTTATGTGATATTTTAGTTTTAACCAAACGTTCTCTAACTATAGTCAAAGGAAAATTCTATGTTAGAGATGAGGATATGTAGCTTTATTTTAAGTGTGTCCAATGTGGAGTGCATGATGTTGCATAGGTCCTTCTATATTTTTTGCACATCATAAGGTTGGAACTACCATTCCCCAAGCTCCAAGTTATGGGACTTGGCAACCAACTTCTCTTCAAGCCCTAAGTAAAATTTTATGCATTGTTTTGTTAGCTATAGTTGTGAAGTTACTTGAGAAAAATCCTTTAAAATATGTCAAATTTTCTAGTAAGGTTTCTCTACCATGATGTATTCTAAAATTGGTTTTTTTCTTGAACTTTTTCATGCACAATGAATTTATTTTTGTGTTTTATTGCTTTCCTACATCTACAACTTGTGATAGTTATGGCCTGTTTGGTGCAACCTATTAAGTTCCTTCGTTTGATCCTAGGTCATGGATCTTGATTCTTAGAAATAGACAATATGAAAATTATTTTCTTGATTCCCTTTTCCAAATACTTGGACTTTCTCCTTGGTGTTCTGAAAAAGTTTCACGATGGTCGAGATTGTTGTATCCATCAGTCTATCATTTGAGTTGGGTGTGGAAACTATTATTGGACTTGCATGTGATGTAGTTGCAGTCATTTGTGGTGTCATCATGTGGTTATTAATTTCCTCTTGGGCCATAGAGAAGGTTTTGTTGTTTGTATGGTGGATATTGTCGTGGTGGTAAGGAGATGGTATATTGGAATTTTTTTTGCCAGCTTAGAAAATTAGATGGTCACTAGTTCTCTTTGCATATTTACATCCATTGTATAAATTTGTGTTGTCCACTTGAGCTTTGATGTTTGTTTTGAAGATTCGGCAAGAGCCAAATATGTACATATAAGTATATGTGTTTTTTTATTAGAGACCTTCTATAGAATTATACTATTGGTATCATATTGATATGGAGAAAACACGTAGACACAAATTTTTGTTACTTAGCCTCATCTCTTTGACTTAAGAAACACTTTAGGTTTTATCCTATTGTAAATTATCATGATGTAGTTTACCTTTTTCTTGCACTTTGTCTCTTGGACAAGAGAGTCATTTTCTTTTCTAATGTAATCGAGTTTGATCAATATGCATATGTGTCCTGAAGTATTTTATGGTTTGCTAATAGATTTCATTATTAGATCCTGAGAAAAGAGTGTATCCATTTTTTCCACTTAGTTGCAAAACTCTCCCTCCATTGAGTAATTCAAACCTTTTTCCAATTTGAATGTCTCCTATATGAGGAGATTAAACATCTAAGAGATAAGTTCTTCAATTAACCATAAATTTCCATATATGTGTCCACTAAAGCATGATCTATGTATGCTTGATTGCATAGAAGGATAGACGCATCTGTGGAGTGAAATTTGTAGTGAATGCGATGTCTATAACTTGGTAAATGGAGTTTACAAGGCTGAAATGGTAGGGAGAGGAATGTTTAGGGAGATTGAATGAAATTTAATTGTACAAATGGTATGAAAATGTATGCTATGAGGTTCCAATGAATGAGTAACTTGAGAGGGGTATTTTGAATGGTTGACATTAGTGGATTTTTTCTAAGGCTTCTATATGTTGTAATCCCTAAAATATGTAGTGTGGATTGGGAACTCACAAAAGAATAGTAGTTTGGGAAATATGAATTGATAAGCAAGGAAAGCTTACTTTTGTGGGAGATTTTATGTTGGAATTAATGTGGAAAGAACTTGAAACTGAGAAGCGTTATGTGCAAAATCAGAATGACTTAACGAAAAGTCAAGATATACATATATTGCGATCAATAGACACTAAAGTGGTGTAACTGGGTTCAACTTTTTTAAGAACTGTAATTTTTTTTTATCCTAAATCCATTGATATATTTGAAGACAATATTGCCTTGCATGTCTGCAAACAAAATGTAGCTAACCCTATGTGTACCTAAACTCATGATGTCCTAGGGACTTGCAATCAAGGAGGCTATATCTCTATCATCAAGCAAGTGCATATAGTGCTGGTATTGATACACTCATTAAATTATCAATCCATGAATTCAACCCCACCAGGTGTATGAAGACATGTGCATGAATGATTGTTAATGTAGGAAAGGGACAAGTAATGCATGCAAGTTATGCAAAATCTACCTATATATCACACCTCTTACCCAATAGCATGTACCACGATACTTGGTGCAACAATAGACACTAATCAAGTGATTTCTCTCAGCCTTAATGCTCGAATAAAGTCAATACCGGGTTCCTTGTGAAGCTCTCAAAGAGAAACATCCAATGCTTGTAGTTTCCACTCAATCAAACTTCTAGGTTTCATGTTGTGACAAGAAATTAGAGTGGTAGGAAGTACATACTCTCACTTCTATGCTTCCTATGCTTCACACACACACACACCAAGACAACAAAAGGAGATGGGGAACATGTAGACAACACTTGTAGACACACATTCCACACCTCAAACACACATACAACCTCAAAGAGAAGAAGATACACAAATATGAAGAAGCAAATTTGAAATTATGCAAAAGTTAGTTCTTCACAATGGAAAAATGTCCTTTGAAAAGTGTCACAAGTGAGTTATATACATGTGCCCTAAATTTGTTCAGCACTTGTTGATATAATTCATTAAGTTCCTACAAATGTAAAAGGTAATGTTACATTCTTCAGGGATCATGCATCTAGAGGATTCCTCTAGAGCAATTACAAAGCTTTTCAAGATTTTTAAGAGGGATTTTAGGATAACAAGGGTAGCCATTATTAAAATTTTGGAACCTGCTTTTCTTTACTTCTTTCTTCTCCTTCCTTGTCTTCAATCCTCTACAACACTCTCCCTCTTAGTCTCTATCATCCCTTGGCAGGCTTCTATGGGTTTTGTTGACATGCAACACGTGGTAGAACTTGGGATACAATGCAAAAATGTATACTTTACATGCTTGAAAACTTTCAAAATGGTGAATATCATGTTGAGTACTTTATTCGTTAGCTTGATTGTGAGATCCGGGACATGAGCATGTTTAGTTAGCCAAAACTCCATTTTTCTAATCATGTACTCTTTAGTGGGTAGATAATTATGTGGTGGGCTCAGTAGTAATGAAAAATTGAGCCAATGCTTATTGATTTTACCATTCTTTTGATTGTCCTAAAATTCTAGCCATGGGTGATGCCTTGGCATGGGGAAAAAAGTGGATTAGATTATAGTGAGTATGGTGCCTCTTGCCAATGCACCCACAATGTAGGGTTCTTTTCCAAAAAAATTCTCCTCTAGACAGGATCAACCACCCAAAATTCTTCTTGAGTATAATAAAACGCTATAACTTTGAAGTTCACATCCTAGTATGGATCCTTCTAAGTCGTTCTCTTGATATACCTATGTATTTCTTCTTTCATGATGCCATAAGGTTCATTAAAAGGCATCATTATTCTTTCTAGATCTTTGCTCTTTATTTTTTCTTCTTTCATTACTTGTAAAACTTTCCATTTGCGAAACACTGTGCCATACAGGACACCAATAGTGCCCGTTCTCTCTAAACTAACTTTGTAGTGTATGACATTGGAATGTCATCAATGTCTCCCCATTGCTAATTTTTGATAGGTGATTAATTAGTGGGGGAAGAAAGAGGATGTAGCTCGGTCTCCTCAGTAGTCAAAGTTGTGCCTTGCAGTACTAGTGTCCCCGTGTTTGTATGTTCAACCACTTATTCCTTCTGAGTGTTCATTAGTTGAGCTTGTAATTCAGTGATCAATTGCTCTTTTTGTTAACTGTACATCTTTACGTCATTGAGCTCTTTGGTCATTTTCACTTTATCTTCACATATTTCTTTGAGTTGTTTAAAGTCCTATTGACACGTTTCTGTGTATTTTTAGATTGCTTCATTCAATTTTCTTTTCAATTCTCTTGATTCCCTTGCATGCTTTTCTTCTATATGAGCACATAATGCTTGTTTTATATTCAACTGATTTGTCATGTTTTCTCATTTCTCTTTCAGAATCTGTATCTCATGGGTATCACCTTCCTGGACATGTAGTTGTTGATTAAGGAGCAATGATGTCATTAACTCTTTTTTTCTACTCCTTAATGCATCTGCATCCTCCATATACACTTTAATTTGTGTTTCTAGAATCTTACTTCTATTTGATAGGCTTGTCTTTTCGGCTTCACATTGATCATATTTCTTTTCTAGCTTTGTATTCTCTTTCTAAAGCTTCTCATGGTTGTCTTTCTCTAGTTGCTACTAATAATTCCATTTTTGTCTTTGCAAGTTCCTGTTTGGTGTTTAGTACTTGATTCAACAGATTTTTGCTCAATGTTTTGAATTGGTTTATACAAGTTTTTCCCTGTTCAAAATTGATCTCTTGAATTTGTAACTTGTTGGATTAGTAATTTGAATGGTATATGATTTGTCTTGCATGGGGGTCCTTACACTTTATTCTTCCGGTGCACTTTCTTTCATGTCCTTGGGCTTACTGACGACTTCTTGTTGATCCACCATTTGATTGAATTCGTCCCAAAGTCCACAATCATTAACGTGTGTATTTAGATCTGCTTTCAGAGTTGATTGATCATCTTTTCCATTTGATCTTGAGCACAAACTTGAGTTCTCTAGGCCCAAATCTTTTCTTTTGGGTATTTGTTGCTTTCCTTTGGTCTCATTTAGTTGCCCATCATGATGAGCTTGGACCATGAGGTTCACCTGCCTGTCCATGTAGGTGTGATTGGATTCTTCCAACTCTACTTCTATCAGAGATGGGGGTTGAGCCAAAGTTGATTTGGGAATCGTATGAATTCCTTTTGCCGATGGAGTGGTTGATGTTTCTTCACACTCCATCGTTCTTTTGGACCTTCTCATTTTTTGCTTAGTGCTAGGCTTGCCTCCTATAAAATATCCACGCCATGTTTCTTCTTGGGTATGGTGGTTGATTTGATATACTTCTCCATTTCCGATCTAGATGGCATTTCCCCTAGATAATCACTATTATTTAGTGCATAATCAAAGCAAGCTTCTAGAATCACAAAGCAAAATATATATGGATGAAACTGATGCACTCTGTATGAGAAATAAAGATTTGGTGAATTCCATTTTAGTGAGTCAACCTATGGAAACACCAACAACTACAAAGGACGACGTTGTCAAACTATGAGAAAAATTAGAAAGGTATGCAGATCAGCTCAATCGAAAGTAGACATTGCGTAATCAATGGGAATGCAAATACATACAAGATAAAAATGAACTACATAATAAATGGAAAGAGGTAATGTCAAATTACATCGAATAATGCAAACAACATGCCGATCAACTAGCCATTATTTGTGACAACAAAATAAAGAGTGAAGAAGATCTCAAAGAGGCACGAGAAAAATTGAAAGAAAAAGATCACGTAATTGCAGACTTATAGGTTCAAATGATGCAACGAATAAACATGAGCTGCATCATGAACAAGAGCTGCAAATTAATGAACATCCCATGCGACTACAAAAATAAGCCAGAAAGAGCAAGCACTATAGGTGTCCAGACTGATGCAAAATTTTGAAGCTCTAGTGGTGAAAGTGATGGAAGAGGCAAGGATCAAGAGTAAAGAATTAGATAAAATCATGAAACCATTCAATGTACTATACAAGATTTTGAAAGAAGAAAACATCGATACATCAAGAAAATGACCCTTAAGGATCTGCAATAAGACCTGAACTTCAAGGCAACTACATTCTCCTACACTCAAGATGAGTTTGAAAAGGCCAATCATATCTAAAGAAGATTTTTTTGGAAAAAAATCTTACCTTGCGGGTGGATTGGCAAGAAGCATCATATTTACTCCAAGTCAATCCTTCATTTTTCCTAGTGCCATGATGCCAAACATGGTCACATTTTTGGGAAGAATAGAATAATAGTAAGCCAAATATGTAGTGGCTCAAATTTTCCTACTATCGAGCCTACAACACAAATATCTATTGATAGAAGAATACATCATCAAAACCATCAAAGTTTGGCTATCCAAATATGCCTCTCTACTAGATATAGCAATAAAGATGACAAATAAAGTGCCTAGTATGCTTTTCATAGTGCCAAAAGTCTTTACACATGTTGAATACATATTTTTGAACTTCATTGGCATTAATTAAGTTAGTGAAGCCTTAAATTTTGATCTTCTCATTGAACCAGGCAAACTTACTATTATGGCTATTTACTCTAGATTAATGTTTTTTGCCTAGCACATATATGCAAACCTTTGAAGAAGCCTTTTTCATAGATTTTTTAGAAATAGATTCTCAAATCTCTTTGAAAATGTCATCAAATTTAAATGAAAGATTAGTAGCCTACAAACTGAGTTTTTGTTCGGATCATCAACAAGCCCCCAATGATGGAATGATATTAGCCCCTTGGAAGGAGCTGATGATTCGTGAAGCTTAGATGCTCAATCAGACAAAACAAACAATCTTCCAAACCCACTCACATCACCAGCAAAAGCTTGTCGGGGATGACAAAGTTCAGGAGGAGGGACGTGTGGAGGAAGAAACTAACAAAAGAAGAAGAAGAAGAAAATCAAAAGAAAAAATAGCTCAATAAATAACTTCACCCTCTTCCCAAAGCGTGCCAAAGGCAAGAATGAGGCTAAAGGATGCACGAGGAAAGAAAAGACACATGCTAAAAGAATGCAACAGGTCCCAAAGGATGTAAAGAAAGAATTCCAATAGGAACTTTGAAGCACCACCCTCACTAAGAGAGATGCTATGTTTATCAATGCCTGCATACATGACAACCCAAACTAATATAACAACCTTGATGTGTGAATATAAGGAATATCAAGGGGCACAAAGAAGCATTGGAATCTAGATTGGGTAGGGTAACAAACTATCTGAAAGTCTTGAAGGCTTCCTCCACCACTCATAGTGTGTAGTTAAAACAAGTACAAATAGGGAAATTACAACATTGGGTCAAAGAGGAACAAGTTGGTAGGAGTCGCTTGAGGACATCAAGCCTCATTTTCCATATGTGTCCTAGGTTTTGCCATGTTGGAACATCAAGCTTACACTATGCTTGAGGTGGATTTGATCTACATCAAAAAAGCTATGGTTTGGATTATGCCAAAATATCCATTGAAGTGTTCTTTTACCTATGCTCATTTATTGAATTTTTGAAAAAAATATTTTTTATGGATCATTTACAATTGTAAAATCCTAGAGCTTTACACATGTAAAAGGAGAAAAAGAGAGCCAAAATTCCATGAATTTGAGGTGGTTGAGTTGCAATCAATGAATGAATCAATCACCCAGAAGTAGGCAAAGGAGATGAGATGGGCTTGATGCAAAATCTCTATCTTGTGTCAGTTTGTCCAAGTTCTCCATTAGAAGTGTCAGAAATGGATCACGACCGATGCAAGCGATTAGGCCCATCGGATATTTTTCGCTGGGCCTCATCGCTTGCATCGGTCGTGTTTGGACTTGAGGAAGATGACGTCAAGGTATACAGTTAACTATGTTCTCAAGAACTTTAGGTTAAGGATATGAGATGGGACCAATGCAAAATCTCTTTCTTGTATCAGATTTGTCCAAGTTCTCCATTCGAAGTGTCAAAAATGGATCACGACCGATGCAAGCGATTAGGCCCATCGGATATTTTCCGCTGGGCCTCATCGCTTGCATCGGTCGTGTCAGAAATGGATCACGACCGATGCAAGCGATTAGGCCCATCGGATATTTTCCGCTGGGCCTCATCGCTTTCATCGGTCGTGTTTGGACTTGAGGAAGATGACGTCAAGGTATACAGTTAACTATGTTCTCAAGAACTTTAGGTTAAGGATATGAGATGGGACCAATGCAAAATCTCTTTCTTGTATCAGATTTGTCCGAGTTCTCCATTCGAAGTGTCAGAAATGGATCACGACCGATGCAAGCGATTAGACCCATCGGATATTTTCCGCTGGGCCTCATCGCTTGCATCGGTCGTGTTTGGACTTGAGGAAGATGACGTCAAGGTATACAGTTAACTATGTTCTCAAGATCTTTAGGTTAAGTATATGAGATGGGACCAATGCAAAATCTCTTTCTTGTATCAGATTTGTCCAAGTTCTCCATTCGAAGTGTCAGAAATGGATCACGACCGATGCAAGCGATTAGGCCCATCGGATATTTTCCGCTAGGCCTTATCGCTTGGATCGGTCGTGTCTAGGAGTTGCATGCAGCAATGATAATACATGTCTTGCTTGTGGGAATTCCCCTCATTTATCAAACATTAGATGTTTCTAGGCAGTTTGCAAATAGATATTGATGACGACCGATGCAAACGATAACGACAATCTGAATTTCTCTGAAGACCCTTATCGCTTGCATCAGTCGTGTCTCTTGCTTTTCTTTCTAATAGTTTCAAGTTACTTCACATGTTTCCTTAAGTGTGCTTGCAATTCATCTAACCATGTTTTTCATTTTTATCACAGTTAACTTTATTGGATGAAGACAATTACCTTGGCAGGGGCAAGGGAACAAGAAAAGCCTTAGAAGAGAAAGGAAAAGCAAAGGTGGATATTCATTCTATTATCCACTATCTTCCAAAGTTGAACCCAGCCACTTTTTGTGTTATTCACAAGCATTATAGTGAGGAGCCAGACTTTGCATTGTTCTGCTTGAGGACTCTATCAAAATACATGGGTTTTACTCCAATACCCTTTAATGCTTTCAGAGTTTTACTGCTTGAAAGAGCAACTGCATTCAGAATTTTTGGATATGCCCCTGGACTCAATGCTTCAAGGGCAGGGTACTTTCTTTGTTATTCAAGCTATGCAATGGCTGCAGGGGTGTCAGATTTAAAAAGCATTGCTGGATACAGGAGAAAAGAGTTCCTGAGATATAGAGGTGATTTGCCAGAGCCAAGCTCTTTCAAAAGGCTCAAGGAATGACTTGATTTTTTCAAATTCTATATCTCAACAAATGTACATATACAGAAATTGCCCAATGTGATATAAGACATTGCAAATTTTTTTGGTGTAATTGTTATTGATTCTCTGGTCAAAGTCATCTGATGGTAGTAGACATATTTCTTTTCAAAGCATAATACATCATGAAATGTACATACATGACATCTTTTATTTCTCAAAGAAATAAAAGACATTGCAAATATTAAAGCTCTGTTTGAAATGTGGTCTTTTTCAGTTTGTGATATTGATACATGATTTGTCTGGTGATAGCCATATCCTTCTGATTATATTTGGCATGAGGTCCTTTGTAATTGTCTTCTAAAGAACCAATCAAAAAGCTCTCTGAAGGCATTGCTCTTTGTTACTCCTCCTCCTTTCCTTGTACACCTAAAGAAGCTTGTCCTTGCTTGATAATGAGATTTTTCCATGCCTTGGGTGTTCCACATGGCAAGTGGTTCTTTTTCTGCAAAGAATGCACCATGCACAAGAAGAATATGCTGGAAAGCAGAAGAATTTCATTAGATCTTTATTTCAATTAAAAATAAATAAATTGAATAAAATATCTTTGGAGCTCACCAAGTAGTATGTTATGTCTTTGGCACCCCATGCCTCTATGATGGTTTCTATAAGCTCTGTGGTCGCCTTTCTGAAATCTGTCACATAACTTTTTGATGTTACCTGCTGCCTCATGATCTTTAAAAGATTATCTAGTTTGACCCACACCTCCATTCTCTTTTTTGCTATTTCTGGTTTGCTTTTTACATTAGTCGTGACCTCACAAAATGTTTTCCATGAATTCCACATGGCATTAAGTTGTTTGCCATCATGGTTGCTGAAGAATCTCCTTGCTTTTGCACCTCCCATTGAGACATCCTGTAAAACATCACCTGTATTTTGTGAAAGCTTTGGATCTTTTCTTAGATGAACATCACCACCATGAAACCCCATTTCTGAAAGAAGACATTCACATTTTTTTATGCATTCATCTGCAAGAGTTGTAGGCTTGATAGAATATGCATAATCCAAGTGAAGACGGACCAACTTGTCAATGATTCTTAACTCTGCATGTAGTGTACATATGTGTACATTTGTCAATGCTATTGGAAGTATGGGATCCCAAATCATTGAAGAAGATGAGTAGTTATGAAGAATAACATTTTGTCTAGAAGGAGCCTCTTCACCCTCAGCTCTAGTAATCCATCCATTTGTGCCTGGGCTTTGCATGCAGTACAAGCAAGGGTATTTAGAATTTGCTCCCCCACTTATACCAAACATGCATTTGAGTGTCTTTAGGTCTCCACTCAAATGCCACTCAACTTGAAAGTTTCCGTAGTCTTTGACATTCAACAATTCTCCTGCATGATGCCCTTGGATAACATTTGGAATGTTTGTCTTTGAGAATAACCATTTAAGTGTTTTATGGCTCTCAGATGGAACTTGAGCACAGCCAACCCACCATAACTCCATTTCTGATTGTACTTTGAGAGATGGAGTATCCAATTTCCCAAGGCTATAGTCCAAAGCTTTGTTCATCAATGCAATGCTTATTCTCTCCATCTTTTGATGTTTTTTAAGCTCAGCTTCATCAAGTTTGATTACAAATTTCAATAGACCAGAACATTCATGCTCTTTTATATTATAGAACTAAACCATGTATGTTTGAAGTTTTATAACATCTATCCATATGTTGTTAAATGCATTGTAAGTGCAATGTAACTTTTGTTTTCCTACTTCGTAAGGCATGTTACCGTGAATATGTTTATATTCACCAAATACTGATGTGATCTTCTTATTCAAGCAGAGCCGAAACTTTCCTACATGATGGGGTCTAGGCAATCCAAAACTTCTAACTTTGTTAAATTTTAAAAATTCACACCAAACTTTTGAAATTGCTCTATAACCTTTCCTACTCACTCCGACACTATCACAAATATTTTGAATTTGAGATGGTTCTAGTAAAAGATTCATTTCTGTCATGAGTTTTTGAAAAACAAAGCGTTTCAAGCATGTATTTTCATTTAGTTTCAATAGTCTTAAAACATCATTTTGACTCAAAATTTCATTACAGAAATGTATGCGCTCAAAACTGCTCGACATATTGAAACCTAACACATTTGTCACATGATCTCTAACAATTTTCATTCTTTTCTTTTTCTGGCCAGATTTTTCAGTCAAATCTAAAAAAGGTTTTACTCGTTTTGACCGCATTCTCAAACCTATAGGAGTTTCTTTCATTTTTTTAAAAGACTCTAACTGAGAAGATAAAGTGGATAATTTGTTTTCTAGCTCTCTCATATGTAAATTCTTCTGGTGTAGTGTGTTTTGTAAATAGTTTATGTATTGTACATAATTCCTTGAAATATCCCAGAGCCTTGAACAATAGCCTCGTAAACCATCCTCACCATCTCCCACAAATCTAATCAGATCATGAAGATTATGAAAAGGGGGGTACCTTCCAGTTTGTGGATCAATTGGATAAACAGATCCATCTGTCCATATGTCGATATGTTTCTTGCCTTCCTTTCGCAATCCATCCACTTCAAGAGGATGAAGAGCCCTTCGAAATACGTTTCTTGTCGTCGCATACTCCTGACTAACTGCAATGTTGATATGGAACTTTTTACAATGATTTCGATTGTTTGAAAGCTCAGGGAGAGTATTTGGGTTAACGTTCTCCATGGTCTGCTATGAAAAATGACCAGCAAGTGTCTAAAATGATGTGAAAGGGAGAAACAGGCTTGCTATGAAAAGTAGAGAAAAAAAGCGCAAAACGTCATCAGCACACATTATATAGGTCCGTGAACAAGAGGAAAATTCAACTTTTGAGGCGTAAGATATCACACAAACTTCGAGGCGTAAGATATCACACAAACTTTTCATGATTATATGATACGAGTTTCTCTCTCTTCAAAATTTGCATAAGATATGTTTTAAATGAACTTACACGGAATTTCTTAAAGGATTTAACAACTTTAATCCCGATTAAGCACAACTAATTGAAATCCTTACACGGCCCTTTTTGGGCCGTTTTTCGCCCTAATGAAACAAGTATGGATGCGGAAAGGCGAACACCCTGTTGCGACCAGGCCAACCCCACGGCCAAAACCTCTTATTAGTAGTCAACAACACGACACTAATAAGAAGTCTTTCATAAATTCTTCTGCGAAAGTAAAGTCTATTTGGATACCCAAGAAGTCGATGAAGGCCAGCCCACAATCACGACAAATCTGGGTGCCTAAGGCTTGCTTGCGGGCTCAAATAGCTACACCAAGGCCACACCCGGTACAACACGTTGTCGTCGAGTTGGACAAAAAGGAGGGGAAGAGATACGATATATCTTAATTTGGTTCTTCTTCATAAAGATTTATGGGAGTGGTCTCTTGAAGAGATATCTAAAATGGTTATATGTACATTTGTTTGACCAAGATGTACTCATCTCCATTTACGAAAGAGGATAGATTCACATTGAGGCAACATGATCTAATTCTAATGCGATTTTTTTGAGGATTCCACTTGAAGAGAAATTTGAATATTTAAATTGGCTTAGATAGTTAACTCATCCTTCAATGAGTGAAAACCTTGAACTTTCAACTGAATTTGACAATGATATAGAAGTTTTATACACAAGTTTGTTTGAGGGAGAGGGGATACTGTTCTATTCTCCTTTCTTGAATACCCAGATCAATTACGCTACATCTAAGCTTCTACCAAAGTGCACATATAGACCGTTGCAAACTTAATGTGTTGTTACTAGTTATTAATTCAATATTTCTCCGAACTTTCATTCATTTGTACCATTTCAACTATCAAATAAACAATCTGCAATTAAGTACTATCCTCAGAAGTCTGGAATTCTAGATGACTAATTGCGCATGCATTTGTGGTGAGTAGTAATACGCTAAGATACTTTAAACAGAGGGTGAATAGAAATGGTACTTGGATTACATCAATTCCTGTGCAAAGTAATATATATATAAAAAAAAAAAATAAAAAAAAAAAAAAAAAAACTTTACGCAGATAATTACATCGTTATGAGATTATGAAGAAGCCCGCGCAATTTGGGAAACATCTTTCATCTGCAACTTATCAACACAGTAGATCGTAAGTATCAAAGAAGTGCGTAATAAAAATCTTTATATAATCTAAAAAATCAATGGAGCTAACGATTACAAAGACCGACAAACATAACCGTTCTCACAAACAATTCTGAGAAGAATGAATTTCCATACTCTGAGTGATTCCTAAAATCTCCGTAGCTGGAATGGTATTTCCTTCCTTAACGTCCAGTACTTTGTCCTAAATGCTGGAGATGAGATCTGTACCGAAAATGTTAATTGATTGCCTTCAAACGCTGTAAGCATAGCACCAGATTCTTCAAGATAATGAATCACCATCTGAAAACTTTTATTTCTGCATCGGTTCTCTGAAAACTTGTATTTCATTGAGTTAATGTCGGCATCTTTGGAATTAAGTAGTTAAGAAAATCTCTACTCCTCTTGCACACGCGACACTCAAAAAGGGAGAAGAGAAGCTGTAAGGCTCCTAAGTAGATCCAAGAAAACAGAGATATTAGAAATGACTTGGCCTTCTTGCGCACGTTCTCTCCCTCTCTGATCATCAGCACCCGCAAATGATTGAAGCCCGTCAGAACTTCACAGATAAACTATCCTCGATAGATATCTCCTTGCCAGATAAAGTATAATGAATTAGCCTCCTTCACTTGTCGTATGCCCTTCCTTTGTCTGATGCGTGGCTGCCCCTTCTCAAGTGCGACTCCTCTTCCTGTGCTCCCCCTGCATGTCGATGGGCCCTCCTTTTTGAAACCGCCGAGCAGATTTTCGAGCAGCCTTCCCTCCTGTCGACTTGCGAGCAGTCCCTTCCACATGTCCTCTTTCCTTTTGCAGTAGATCTCCAATATCTTGAAAAAGCTCTGTAATACATATGCAAGTTGTGTCCTTCATAGGTCTCTTCTCCTCTTGTCACGATAGTGATTGATCATTTAATGATAATAACTAATAGAAGATATATATGGCAGTGACCGATGGTTCATCACTAGAACAGAGAGGAGATATCAAAAAACCAATATATGAAATTCATGATTGTCATCGATACATGACTTAGAGAGTGCGGGACAGATATAATGATAGAGAGGTGTCGCTCAATTCTGATTTTGTTCTATAGGCAAGAATTCTACGGCTCATATAACAAGAGATGTTGTCTATCAAAGAGAAGTCCACCCCAACGTATGCATCATCTAGATGTTTCAACCTCCAGATGACTTTAAACAGATGCGTCATATTTGATTCTCGTGCTTCAATTTCGGATCGCGACCACATCCACCCCCTCTGAACCTGTACATCCTCCGGATGTACCACCATCGATCTCGGTATCTGCAAGTCTTCAAGAATCCAAATGTGAGTGAAATCAAGTGCATGGGTTAAAACAAATGTGCCTATGCACGGCCATGTAATGAGCCCTACATATGCATACTCTAAGTGCATAAAAAAACAGCATGGTGCAAATAAGGGAGGTATTAGGAATTCGGTGTTGAGGACGTACACTCAAATTGAACTCACATTTTCATCATGGATATACAATTCAATACAAGTGCAATCACTCGTGCAACTATGGGTTTTAACCAAAATATCACTCGTGCTCTTTACATTTCATTTATGCATGTGTTAGGTGCATGAGGGGAAACAAAAATGGTGCAAAAAATCAAGGTTTTATGGTATCTAAGCAACGCTCACATCGCTCACAACTCCACTCTCTTACAGATGCAATCACTCTCCCTTACTCAGAACTATTCCCTCTTATCACTCAAAACTTGCTTTATTATTTTTCAATGATATTTACCTATCTAATTGTGCAGATGGACGTGCTTCTACGGAATTTCAAAGACGTGTTTCTATATATTTTTACATGCATATTTGGCATGCAATGCATCTCAAAGATGGTGCAAAGAAAAGATCAGGGTTAAAGCACGATAGCTAATGAAAAAGATTTTCACGGCTTTGTTCTTGAGTTATCATCTCCGTTGGCTTCGCTTGATCATTCCTGCACTCATAGAAACTAAACAAATCATGAGAAACATCACATCAAAATGACATTTTATACATATGCAGTCCATGAAAGAACTTCAAAAACCATTTGCAATAAAACATAAGCATGCAACTCGAAAGTGGTTGCCTCTATACAATCTCTCAAAACTCTAGATCTTCGATCAACTCCATATCAACACCTGTTCTCAAAACTACATAAGAGAAATTAGTAGCATCACATTCAAGAATCACATATTAAAAAAAACTTCATTTATTTGAACATTAAAATCTCTATTTGAATTATTTTTGACTTCAAACCACTCATCCAACATGCATTCATTACCGTAGGTGTTCCCACTTTAATTTCTTGCATTTTTAGTTTTATTTGGTTTCTTCTATCTATCTTAAGATTAAAGCAAAAAACACAAGATATATACATTTTTATTTACAAATCTCCTTTTGGTATTATTAATTCTCATTTATTAGGGTTTTTTTCCTTCAGACCCATCTCCCTTGATATATGGTCACCAAAGAAACTGTGCTTGAAAAGAAGCCATCTCTGAACTGCATCAATCAAGGTAGCATTCTTAAACAAGTTAGATATGTGGACAAGCCATTTCATTTGCTCGTCCATTCCTTGTAGGCTCGACTGGCATACATAGCTTTTAGAAAATTCAAACATCCATGTTTCAATCGTTTGGGCATAGTCTCCTTTATTCATGATCCTCTCATGTGAGGTTACTTTCGATGAGTCAAACACACATGAATATAGAGTGTTGATTTTTAATATGCTTAAATCATTTTTAAAAATTCCGTGCAAGCATGGATTTTGATTCATTTCATGCTTGGGATCATTTGAGGAAATATCTTCAATTGCATCATTTCGAATATGTTCTTCATCTTCATCGAAATAAACGTATTGATTAGATTCATTCAATTCCTTCATCAAGTAGAAGTGAGCATCATGCTCAGATGATATTACATAATCATTCTTATCTTCCAATCTATCACGATTCCTTTCTACTTGAGTCCCATTAATTATGGTATCTGCTTCTTGTTCTAGTCTTTCCAGGAACTCTTCATCATTGTCTTTGTTATGTTCCCAGAATATTTCTCCCTCAATGTGAATGGAATCCATATCCTCATAATCAAGAAAATCTTGATCTTCAATTTCTTCATCCAAAATGTCATCACAGGATTCTACATCCATCTCCATCGATTCTTGCTCGTTCTCTTCTGAGGATGTACTTAGTCCACCTTCTTCAAGCATTGATTCTTCAATCACTGATTCTTGCTCAAGAATCTCATCATGTATGAGAATCTCAACATACGCATTCAAATCAACTTGAGCTTCATCGTTGCAATTGTTTGACTCAATAGTTTTACATTGGATATCCTTCAATGCTACACACGCATCTGATTTATCATATGTCACAATAAACATTTCATCTGCCACTTTATGCTCAATTTCTTCAACGTGTGGACTCAACTCAACATGATTATTTTTGACATACATATCAGTATTTAGAGAAATGATCAATGGTATTTTCCCATCCTCCTCATGTTCATTCATATTTCTCTCTTCATGGAATGTGACATCATTTACATACATATCATTATTTTGAACTCCATCCAACTTATCCTCCTTTTTATGTGTAGGATCTTTGCCCAATGTGACATTGCTCAAAAGAATATCAGTATCTTGATCTTGATCTAGACTATCAATAGGATTAGGATCATGCTTATCACCATCGCCATACATATCACTATCTAGAGGGCTTATCATTTGTACATCCTCTAGATTAGCATCATACTCATCTTCGTCATCACACATTTCAACCTCTAGAGGACTCATTATTTGCATGTCCTCCTTCATATAAGTAAGTTCGTTTTCTTGCATCTCTGTATGCATGTATAATGCGGATTCTTGCATATCCATTTTCTTACCCATCGGATCTTCTATTGACAGGTCCTTAGATTCAACATCATGTTCCATGGGAGTTCCTTCATGTAATTCAGTCATTAGATCAGAAGTTCTATCCGAATCTTGTGTTAGAAAAGGATCATCACCATCAAGTGACATCCAATCATACTCCACATCTTGCCCGATGTCATCATGTAAGGATGCATCTCGAGCTCGATCTTCAATCATATTTATTAGGTTCTCTATTTGTATCTCATCTTTTATCTCCATTTGGTCACCTATGAGCCTTCTAGATATCTCTATCTCTTTGTTTGCATCTTGATATGTTTCTTGATTTGTTTGATTATCTTTTATTCGATGTGAGGAATTTATCGGAGTAGAGGAAGCTTCATCTTGATTTCTTGTTGGGTTTTGTTGGTTTTTGTTTTGTTTTATGTTTGTTGTTTGTTTGGTTTGATGTTGGTTTAGTTTGGTTTGATTTTGATTAGCTTCCACTTGCTCCTTTGATCCTCCCATCTTCGGGCTTTGTCCACTTATGGCACCTAAAGATATAATCATTGTAAAGAAGTCTAGGGGCTCTTGGCACCTTGTAACCTTTGAGGTTACATCGATCGCACTTTTAGAAGTTTCTTCATATTTCCCATCATCACTATGGATATTAAGCCCATGCATATCTACTTCATGCCCAAATGGGGTCTCTACAACCTCATGGACTTGAACATTATCCACGATTGGTAAAATGCTTGGAACATGGTTATAATTTTCATCTGTTTGAAGATCTGTTCTCCAATCATTTAGAAATTTCTCTATTGTTTGTTGTTTCTTTACGTATTTCATCACAGCTTCATGGACGAGCATCCAATCCTCTGTGAGTCCTGAGTCGGAGTCTATATCTTGAAGAAGTGGAATTAACTCCTCTCGGGCATTAACATCGATTGTTCGAAGAAACAACGAAACCCTTTCATGACTCATGCACCTCTTATCGTGCTCAGAAAGATCATCATATTGTCGCTCAAACTCTTCTTTGATCTCAAGAATTGGTTGGTCTTTGGGCATATGAACCCACCTCAGGAAAGATCTACGAGTTACTTTATCAAGATCCTCTAGCATAAACTGCTTGAGGAGTGTCGCTTTGTATTGGGACCATGTCGTTTGATTTATTCGCATTATTTGGTCTCGCACGTCGTAATCCGACACATAGATAAAGTTTTCACATAATTCTTTTTCCGTCATCGGACTTAGTCCGACACCTAGATATTTGGCCTCGAGTTCATATTCTTTGCAGAACTTTGAGACATTCTTTCCATTGAAAAAGCCACACCGATTGACTAGTCGTTCATGAAGTGATTGGATGGCTTTTTGACGCCTATCCTCTTCTTGAAATCGTAGGAATTGAGCTAGGATCTCTTCCATTTTGATTATGCTAATCTTTGTGGCTCTATAATTCACTCACCCCCTCCTTTCACGTCGGGTTCACCAGGTATGTCGTCGAGTTGGACAAAAAGGAGGGGAAGAGATACGATATATCTTAATTTGGTTCTTCTTCATAAAGATTTATGGGAGTGGTCTCTTGAAGAGATATCTAAAATGGTTATATGTACATTTGTTTGACCAAGATGTACTCATCTCCATTTACGAAAGAGGATAGATTCACATTGAGGCAACATGATCTAATTCTAATGCGATTTTTTTGAGGATTCCACTTGAAGAGAAATTTGAATATTTAAATTGGCTTAGATAGTTAACTCATCCTTCAATGAGTGAAAACCTTGAACTTTCAACTGAATTTGACAATGATATAGAAGTTTTATACACAAGTTTGTTTGAGGGAGAGGGGATACTGTTCTATTCTCCTTTCTTGAATACCCAGATCAATTACGCTACATCTAAGCTTCTACCAAAGTGCACATATAGACCGTTGCAAACTTAATGTGTTGTTACTAGTTATTAATTCAATATTTCTCCGAACTTTCATTCATTTGTACCATTTCAACTATCAAATAAACAATCTGCAATTAAGTACTATCCTCAGAAGTCTGGAATTCTAGATGACTAATTGCGCATGCATTTGTGGTGAGTAGTAATACGCTAAGATACTTTAAACAGAGGGTGAATAGAAATGGTACTTGGATTACATCAATTCCTGTGCAAAGTAATATATATATAATAAAAAAAAAAAAAAAAAAAAAAAAAAAACTTTACGCAGATAATTACATCGTTATGAGATTATGAAGAAGCCCGCGCAATTTGGGAAACATCTTTCATCTGCAACTTATCAACACAGTAGATCGTAAGTATCAAAGAAGTGCGTAATAAAAATCTTTATATAATCTAAAAAATCAATGGAGCTAACGATTACAAAGACCGACAAACATAACCGTTCTCACAAACAATTCTGAGAAGAATGAATTTCCATACTCTGAGTGATTCCTAAAATCTCCGTAGCTGGAATGGTATTTCCTTCCTTAACGTCCAGTACTTTGTCCTAAATGCTGGAGATGAGATCTGTACCGAAAATGTTAATTGATTGCCTTCAAACGCTGTAAGCATAGCACCAGATTCTTCAAGATAATGAATCACCATCTGAAAACTTTTATTTCTGCATCGGTTCTCTGAAAACTTGTATTTCATTGAGTTAATGTCGGCATCTTTGGAATTAAGTAGTTAAGAAAATCTCTACTCCTCTTGCACACGCGACACTCAAAAAGGGAGAAGAGAAGCTGTAAGGCTCCTAAGTAGATCCAAGAAAACAGAGATATTAGAAATGACTTGGCCTTCTTGCGCACGTTCTCTCCCTCTCTGATCATCAGCACCCGCAAATGATTGAAGCCCGTCAGAACTTCACAGATAAACTATCCTCGATAGATATCTCCTTGCCAGATAAAGTATAATGAATTAGCCTCCTTCACTTGTCGTATGCCCTTCCTTTGTCTGATGCGTGGCTGCCCCTTCTCAAGTGCGACTCCTCTTCCTGTGCTCCCCCTGCATGTCGATGGGCCCTCCTTTTTGAAACCGCCGAGCAGATTTTCGAGCAGCCTTCCCTCCTGTCGACTTGCGAGCAGTCCCTTCCACATGTCCTCTTTCCTTTTGCAGTAGATCTCCAATATCTTGAAAAAGCTCTGTAATACATATGCAAGTTGTGTCCTTCATAGGTCTCTTCTCCTCTTGTCACGATAGTGATTGATCATTTAATGATAATAACTAATAGAAGATATATATGGCAGTGACCGATGGTTCATCACTAGAACAGAGAGGAGATATCAAAAAACTAATATATGAAATTCATGATTGTCATCGATACATGACTTAGAGAGTGCGGGACAGATATAATGATAGAGAGGTGTCGCTCAATTCTGATTTTGTTCTACAGGCAAGAATTCTACGACTCATATAACAAGAGATGTTGTCTATCAAAGAGAAGTCCACCCCAACGTATGCATCATCTAGATGTTTCAACCTCCAGATGACTTTAAACAGATGCGTCATATTTGATTCTCGTGCTTCAATTTCGGATCGCGACCACAACGTTTCACTCACTTGAACATCTGATGCCCATTCTTACACATCACGCACGAACACATATTCTTCCATGAGCACAAGTAAAATCACTTGTAAATGGGTCCCTAAAAAGCCTCATTTTCAAGCATATACTCCTATCAAACTCTCCAGAGTCTCCACAAAATCAAGATCAAAACCCATCCACTGCGTTTGGCAGCCCAAAACTTGTAATAAACCCCCGGACCCCAGGTATACATCCATGCCCACCTACTAACTACATCACTCTCACACTACATCATTCCACTTAGATCCTAGGTCTACCCCATTCCTAACTACACACACAAGCACCGCGCACTCACTGATTGACTGACTTATCACTAAAAGCTCATGTTAATGTTGTAACAAGGACACAATGTCATTTTTGTGTCCATTGCAATGTTAACATTCATTCATATATTCTTACAGAACCGGCTGCGAATTTTTCAACATGGCTGAGGTGGCAGGAACTAGCTCTCAAACAGAAACGAGCTAGCAAGTGGTGGACTTAGATAGTTTACCCGTTTTGCCTGAGACAAATGAAAGACCAGAAGAATTGCAGGCCATCAAAATCATACCTATAGCGGACCCTCCCAGTGGCCATACCATGCCCGTAGGAAAAACTTCCCACTGGTTTAGTGAAGTTGCAGGACCCTTGGGAGAGGGAACATACCTATGGGAATCAGAGTTGGACTTCAATGGGAAGCAAGGTAAATACCATTTCTTTACAAGAGAATTCGAGAAGTTACAAAATGCAGAAGGTCTACGTTCGGTATGGGAGAAGGCAGGATGGATGTATATTTCAGTGCATGGCTCCCAAAGCCGAACTTCATGCGATGCTACTATCTCATCAACACCTTGACTCCAAACAAGAACCCAAAAGGTGCAAGCTCATTTGTGATCCCATCTCTAACAAAAGGAAATGAGCTCAAGAGGTTTAGGTTATCCAAAAACTTGGTGAGAGAGGCCCTAGATATGCGCGGAATGCATATTCCTACAGAGAAGGAAACCCTAGTGCCAGATTACATGAAGAATCGAAGCCTCACCAAACTCAAGGACATGGTGTCCATGACGCCTAATATTGCAATACACCTTCGCATATGCATGCAACACTTTGCTTTTCCTGCCCAAGATAGATTCACCATGCCGCCCAAAAAGATTTGTTTAGTTTGTATCTGGCAGAGACACAGAGCCTCACCATCAACTTACCCCACTGGATAATTGATCAGATACACCTAGCCCACAAACGATGGCGACGGAAACAAGTTTTATATGGATGTTGTGCTCTGACGAGAATCATTTATAGGTGTTTGGCTTAAGACATCCCTATTCAACGGGCCCTGATGTGGAATCGTGTAGAGCAGTTTAGAGGCAGGACATCCACTGGACCCCCTTCTAAGAAGATGAGAGGTATTGTCCCAAGTCCCTTGTGCTCAGCCACGTGGAGCCACCCTAACACCAGACGTTACCCCTCCACCCCAGAGAGTTCGGCCTTTCACACTACGACTTCCAAGACGCAGCACCGATGGGCCTGACTTGATATTTCCTCCAGTCCCAACCGATCTTGAATTTCCTGGTGGTGCACCCTTGGAAGAACTCACGAATGAAGACTTTGAACAATTGTTACAGGACGTGAAGCTGGAGGCAGAAGAGGCACAACAAGTGGAGAATGTTCAACCGCAGGCGACAACCTCCCAAGTACCTGTCACCACAGTTGAAGTGGATGAAGAGGATGATGAAGATGAAGAACAGGAGGAAGATGAGGAGGATTATGATCAAAAGCATCAAGATGAGCAACAAGAAGTGCCAGAACTTGTAGGTGCACCTGCATATACAGCTCAACTACAAAGGTTATATGACACAATCAAAGCAGTACAAGAAAGGCATCAACTCTCTCTTGTGTCAGGTCAAGCTTTGATGCAAGAAATGCTATCAAATGATGGGGTGGATCAACATTTCATTGAAACCCTCAAATTAGTGTCAGAATCTTTAGGAGTTCCAGAGGCTGTCCATACTGCAGTCCGTGAGTCCGTGAGGTATGACAAACGCAGAGTCGACACATTACCACGAGCAGGTAAGACTATCAGGATGCCCGTCACAAAACAAGAAGTAACCATTGAAGCCACAGCTACCCGCACCACCACCATTGACCTCTCTGCTGAAACCTTCGTTCAGACATCACTCATCTCACCCCAGCGCCCCCCATCACCACCTTCTCCACCCCCACCACCACCTCCCACCATGGAAGAAACGACAGTCATCACCTCTACCTTCACTTATAACCCAACCTCATTCACTTCATTCTCATTTTGAGAACCCACCTCACAAGACACCCTCTTCTCCTTCATCACCAATCCCTTGTACACTTCAACCCTTCTATCCTCCGAACCCATAATTGGCCATCCCATAATTCCAAGTGTGGTTGGAAACCCCGCACCCACAGAAGGCACTTTGTGTTTCCCAGCCTATCCCCCAATACGGATACCTCCATTCCATGACCCTTACTTCCCATCTGTCCCCTACACCTCATTCAACCTAACCGCACCACCCCAACAACCATCCTTCGGGGTGCAGTCCATCAGCACTCCAATATTTCAGAGGCACATTCCCCCGATGTTCGCAACGACATCAATCTACACGAACACCACACTCACTTCATCTACCATACCAACCTACATGGTAGCCCCAGTACACACCACTCTGTCTGACCCAATGGACATTTCACCCACCACAGCACCTCTCCCCACAATTCCACCCTCTCCCCCTCCACTACCCCCCACCTCACCACTCAACACATCATTAGTAGACACAGCATTCACTACCTCCCTTCCCATTCCCACCTCCCCTGCATCCCAAATTTTTCCCCTTGCATCTCATAATGTAAATAGCACGTTCAATACATTACTTCAGTGTGCACATCAACTACAACAAGAATACCATCAATTGGAAGAACGCACTATTGCCCTCCAAGCAAAATCTCAGCGTCTACAAGCTAGAGTCAACACTCTCGAAGATGATTACCAAACGCTTCTAGCAGAACATACCACCTTACAACAGGCTCACACAGAATTGGAATCGAAAACCTCGACAGTGGATGATCAAGCAGTGAAGGAACTGGAAGGTATGCTTGAGTCCCAAATGATATCCAATGCTACACTTAGACGCAATCTTGGACTATTAAGGAAGCATATGGCAGCAGCACTAGAAGAGAACAAGAGGCTTCAACAACAAAACCAAGACAACTTTGAAGCGTCTATGGAAGGAACTGCAGGAGCAACCATTAGCCCTACCAAGTATAGAGCAGTCCCATCAGAAGACATTCGCATCTTACTCGAAGAGCATGCAAATTTCTTGGAGTCATATGAAAAGTTAGAGGTTGAATGTGCGGATCTAAAGAAGCAGATAGCGAGTGCCCCCACAGCTCAACAGGAGCCGATAATCTTGCAACACTCTATAGAAGAAGTAGAAACCCTCCGGAAACAGGTGGCAGAACTCCAAGCACGCCTCTTACCATATGAAAGGCCACCCTCGCCAACTGAAGAACCAGAACCTGAAACAGTTGTGGAAATCCCTGTAGATGATAGCTATGAAGAGCCGTACGAGCTGATGCCCACACCCGACGGTCGGGTAACAGAAGAAGGACAAGACACTTTAGAAATTGGAGTTCCAGATTGGGTCAAAAGGATCGAGAAAGTAGGAAAGACACATGATGATCGCGTTGCCGTGCAAATTCAATCTCTCACAAATCTGGAAGAAACTGTCCTTCGATCTTCTTACTTTCAGAACCTATCCCACCAATGCTTGATCACAACATCAGAGACGCAATACATGCCTTACTTTGTCTTGCTACATGATTATAATGCAGAAGTTAGAAGGCATACAGGGAAGGAGCCCACATTCGCCACTCAATTTGAGCCAGCAGACTTACCGGCAGATGCCCGTGCTGGCTCGATCTTCGAACCCAATTGGCGTGCACGTCTACTAACCGATTACCCTGAGATGATGAGCACATGGGCAACCATGCCACTGTATATCAAGTATAATCCATGCTATTGCCCAATGGTACGTCGCAGATCCTGGCAAGCATTTGCAATCAAGGTACGCAACAATAAAGAATGCTCGGCTTGGGTTAACTATCCATATTTTGCTCCGCCTCGAGGGACCCCAACTGTAGCCTACATGATATCAACAATTCGACACTGGTCTACTCGTCTAAATAATGTACCCGACATAGTAGCGAAAATGTGTATGAAAATATTCGAGCTCATGACCATTGTCTTCAAAACCTTTCGGAAGGTACAAGCTCCATACATCTCTGCCCCTGGATTCTCTCAAGGTAACAAGGATTTAGTCTACGACATGAGCCAGACTCCCTCGGTCACTATAAACTTTGCCTGGCATGCATGAATAAAGTACTTACCCGCATGCTTCAAGCAGACATTTGAGGAAATGTTCTATACGGGATTTTGGGAATATCATTCGGAAATTTTCATTCCCAGACCAACACATTTAATACATCTATTCGCAGTAGAACAAGCCATCCATGCAAATCAGTTACGTCTGCCACATCCGGACATTCTAGGACCAATTGATTGGGATCGCATGATGACAGATTTGGCCAGAGGACTACGCATACAGGAACATCAACTTGCCACTCATGTGGTGGACCATCATTGTAAATACCATTTCATATTTTTGTAGCTCCATTTTGTGCAAGCCAAGGAGTCCTTGAGCTTGAGGAGCTTTAGAAGTACCTACATATCAATTTTCGTATTTTTTAGACTCCGTTTAAGCCCTCAAATAGGCCCTGGAACCTAATTTTTAGCTAGGCCGGACACTAGGTCTGGACAGGGCCAAAACCAGTCAAAAACTATAAATAGAGCTAGAGAGCTCATTTTTGAGGTTAGCTTGTAATTGAATTGAACTTGTAAGAGCTTTTTGAAAGTAATCTAAGAACTCCATTGCTTCTCACTCTTTGTCTTACTGTGTGTGCTCGTGTGTGTGTATGTGTGTGCATGTTAGTGTGCTTCTCACTCACGCACTTGTGCCTTCACTTGCTCGAGGTCATCATACCATCCTCACGTCTTCCCGGATTGATATTAAAGGAGGTGCTACTCATCACTGAGCTACAGCTATGCAGGAAGAATATAATGCATTGATGGAAAATCAGACATGGGAGTTGGTTCCTAAACCAAATAGCCAGAAGATCATTGGATGCAAATGGGTCTACAAGACAAAGAGTTTTGCAGATGGAAGTGTGTCTAGGTATAAAACTAGACTTGTTGTGAAAGGTTTTGCTCAGACTTATGGTGTAGATTATGATGAAACATATAGTCCTGTGGCAAAGATGACAACCATCAGGACACTCGTAGCTATTGCTGCATGTAAAGGTTGGAAATTATGTCAATTATATGTGAAGAATGCTTTTTTAAATGGTTATATTTCAGATGATGTTTTCATGGAGCAACCACAAGGATTCAAAGATGGAAGATATCCAGATCATGTGTGCAAGCTCAAGAGAGCTTTGTATGGTTTGAAGCAGGCCCCAAGGGCATGGAATTATAGACTTGTGAAGTTCTTGAAAGAACTTGGATTTCAAGTATCTAAAGCAGATAGTAGCTTGCTTGTTAAAGCAAGTGATGATGGGTTCATATACATGTGCATATATGTTGATGATATAATTCTTACAGGTACAAATGAGAAAGGCATTCAAAGCCTAAAGAAGCAAATGGAGAAAGAGTTCAAAATCAGTGATTTGGGAGACTTGTCATATTTCTTGGGCATGGAGATTTCATATACTCAACATGGAGTGTATGTGACTCAAGAAAGGTATTTGAGAAACTTGTTAATCAAGTTTAAGATGAATGATTGTAGGGTAGCACCTACTCCAATGGAGATGAATCATAAATTGAGTAGATGTGGAGGTGAAGAGTACAAGGACATGAAATTATATCAGAGTTTGATTGGTAGTTTGATTTATGCTACTTTAACTAGGCCTGACTTATCATATGCAGTGGGAGTATTGTCCCAATTCATGCATTGTCCTAGGAAAGAACATTGGATTGCAGGTCAAAGAGTGTTGAGGTATATTAAGGGTACACTCAAAGAGGGTTTGTATTATGGTTTTACATCAGATACAAACATCAAGATATATAGTGATGCAGATTGGGCAGGTAATCCTGATGATAGGAGATCAACATATGGATACTTGTGTTATGTGGGAGATAAGTTAATTTCTTGGTGTTCAAAGAAGCAACACATAGTTGCTTTGTCATCTACAGAGGCTAAGTACAAAGGCATGGTTGAAGCTGCAAAGGAAGTAATATGGCTTAAGACTCTCATGAAGAGTTGTGACATCATACAGAGTACACCTACCATTCATGGGGATAACATGAGTTCATTGTATTTAGCTGCTAATTCTGTTTTCAATGCCAGGACCAAACACATTGAGATTCAGTATCACTTTCTAAGAGAGAAGGTGATAGATAAAGAGATTTAAGTCATACATACTTCAACAAAAGATCAGATAGCTGATATGCTAACCAAAAGCTTGGATGGACCAAAGCTACAGAGATTCAAAGACATGGCAGGTATAAAGAAGATAGAGAAAACCTCAATTGATGATTGAGGGGGAGCTGTTGGTGCAGGGCAATCAACAATTGAAGTTTTAATTAAAGTTTGGAAGTCAAGTACTAAAGGAAAGTTCAAGTTATGAAGCATGGAGGAAGTGCATATTCAGAAGTTGAAAGAGATGTACACATATGTACATTAGTTCAGAGATAGTTCACTTATACTTTTGTATAGTCATGATATTGTAAATATTTGCCTATATATACAAGGAAAAAGTCGGGACAAATATGAGAGAGCATGAGAATAGAGTGATCAGTAGTTGTATGAGTCATTAGACATCTTAGAAGTGAGTTGAGTCTCTCTCATCACTCAGTTGTAAATTTCTTCAGAAATGGAAGAAAAATTGCGCCCGATGTTTCTATGCATTCTCCTTCTATGCTTGATCATTTCAAGAATCCTTTTGTAGATGTCTAAGTCCGTAGTTAATGAGTCTATGGTTAGAGTTTGAGAGCCTAATTGTAAACAGGCTATGAGAATTAAGTGTAGGAACATTCATATGTGAAGAAGTATTCACTAGTTCCTGAAAGCGGCGCAAAATTTGATGTTAAAGTTTTGGTCAGTTCTCCTTCCACATTGTAAAGTTTTGAGCAAGCAAGCACTCAATCTTTAAGTTCGAAGGTAAGCTATCTATGGCTAAAAGCATTTTCATAAACGGGTTCTAGATTGAGAGAACCAAGTGTTAAAAGTTATAGGTGTCTAAATCGATTTCTCAGAAGAGCAGTTTTAGACATAGGTAACTTGTTGAGATCATTTCTCAAGATATACTAAATTTTTTGGAGTGATTCAACTTGGAGAAGGTGCGCAAACTATGGGCGACACTTCTGCAAAGTTTCATAAAAAACTTTACACAATTGATAAGGTAATGAGAGAGATATGTGCAGCAGACTTTCTGTGTAGTCATCTTCTTCATAGAATTTTTAAAATCTTTATAATTGAACATTGATCCTCTAAATTTGGAGAAGGTTTGAGTTATTCTTGTTATAGAGGTGCTCTTATTCCAAGAGTAACTTGTTCTTTTGGAGATTAACACTCTCCATCATACATGCCCTGCCTTTCTCTCATAACAACATGGTTCCTCATTCTTTCATCTTCATGTTCATTTTTCATCTAGAAAACATGATGTAGATAAGGTTTAGAGGGAGAATATAAAAAATTCTCATCCGTGGATTTTGTTTATATGCACGAAATGGCATAAACATTCAAATTAAACACTATCTATATACTATACAACGTAAAGTTCAAAATGAATTATTTCTTTATCGAAAGGCTAATTGCAGTACGTATGTATGTATGCATGCATTCATGTGAGAGGATTTATAGATGAAATAATATATAATGCATGATTACGATTAGGAAACCTCTAGCCTTATTTAAAGCTACCAAAATGGCCAACTCTACATGGCCACATCAATGTTTTAAGGTATGAAGGTTTTGGTGCACTAATGGCCTTCTATGGATATCTCTCTGATTTGTACACCATCTACATAATGCAATGAGCACTAGGTGTGTAACCCTTTCAATTTCTCATATCTTATAACTTAGTATTAATTCCTAGATATTCTCTCGTTAAGATGAAAATATCATTCTCACTTACATCCTAAAAAACTCATTGTTATAAGGAAGCCACTTTGAACATGAAGGAAAATCATATAATATTTCTATTATTTATTCATTGGAAAGAAAATTATATTTCTTATTAAAACATTAACATTTTGATTTACTAGAATAACAAAGTCTAGATATAGCCCCATATTATGTCGACTCTTCTCGTTTATGTTTGGACATATATAGACTATCTCTAAATATCATACGTTTGGGAGTAGATTTCAGTTATGTCTTTCTTCTTTTTTTTAATAGAAGGAAGTTCGTCCTTAGCCTATTCTCCCGGACTTTAATTAAAATAAAGAGGAAAAGTTACAAGTGAATGGGACTAGTGCCCATGGGACCCCCCAAATCCCACAATGCAAGGGAGGAGTATGGAAAGCTAGAGGGCGTTACAAATGAGGTGGATAAATCTATTATCTCCCTCATGTGGGACCCATTTGGGTTTCAACTTGTTGTTTTTGAGGAGATAAATACAGTGATGTCTAAACAGTGGAGATCTCTTATCTAGAGAGATTCTTTTACCTATAAGAAACAAGGATTTCTCGATCGACCATTCCTTAGGAGTTTGGCCAAAATTGATAGCACATCGCTCCCTCCAAATCTTCCAAAGAGTCTCACCCCTGATGGCATTCCACAGCCTCAATGATCAGCCGACCCCCTCACCCAACAATGCATGTTGCCAATTGATTTGGTTCGTGAGTCTCAATACCTACATCACGTGATGCCAGATAACACGGGACTTGGGGCAATCAAAGAACAGGTGAGCTAAACCTTTGATGCATCGATGGCAATGCTTGCACCATGGAAGCACACCACAGATTTTGTTATCCCTTGCATTGGACCAAATTCCCTTATGCAAGATCTGCCACATGAGAACAGACTTTTTGATCTCAATTAGGGGGTGCCAAATAGACATGAACTTTAGTTCTCATCGAAGTTTGGTCCAAGAAAGGCACCACCTCTTGTTAAGGGTGTAATGAACATCTAAGTTCTCTTTGAAGTTGGGGATTATGGATATTTTCTTACCATTGCTCCAATTGAGGCCCTCCAGGCAAGGAAGATCCTATCCGTAGAGAAGGCGGGTAGTTGAGCAGTCCCATGCTAAACACCTACCTTGAAGAAGAGTCCATTCCTCGAGGGTAACTCTATGTCTCAGGTCTAGGTCTCTGAACCTAATCCACTGGCTGGTCTCTTGTTTCCAGAGCTGTTTCCACTGTTTGAACCCCTTGTTCCATAACCGCTTGCAGTTTGGAGGTTCCAAGGCTCCACCCCCTAATGCCGCTGATCGGCAACCAGATAGATTCATTTTGTCTTATCCCAAGCGCCCACTTCCACTCATCACTGATTCTGATGAATTGTTTGGCCTTGTTCCAATTCTTCCATAAAGAACACATGAGGCTAGAGCCTTTAGGGGACACCGGGTGAGGGAATAACAAAAGTGTGAGAATCCCTATGTCCTTCCAACTAGGATGGCCAATTAAAGTAAGGTCTTCCATGTTTTTGAAGATCAATTTAGCCCAAGAGGACTCACTATTGCCCCAAGCCTTGATAAGCCACTTTGCTGCCAGCTTGTCAGCCAACCCAAAGATATCCAAAATACCCAAGCCCCCTGAGTCTTTTGAGCTAATGCAAGTTTTCCATTTGATTTTGGGAATCCCCCTCTTGTTGGGGTCCCCGGTCCAAAGGAAGTTTCTGCAGATTCTTTCCACTTTGGCCAACTCTTTCTTCTTAGGTCTCCAACACGAGATGAAGTAAATAGTCGTTGAAAGCATAAATGTGTTAACAACCATAACACGTCCTGCCAAGTTGACTTGCATACCTTTCCGATGATTTAGTTTGCTATCCAGCTTGGCTAGCACCCAATTCCATCGTTATGTCTTTCTTCTTATTGCCTCATGGCATCATCCCAATTACTATTAAAACCCCTTTTAAATATCCAATCTCAATCATTCTCTTAGGAGATTATTATCTAGGAAGAATGTGAAATTATCATCATTTCTTTCTTACTATTGTAAAGTGATTTGAAATGAAAAATGTTTGTTTGTTCAAAAGGGCACATGTTCAGTTTTAAAGTCCTCCAATTCTTAGTGTTTCCTTGTGTTGAGAACTTGCATCTATCAAAGATGTTATGCATAAGTGAAAAGTGGAAGGTGAGGAAGGAAAAGAGCATTCCTTAGAGAAAATGAACAAAATATAGTAACTATGCTAGTAATCATATATTGCATGCCAGAACATGACTAAGTTCAAGGAACTTATTTGCTTCTATATCAAAACGTTTTGATCTGCTTTCGATGGTGTCTCTCATCATGGATCCCTTAAAGATATTCCTTGTTTGTTGCTTGAATATCACTGCAAGATCATATGAAAAATATCATAGTGG
This sequence comes from Ceratopteris richardii, assembly GCA_020310875.1. NCBI lineage: Eukaryota > Viridiplantae > Streptophyta > Polypodiopsida > Polypodiales > Pteridaceae > Ceratopteris > Ceratopteris richardii. The sequence continues at coordinate 35,082,010 of CM035434.1, read as the reverse complement.
GGTCTCCACATTTCTCTTTGGTGTGCATTCATGTGAATAAATTTATCCTTTCTCATGTTTTCTCCATTTCCATTATTAAATGTTTTCCCACATAAAGTTCTCTTTTTTGAGTAACATCTATACTCTATTCAAAGAAAGAATTCAAAGTTTCATTCAAGAAATAGATGATAGGATCCATAACATTTTAAAATTTGCTACATGCAAAGGAAGGCCATTATAAGCTTTCAAGGACATTGCAAAAGATAAGGGATTTTATTCATATTAATGGAAAGATCATCCCAAAAAAGGATCAAAAGAACTAGAAAGGAGGATAGTAAACCTTCCTTCCCCTTGGTAGGGTATCAAATTTCATTACATCTGATTTCCCTCAAATATGAAGGTCAATGTGTAATGACAACCCCACTGAACCTTGTCTACACTAGCCTTTTAAGGCATAAGAATTAAGAGACATAAAAGTCCCCACCTCTTTTTTCTTTGTGATAAAAGGAAGTTCGGCCTTAGCCTATTCTCGTGGACTTTAATTAAAATAAAGACGAAAAATTACAAGTGAATGGGACTAGTGCCCATGGGACCCCCCAAATCCCACAATGCAGGGGAGGAGTAAGGCGAGCTAGAGAGCATTACAAATGAGGTGGATAAATCTAGCATCACCCTCATGTGGGACCCATTTGGGTTTCAGCTTGTTGTTTTCGAGGAGATAAATACAGTGATGTCTAAACGGTGGAGATCTCTTATCTCAGGAGATTCTTTTACCTAGACGAAACAAGGATTTCTCGATCGACCATTCCTTAGGAGTTTGGCCAAAATTGACAGCACATAGCTCCCTTCAAATCTTCCAAAGAGTCTCACCCCTAATGGCATTCCAAAGCCTCGATGAGCAGCCGACCGCCTCGCCCAACAGCACCTGCTGCCAATTGATTTGGTTCGTGAGTCTCAATGCCCGTGTCACGTGATGCCAGATAACACGGGACTTGGGGCAATCAAAGAATAGGTGAGCTAAATCTTCGATGCATCGATGGCAACGCTTGCACCATGGCGGCACACCACAGATTTTGTTAGCCCTTGCATTGGACCAGATACCTTTATGCAAGATCTGCCACATGAGAATGGACTTTTTGATCTCAATTAGGGGGTGCCAAATAGACATGAATTTTAGTTCCCATCAAAGTTTGGTCCAAGAAAGGCACCATCTCTTGTTAAGAGTGTGATGAACATCTAAGTTCTCTTTGAAGTTGGGGATTCTGGATAGTTTCTTTCCATTGCTCCATTTGAGGCCCTCTAGGCAAGGAAGATCCTGACCGCAGAGAAGGCGGGGAGTTGAGCGGTCCCATGCTAAACATCTTCCTTGAAGAAGAGCCCATTCCTCTAGGGTAACTCTAAGTCTTGGGTCCAAGTCTTCGAACCTAATCCACTGGCTGGTCTCTTATTTCCAGAGTTGTTTCCACTGTTTGAAACCCTTGTTCCATAGCCGCTTTGCAGTTTGGAGGTTTCAAGACTCCACCCCCCTAATGCCATCAATCGGGAACCAGATAGAGTCATTTTGTCTTATCCCAGCCGCCCACTTCCAATCATCACTGATTCTGATGAATTGTTTGGCCTTGTTCCAACTCTTCCATAAAGAACACACTAGGCTAGAGCCTTTAGGGGACATCGGGTGGGGGAGAACAAAAGCGTGATAATCCCTATGTCCTTCCAACCAGGATGGCCAACAAGGGTAAGGTCTTCCATGTTTCTGAAGATCAATTTAGCCCAAGAGGATTCACTATTGCTCCAAGCCTTGATAAGCCACTTTGCCGCTAGCTTGTCAGCCAAACCAACGATATCCAAAATTCCCAAGCCCCCTGAGTCTTTCGGGCTAATGCAAGTTTCCCATTTGATTTTGGGAATCCCCCTCCTGTTGGGGTCCCCAGTCCAAAGGAAGTTTCTACAGATTCTTTCCACTTTGGCCAAGTCTTTCTCCTTAGGTCTCCAACACGAGATAAAATAAATAGTTGTAGACAGCATAAATGTGTTGACAACCATGGCACACCCTGCCAAGTTGACTTGCATACCTTTCCTATCCAACCTGGATAGCACCCAGTTCCAACGTTGGTCCATTGAGATGTCGAATCCCATCGGGATGCTAAGGAGACGGAAGACTTGACCCCTAGGGATACCTTGACACCCCTGATCTAACAACAATTGGGGTGTCGGTCCGTGGATTGCTCTAAAAGCAGTTTTAGCATGGTTGATTTTCGAACCAGACGCCACACAAAAGGTGTCGAGGCACCACCAAAACACCTCAATGTTGTTTATATCGTTATGCACAAAGGCATTCATGTCATCGGCAAAAAGTCTCGCTATCATTTGGCGATGATTTAGAGGTAGGGAAAGACCCTTGAGATTGCCAGCGTCCATGTGATGCTTGAATAGGCGACTGAGTCCATTCGAGGCGATAGCGAAGAGTAATGGAGCCAGAGGGCAGCCTTGCCTAATTGATCTTTTTAAGCGAATGGGCTCAGAAAGCTTACCGTTGATATTTATTCTAGTCGAAGCATTTCCAAGAAGAGTGGAAACCATCTTCATGAACTTTTGGCTGCATCCAAGGTCTTTCAATGATTGAAGAATAAAGTCCCATTCCAATCTATCCTACGCTTTATCGAATTCGATCTTGATGAATACCAGATCTTGCGCAGACTCCTCAGCAAATGCAAGGCCTTCCCAAATATCGACAATTGCTTCGAGTATAGATCTATCTTTGATAAAACCTTTATGGTCCTCACAAAGCCAAGACTTTAAATGACAAGAGATTCTGTTGGCGATAACTTTTGCAATTATCTTGTATCTTGTTTGCAGCATGGTAATCGGTCGCCAGTTTTCAATCTTGTTCTTATCTCCCCTTTTGTGGATTAACTTGATGATGCCATTATTAAGACACTCAGGGAGGGCACCGAAGGAGAGATCATCTTGCCACACCAGACGCAGTGGGGTGGCCACCTCATGTTTGAAGGACTTGAAAAACTCATTGGTGAGACCATCAGGACCCGGACTTGTCCCATTGGGAAGAGCATCAATAACCTTGATAATTTCATTCTCTGAAATGTTAGCATCCAACAGAGAAATCATGTTCTGTGGGATTCTTGATTGAGTAACCCTTAAGATGGTTGCCATGGAGTCACGCCTATGCGGGGTCAGAGGAGCTGAGACCCCGAGAAGATGGGTAAAGTGTTCGACGATGATAGAGCTATTCTCAACTTCCGTGCTACATTCGACTCCATTGTTATCGACCAATAAGGGGATGGATTCCCTAGCTTGTTTCCTTTTGAGGATGTTACACATCTCTTTCGATGGTTTGTCAGCCTTCCCTGCCCACCAATCTTTGAAGAATATTTGAAGATTTTTTCTTTGAACCTCCTCCTCTAATCTGAGTCTTCCCCTGATTTTCAAAAGACCTTGTTGGCATTGTAAGTTACCTTTGTTCACCTCTTCTTCAAGTCGTGAGAGCCTCCGGTACACCGTTTCTCTTCTTTTTCTTCGGATATCTCTTATAGCCTTTTGAGTCCTAATCAGAATTTTTCGAGTCCTTTCCACCGCGCTTCTCCAACACTTGGCTAGTTCATTGCAGTGGGCAAAGGCTTCTGCCCACACTGTAGAAATTTCTTGGTGGACAGACGGGAGGGAAAACGATGTCTGACAAGCATGAAACCAAGGGGCTTTCTGGAGCATGGGAATCGGTTTGAAAGACAGAGTAATCAGGTAGTGGTCTGAGATAGTCAGGTCCATGTGTTGGGAAATCAACAGGCTACTCCACTGGAGGATGGTGTTTTGATCGATGTAACATCTATCAAGTCTTGCTTTCCTCAAAGAGTCCCCCAATTGGAGATTTGACCAGGAGAATCCCTTCATGTCTTTCACCTCGACGAGGTCGAGATGGAGCTTGATTTTATCCCATATCTCTTTCTCCTGGCCGTCAATAATTTTTCCCTTGTTATTCCATCGATCCTCCGGAAACTCAACCATGTTGAAGTCCCCACAAATCAAAACATTATGTGAGAGGGAGTCGAGAGAAGCCCAGGTATCAACTCTATCTGCCTCTCCATTAGGGGCATAAATTGAGACCACAATGAACTGAAAATGGAACCCGATAGAGGCAGCAATCCAACGATGATTCCGACCTTCAAAAGTCGAGCTCACACTGCCAGACAAGGAGTGACTAATACCGATCACCGCACCCCCTGCTCCCCTAGGGTGAGAAGTGGAGAACCAAAGGTGGTTCGGAGAAATGCATTTAAGCCGTTTCTGGAGATCCTCTCCATCGATCTTAACCTCTTGTAAGCAGATGAATTCTGGGTTGAGGCACTTGTCTTTGAACCACTAGCCAAGAATCGCCGCTCTTGACGGGTCCGACAAACCCCTAACGTTTAGTGATGTGAATTTCATTATTGATGGTTGCCCTCTTTGAGGGGAGGGACCCGCTTTTTTCTTCTTGTGATCTTCTTTTTTCCTCCCAGCTTCTTGACTTAGGATCCTACTCTTGAGGGGGCTCTTCCATGGCATACCTGATGGCTGTTTTCCTTTTAGCTTTTACTTTTGTTGCGGTAATCTTGCAATGCATACCGGAAGGGTAGGACCAAGGAATGAGCTTTCACTGTCTGGGTTGTCTTCATTGCTAGTAGTGAAGCCTTCCTCTTTACTCGTGGTGTAACCTTCTTGGTTGTCTTCTTTGCTGGTAGAGCACCCATGGGTATTATCAGTGGGGTCTTCTTCATAATGGTTGCCCCCTGAGAAGTCGACACCTCTTTCCATTTATATCACGAACACATGCTTAATTTTAGAGTTTAGGTTAGCTAGATCTTGGATTTTCTACAAATGTACTGAAATGCATGCTAGATCTCGGAGTTCAGGTTAGCTATATGTTGGATTTCTTATGAATGTACTAAAATGCATGCTTCTTGTTTGACATTTCGGTTATGTGAACATTGAGGCTCGACTTCCTTTCGCATGTGCATGGCATATCTACCTCGAGTAACATTTTTCTTTCAAAGAGGGAGTGTGGCCAAAGCTTAATCTTCCTTATAGCTTGAATTGATTGAAAGAACAATTGTAGAGGTGAACAAACATAGTACACATGGGACCCCCCTGTATCCCAAGTACTTGAAAGCGACACCAGAAAATAACTGCTCCAAGCCACACATTGGAAACTAATTTAAATTGCCCGAAAGCATTACAACTTGCCTAGGGCCCACAAATGTCCAGCTGTAGTAAGGAGGGGTTGATCCCTTGCCCCTACCTCAAGTGATGGGCCCAACCACACAGCCTAGCATATGCCCCCTATCCCTCTCGAGTAACATTTATAGGGTTTGGCCTCAAAAAGTGGTACCATTTTTCAATGTCTTTTATTTGATGGTCATTGGAAACTAGCATATCTTGGAAAGCGTGGTAAGATATGTATCTATACCTGATAAGTACAAAGTGTACCTAGGCACCTACTACTCCTTGTCTTGGAGGCTGCAAGGAGCAGCTCCGAAGACAAAGACTATATAAGCAGGCATGTGTCAAAATCGGTAAAAGGCAGCGCACTTCTATAGTAAACAACTCCCTTCAAACGGAATAGGAAATTACGCATGTCCGAAGAGGCAATGTTTTCCAATTTAAACATTATTTTATTTCTTCTCCGTAGAAAAAAAGCCACAGAACTCAACGTGGCACTCATGGCGTAGCTCTCCCTTACCAATGAGAATCTTAGCTGTCGGACTGGCGGTCCGGCCGCCAGGACGGCGCCACAGATCCTCCGCTGATTTGCGGAGTGCGCTGGTAGCTTGGTTGCACAAGCAATCTCTTCGCCTGCCTCGCAGGTCACCCGCTCCAATGCGAGGGCACATGTCGCGGTGTAAAAGAGATACTCAGGAGTCAGAAGCAGACTGCGCGGGGCTCGACTCCCGACAGTCGACCTCCAGTCGCGCCGCTAGACTACGTCATACACGACAGTCGCGATGTTATGGAAGGCAGGCTGAGCTGAGCTTTTGTACCGAGTCGCATTATCGCATGCAACGGTGCAGCGTGCATTGTAGAGTGCAGGAGGGTCCAGACTGCATATAGCCTAGACTCCTCCTCGGCGCTCGCCTCTCTCGCGATCTGGATTCAAGGGGAAGTCCGAGTACCGAGGCCCCCGTGGCCCCTGGAGCAGCGCCGCGCTGGAGGCAGGACTGAGGAGAGGGAGGTCGTACGCGCAACATCGTGCAAGGACGCATTTGCGCTCCCGAGAGACGCAACTTTGGGCTGTCCGCGCAGCTCAGTTTGGCAAACCTTGCACTCCTGGAAAGTAAAGTCTGCGTACCCGCATGGAGGAAAGGGCGACGTTGACGGACTGCGACCCGCGCAAGGTGGATGTCGCCACGCGTCGCAAGATGGCTGCGTCACCCCTGAGATATGTGACATCTCTGTGGCTTCATAATTTGGCATCAATATCGATTTGCCAGCTTACATCTCTTTTTTGTACTAGTTTCACATGCGTCCGGTCAACCCGAACTCTGACCACTACGGCCTCAGCCACTGCGGCCAGTCCTGCCTTTCCTTTCCCAGAGCGTCTCCATCATCTATGTTGTACCACTGAAGACATCATCAATCCACGAGAAAAAGTACGCTGCTCACCAAAAAGCTTTCCCTCAAATAAAAAAAGCAAAATTTCCAAATCGTGCTCTCAGTGCGTTCCAATTTCAGAACATGTGACACAAGAAAGCTCTCTCTCTCTCTCTCGCACACACACACACATCCATGGTCCCCCATTGGGCAAAAAGATGAACCAAGAAAAATAATGAGATGTTCCACAAAGGATGAAAACGAAAAGCAAAAAGAATATGAACGGTCATCTTATCATTAAACAATTGATAGCTTCACTTGTTGGGTGGCATTTGTAATGGTGGTGGTGCCTCATTCTAGAGGGCATTAGGTCCTCTATCTCAAAGGGAGGGGAAGGAAACTTCTAAACCCGTGTTACCTCTAGGCTATTAATTTGGTTAGCATGTTACTCTAGAACCTATTAAGATCTTTAGAGTGCATGATTTGCAAGTCCCATAGTGATCTTCTTGCTAGCAAGGCAACAAACTATTCATGTGTCACTTGTGATGGATCTTCAATTTATTTGGTCATTGACCTTTGACTCATCTCTGTAGGGGTTTTTCACCATCACATTTCATTATCCTTCATATCAACTACTTATGAAATCTTATGAAGTTGTATGTCTCTACTTTGAGGATACATGAAATCTTATGATACTATGTCCATTGAAATGTATGATTCTATGTTCCACTTAATCAAGCATCATGGAGAACAGTTCACAAGACAAGACCCATAACAAAGACAATGTTTGGAGTTATTGAACTTAAACATAAAGACCTCACAAAGAAACAACAATTGCTAGACTTCTAATCAAGTTCATTATCAAGTTGAGATTAGTGAGACTTCATGTTGTGCACTTCATGGTCCTTCACATCAATAAACATGCTCACCTTTAGACCATACTTTGGATGAGCTTTGAGGTTGCAAGTTAGTCGCTTTTGATGTTTTGGATCACTTATCTTTGAGTAGTTATATGACTCTATTATGTGGGATATGGACATGGTTTCTCACCACATCATGAATATCTATAGAGCAACTAACATGGAAACAAGCCTTATTGATGGAAAACTTCTCCTTCTCATCAAAATTTTGATGATAAAATAGGAGCATCATGAAGGAAGATATGTGTTTAAAGAAACATGATCATTTTTGTCAAAGTTAATGGTACCACTCCTTGAAAACAAGTTCCATTTTAGTGCCATATTGGTTTAAGTGCACTCTAATTTGGGACATGAGAATCGATAAACACCTCTCTCTCTCTCTCTTTGTCTCTCTACAATTGTGATATTTTAAATACTTGAATTTTGGGTGTATAGTTATTTTTCCATATTAATCAGATTTTTCCACAAAGAGTATTTTTTAGGCAAACGAAGGACTTCTTAGGGAAGAATCTCCCTTCTTCATCTTAGAATGCTAGAAGATTTTACAATTATTCCCTAAAAAATGTGTTACTCTTACTGAATAAAAGAACAAAATTTCTAAAAAAAATGTTCAATGTTTGGACTTTGCAAAGTCTTCCCAAGATATGATACATTGGAGCCTCCATAGGTATTATCATTGGGATGAAGATACCACCAAGGAATCCCAAATGAGGTAATAAATTGAATAAAAATCTAGTTCTAGAATTAGATAATAATCCTTTCTCACATGTACATCTTTCAACATGGCTTCCATTCTCTCTTTAGAGTTTACCTTCCCTCTCTTTACCTCTCTCTATCCCTCTCTCTCCCTATTTTTCCACCTCCCTTGCTATGAAACCCTAAACTTCCTTAATATAAAGTATATCAAAGAAATGCATACTTTTTCTTGTGTATTCAATATCAAGTTAGGGTAGCTAGTTGAAAACGTGGAAGAGTGTAGAAATTAAAATCATGGGAAGATGGAATCTTCAAAGAAGGAGAGGATTATTTATGCAAGTCAATCTTTATGGAAAAAATAATTTTCCTTTTTTTTTAAAGGATGTTCAGTAGGCAACTACTCCCCCAAGATTTAACATTGGAAGTACAATTGTACACATGAATAGGCATAGTATCCGCGGGACCCCCCTGTATCCCACAAAGTAGGGTTTAGACTGGGTTACAACTAGTAGGTTTGGTTACAATTGGTTTAAAGTGACCAAAACCATTTCATGTCCAGACCAAGGGTTGAACTGATTTGGACCTCTGCCTCAAGAAGCCAAAGCTTTACCAAAATTATTTTCATAGAAATCAACTTTCTTTCAATTTATACAAAGAAAGCTACCATGAAATGAAAGATATGAAATAAAGAAAGACATTGGAAATACAGGAAATTTATTTTCACGTATACACAAATACAAACCTCTCTTTGCACATATTGGATATTTTATACTTACATATAATGAGTTATGTTTCACCATATTACTTTTGTAGCTTAAAAAATGTAAATCTTGGTTTGAGTTTGTTTTTTCATTTTCATTCCATTATAATATCCATGGCATTCACAAGATAATCATTTACTCCCATCTTGATGGATCCATTAGCTCTTGATGACAAGCTATTTGATGATTTCAATTTACCACTCACATGCTTTCATTACGATAGTTTTGAAAAATTCACCTATAAATTTTAAGTGAGATATCTTAAATATTTTGAAATTAATTAAATTATAAAAAATAAAGAATAAAAATAGACAACAATCATTTAATTATGCAAAAATTTGAATGTATCCCTAGAGAAAGACAATAAGTATATAATTCAATAGGTGTTAAGGTTTTTGGTCGAGAAATCATTAAATGATGACACATGGAAATATGCCTTTACAAATATCTTGCTTTCACAAAATGCTTGATGACAATTGTAAGGAGCTAGAATGCAATCTTTTTTGAAATATTTTTCATTCTCACACATTCCTTTTCTAACTGTACAAAACAAAAGATGAAAGCAAAAAAGGCATCCAATACATTTAAGAGATATAGAAAATAGGGGCCATTGAAAGCATATGATATCATTCACCTTGAGACATCTTGATCTAAAAAGGGATACAAAGAAAAATAATGATGTTGAAAATATGAAAATATTCCACTTTTTATTCTCTTTTCTTTATTAAAAAATTATCATGTTGACAAGTATAAATTTTCTAGGCTTTAAATCAAGCATACATGATCCTAAGACGTCATTTTACAATTAGAAGCATAAGAATATAAGATTGAAGAAATTGTATCAAGAAAATGGGATCATGCAAAAGAGATAGTTGATATATTCCCTACTTCCATCACATTACAAAAGTCCAAGGAAGAAAGGTAAGGATTTCATTTTGATGTCGTGTTTGATCAAATGACATATTATTTTGTATTTTTTTGTAATTTTCTTTAATTAGAAAAACTTAAAAGTCAACTTTGAGTTTCCATTCTATACCGGTACATGAATGCATTATTGTGCAAGACATCACATATAGACGTAATAATTACATATATTATTTTATCACATAAATATAAATTATCAAGTATGTCTTTATATTAAGTAGTTTATAAAAAAGTATTCGATATAGGATTCTATTTTCTAAAGAGAACATTTTAAAGTACTAAGGCTGCATGTAGTACCTTTGTACATTCTTTAGAATCATATTTGAACCTCCATGTTGTATGTGTTCTTATATCACTTTATGAGTGACATTATGAAACATTTATATTTAATATCCCTTTCTCATTCATATCACCTTCCTATGCTATTATTCTATTCATTCTTTTAGGAAAAATGCATCAATTCCACATAAACATTTATGTGGATCGTCTTCACACAAGAATCATCATTGTATGTACTCAATTGATTATGTTTTACATAAAATATTTTTCCTTAACATTTAGTAAACATCTTCAAAACATCAAAGAATTTGTATTAGTTATATATTATATATTAGATAGAAAGATGTTAAGTAAACATTTTCATATCAATATAATGAAGGGATACTTGTGATAGGAATAGTAGATGTAGTGGTCCATATTGATTTTGAAATAATAATGGTCAACATAATGATGGTAGGATATCTACAAGGCGTTATAGATGTGATGCAAGTAATGATTTATACTTGTGCCTCCTAAAATGGGTTCCCAAGGTGCTAGATGTGGTGCTTGAGCAATTATTGACACAAAGATTTTTGGCAAATTGTCCTAGAAGTAAAATGGAAAGAGACTACTACATATGCAAGAATGAACCTAAGATTGTAGTTTTCTTGTAGAGCCTCAATTTTTCATGGAGGAAGAATGCTCAAATTCCTTGTGCAGTTTGAAGCATGAATGATCTCACATGTATACTCACAAATACCTATGTTCACTCCAATGATTGGTTCTCTAAGTTCCTATGGAATGAACCCAAGAGATTTAGGTAACTAAAACTAGACTGAAAATGCAATTTATCTCACTCAAAATATTTGTTTCTACTCTAAGAACAAAGGCCTCCAAGACAAACTACTCACTGCCTTCACAAAGCATATACACAGAGACCACTGTTCACTCATGATATGGTTTCTTTCAGAATATGCAAAGTTAAGAACAAATATTTGGACCAACTTAAGAAGACTATATTAGCTTTCTAACAAGCAAAAGGTTATAAAATATGGATAACATATGAAGAGAAAACTCTACTCTACACTCATAACTATCTAGCTCCTTCACAGAAAAAACAAAGTGTGAGGTATGGCTACCTAAAGTCAGAAAAAATCACTCAAGCAAGAAGATATCTTTCTTAGTAAGGGCACTACTAGCTTATTCAAACTTCGAAAGTGATAACACAGATGGGATCACACCAATTTTGAAGTACATGATGCATTTATATGACTTGGAAAAGATTCCCTAAATCATAGGATGCTCTTTTCCTAAAAAATAGGATTCATCACACCTAAGTGTTAGAGGTGATTGATTGTGAGATTTGTGAGGGATTCAAATTCAAATTGGGATGCAAGAGTTAATATGTCAACACACTGATCCTAGGTACTTCTGTGTTGGACTTGCAACTCCTTAGTTGCTACCTTCTCTATGATGAAGTGATAATGTACCTCTATATGCTTGCTTCTAGCATTTAACATAGGAATGGTAGATAACTACACACCATTCGTGTAGAACGATCACAAATTGATGTTTATGAAGACCAATGAATCCAAGAAAGTATAGGGATGAATTCAAAGAGAAATTTAGTTGCAAATAAATGTCAAGAAGAATGAAGAGGGTCATGAATAAAGAACTTGAGATATGGCAGTGCATATATTCACTTTAGAGGATTCTAATTAGTGTAACATAGTTAGGAAATGAATAAGACAAGGGAATAAAAATGTATCAGTCATGATCAAGTTACAAATTTGTGGCTATATAAGTGAATCGTGTCATTAGAAAGGTAGAGAGTTCATTGCCATACTGAGGATAGATGTGTCGACGGAAATCAATAGATTTAGAGCTTAGTCTGATTCTCATTTCTCTCAGGATGATCTCGTGGATCAAGATTCCTTGTAAAAATATCTAATTCAATAGTAAAACAATTTGTGTGTATGATTCAGAGAAACAATCACATGTCAACTCTTTGAAGTAGAAGCGTAGAAATGGTGCATCTTGTCGATTCATGATTTGCTCAGATCTTAGTGATGCGTGTAAAGTTTTACATGGTCAAGATTTACAAATATAAGCTGAGATATGAGGAAGATATGGGTAAAATAATTTTGTAAAATGGCTTGTATTCTAGGAGAAATCTGTGTTAGAAGTCACCTATATCAAAGTCACCATTTTTGGACATCCGTTCTAGGCAAAACTTTGGTCTTAATGATTAGATAAAAATTTGACGAGTGTAATTAAGTGGCTATTGAACCTTAAGGTTTCACAAGGACCATACACAGATTGTCACATAATTTGAAGTATTGAAATTCATGAGATATGTACATAATTCATGAATTTTGTAGGTAACAAAGTCAAATTGTGAAGCAGACTTCTTGAAGAAAGATAGAAGTTCATAATTGGAGAAGGGGATAGATGTTAATATCAAATTTGAAAATATTTGAGGTGTTTGTGTAAAATCTTGTCTATACTTGATGTAGAGGTGTTCTTTAACCAACATAGACTTGATGTTAGAGATTAGAAAGGTCTTCATAAGTGATATCTGAGCAAAAGGAGTATAATTTCAAGGGATTGAAGCAAAGGTCTTGATTGGTGCAAATTTCCAAATCAAAGTTAAAGGAAGCACTGGAAAATTAAAATTTTGCAAAAGAACCTTAGAAGGAAATTTAAAAGGATAAAAGAAAGTAAAGAATTTCTTTAAAATTTACATTTCATAACTATGGTATATGTTGATATTTTTAGGTAGTGATGTGTGTGAACACTCTAGGACCGCCGGGGCACTTTTTTCCCTCTTTAGGAGGTTTTTTTCCCCCGGCTTGTATATACGCCTATTGCCCTAATGGGCTACTAATCTTTGTACATTCACTAGTAATACATTCAGTATTGTGTGTTTGTGCTCTAAGCTTCTTCTTCTTCCTTGTGCTGTTCGCGTGCTTCCGCAGACGTCTATCTCCAACAATTGGTATCAGAGCAGGTCGTCGCTTCTTCTAGGGCGCTCGTTTCAGCCTCCGAACGCACTATCGCAGTGCTTGCAGGCTATTTCGTCCTTTTGTGCCAAAGGTATATACCAGTTTCTGTTTGCCAATTTAAGCGTCTCAAAGTCTGCTACAGGTCTAGCAGAACTCGTCTGGGCAGTTCCGTTCAACTTTTTGAGATACAGTCAATTTTCTGCATCAAGGTATTTTAGTCACCGGCCATGGCTGAAAACAGTGATGTATTCCGTATGTTGGCTGTTGAGGATAAGTTGGATGGTACCAACTACCCATTATGGGCTTATATGATGCGACATGTACTGGTTGCAAAAGGATTGTGGAACATTGTGTAGGGTGTTGAAAGACGTCATGTTACACCTGTAACGACAGGTACTGCAAATACAGGTGCTGGAGCTGATGAAGATGGTGTCGAAGATGATATTCCGTAGATTCCTGTTCGTGCTGCTGTTTCTGTTGCACCTACTACAGAGCAGATTCGCTGGGATGGAAGAGATGCCCAGGCACATGCATTGATAGCTTTGTCTGTCAAACGTGCCATTATTCCTCACATTCGCTCTTGCAGAACAGCAAAGGATGCTTGGGATACACTTACCACTTTGTACCAGGCTAGGAATGAGGCTCATGTTGCTTACCTCCGAAAACAGTTGGAGAGTGAGCACATGAATGAAGGTGATTCTATGGACAGTTTTCTTACAAAGATCAAAAAGACCTGAAGGAACAATTGATTTCTGCTGATGAGGTTATACCAGATAGCTCACTTGTGCAGACCGTTCTGAATGGTCTTCCCGATTCATATCAGAGTTTTGCCTCTACTCTTCGGTTGATGATGAAAGGCAATCCGAATGCCTTGTCATTTGAGGAATTAGTCTCTGTTTTGTTGCAGGAAGATCAGTCCAGGCAGAACAGGTCCATTATGCGTGTTGCAGATCAAGCTTTCTTGGCTAGTCAGAAGGGCAAAGGAAAATGGAGCTCTTCTACTAGTAAGCAAAAATCTGCAAATGCTGCACAATCGAAGAACTAGGATAAAGATGAGAAGAAATCAGAAAAGCAAAAATTGTTCTGCAAGTAATGTAAAGGAAATGATCATATTATAAAGAACTGTCCAAAACTGGCTGCTAAAGAGGCAAAGAAGAAAGAGGCTGGAATGGTTGTTGCAGAGGCCTCTACACCAAAAACAGAGTCTGCAAATCTTGTGCAGGAAGAAGAATGGGCATTTACTACTGTCTGCAGTTTTGACCCATCTTCTCATGATCAGTGCATGTCTGCAGTAGACTCAGATGTTTGGTACTTTGACAGTGGGGCGACCAAACATATTACCTCGCAGCGCAGGAAAGAGGAAGAGGATCTAGAAGCCAAAGAAGTAACTTCATAGGAAGAGGTGGTAGGACTAAATATGGTAGAGGAGGTGGAAGAAGCTTGCAAAACCAATCCTACAACAACACCTATTACAATTATTCATCAAATAAAAAGAAGGATTCAACTGTGATAATGAATGCTACACATGAAGTAACAAGTGAAGAAAAAAAGAGTAGTCTACATTGACTCAGGGTGTAGCAATCACCTCAGTGGAAACATTGCCTTGATGATCAACATGGAAGAAAAGGTGCATGAACACACACTTTAAACTAGAGATAACACCAAGCACAAAGAGGAGAGCATTGGATCTATGAAGAAAAAGAATGGGAGTACACTATTAAGTAAGGTACTCTATGTTCCCACTATTCCAAAGAATTTAATTAATGTAGGACAAGTTGTTGAGTGATTGCATGAATAAAAGAAGAAGAACATAATCACAATTAGTGATTGAGGGGGAGCTTTTAGTACAAACCAATAAAAAATTGATGCTTATGAACACATGTCAACTCTATGAAGTAGAAGTGCAAAAATGGCACATCTCCTCGATTCATGGTTTCCATTTTATCTTCTTCCATGCCTTCCTTTGCCCTTGCCTTGGTTTCTTATGTTTCCTCTTCCTTTACATTTCATTGTTGTTTGCCTTTGACTCTCGAATTTTCATCTCTTTAGTGACCATTAAGGCCATTAATTTCTTAAAGTGGGGAAGATTATCTCTGACATATACATAAAAGGTGAAATATTTCTAGTTCTCATCATCCCTAATTTCATCCAATGTGTATGCAACCAGGTCATCATCATCTATGTGACAACCTATGGATCCGAATGCATCAGGGCAAAAAACGGCCCAAAAAGGGCCGTGTAAGGATTTCAATTAGTTGTGCTTAATATGGATTAAAGTTGTCAAATCCTTTAAGAAATTCCATGTAAGTTCATTTAAAATGTATCTTATGCAAATTTTCAAGAGAGCGAAAATCGTGTGATAATCATGAAAAATTTGTGTGATATCTTACACCTCGAAGTTTGTGCTCATCGAGAGCTGATCAAAATTCGAATTTTCCTCTTGTTCACAGACATATACAATGTGTGTTGATGGTCACGTTTTGCACTTTTTTAGTCTAGTTTTCATAGCAATCCTGTTTCTCTCTTTCACATCATTTTAGACACTTGCCAATCACTCTTCATAGCAGACCAGGGAGAATCTTAACCCAAATACTCTCGCTAAGCTTTCAAACAATCGAAATCATTGTGATAAATTCCATATCAACATTGTAGTTAGTCATGAGTATGCAATGATAAGAAAATTATTCCAAAGGGCTCTTCATCCTCCTAAAGTGGATGGATTGCGAAAGGAAGGCAAGAAACATATCAACATATGGACAGATGGATCTATTTATCCAATTGATCCACAAACTGGAAGGTATCCCCCTTTTCATAATCTTCATGATCTGATTAGATTTGTAGGAGATGGTGAGGATGGTTTACGAGGCTATTGTTCAAGGATCTAGGAGATTTCAAGGAATTATGTACAATACATAAACTATCTACAAAACACACTACATCAGAAGGATTTACATATGAGGGAGCTAGAAAGCAAATTATCCACTTTATCTTCTCAGTTTGAGTCTTTAAAAAAAATGAAAGAATGCTGTCAAAACGAGTAAAACCTTTTTTAGATTTGACTAAAAAATCTAGCCAGAAAAAGAAAAGAACGAAAATTGTAAGATATCGTGTGACAAATGTTCTAGGTTTCAATATGTTGAGTAGCTTTGAGTGCGTACATTTCTGTAATGAAATTATGAGTCAAAATGATGTTTTAAGACTATTGAAACTGAATGAAAATACATGCTTGAAACGCTTTGTTTTCCAAAAACTCATGATAGGAATGAATCCGTTACTAGAACCATCTCAAATTCAGAAGATTTGTGATAGCGTCAGAGTGAGTAGGAAAGGTTATAGAGCAATTTTGAAAGTTTGGTGTGAATTTTTAAAATCTAACAAAGCTAAAAGTTTTGGATTGCCTAGACCCCATCACGTAGGAAAGTTTTGGCTCTGCTTGAATAAAAAGATCACATCAATATTTGGCGAATATAAACATATTCATGGTAACATGCCTACAAAGTAGGAAAACAAAAGTTACATTTTACTTACAATGCATTTAACAATGTATGGGTAGATATTATAAAACTTCAAACATACATGGTTCACTTCTATAATATAAAAGAACATGAATGTTCTGGTCTGTTAAAATTTGTAATCAAACTTGATGAAGTTGAGCTTAAAAAAAATCAAAAGATGGAGAGAATAACTATTGCACTGATGAACAAAGCTTTGGACTATAGCCTTGGGAAATTGGATACTCCATCTCTCAAAGTACAATAAGAAATGGAGTTATGGTGGGTTGGCTGTGCTCAAGCTCCATCTGAGAGCCATAAAACACTTAAATCGTTATTCTCACAGACAAACATTCCAAATGTTATCCAAAGGCATCATGTAGGAGAGTTGTTGAATGTCAAAGACTACGAGAACTTTCAAGTTGAGTGGCATTTGAGTGGAGACCTAAAGACGCTTAAATGCATGTTTGGTATAAGTGGGGGAGCAAATTCTAAGTACCCTTGCTTGTACTACATGCAAAGCCCATGCACAAATGGATGGATTGCTAGAGCTGAGGCTGAAGAGGCTCCTTCCAGACAAAATGTTATTCTTCATAACTACTCATCTTCTTCCATGATTTGGGATCCCATACTTCCAATAGCATTGACAAATGTACACATATGTACACTACATGCAGAGTTAAAGATCATTGACAAGTTGGTCCGTCTTCACTTGGATTATGCATATTCTATCAAGTCTACAGCTCTTGCAAATGAGTGCATAAAAAAATGTGAATGTCTACTTTCAGAAATGGGATTTCATGGTGCTGATGTTCATCTAAGAACAGATCCAAAGCTTTCACAAAATACAGGTGATGTATTACATGATGTCTCAATGGGAGGTGCAAAAGCAAGGAGATTCTTCAGCAACCATGATGACAAGCAACTAAATGCCATGTGGAATTGTTGGAAAACAATTTATGAGATCACGAATAATGTAAAAAGAAAATCAGAAAAAAGCAAAAAAGAGAATGGAGGTGTGGGTCAAAGTAGATAATTTTTTTAAGATCATGAGGCAACAGGTAACATCAAAAAGTTATGTGACAGATTTTAGAAAGGCGACCACAGAGCTAGAAACCATCATAGAGGCATGGGGTGCCAAAGACATAACATACTACTTGGTGAGTTCCAAAGATAATTTAATCAATTTATTTTTTTAATTGAAATAAAGATATGATGAAATTCTTTTGCTCTTCTAGCATATTCTTCTTGTGCATGGTGCATTCTTTGTAGAAAAAGAACCACTTGCCATATGGAACACCCAAGGCATGGAAAAATCTCATTATCAAGCAAGGACAAGCTTCTTTAGGTGCACAAGGAAAGGAGGAGTAACAAAGAGAAATGCCTTCAAAGAGCTTTTTGATTGGTTCTTTAGAAGACAATTACAAAGGTCCTCATGCCAAATATAATCAGAAGAATATGACTATCACTAGACAAAACCATCATGTATCAATATCACAAAATGAAAAAGACTACATTTCAAATAGAGCTTTAATATTTCAATGTATCTTATTTCTTTGAGAAATAAAGATGTCATGTATGTACATTTCATGATGTATTAAGCTTTGAAAAGAAACATGTCTATAACCATGATGACTTTGACCAGAGAACAGATCATGGATCAATAACAATTAATACTAGGACATGGATCAGTTACACCAAAAAAATTTGCAATGTCTTATATCACATTGTGCAATTTCTGTATATGTACATTTGATAAGTAATAGAATTTAAAAAAATGAAGTCATTCCTTGAGTCTCTTTAAAGAGCTTGGCTCTAGAAAATCACCTCTATATTTGAGGAACTCTTTTCTGCTGTATCCAACAATCCTTTTTACATCTGACACCCCTACAACCATTGCATAGCTTGAATAACAAAGAAAGTACCTTTCCCTTGAAGCATTGAGTCCTGCGTCATATCCAAAAATTATGAATGCAGCTGCTCTTTCAAGCAGAAAAACTCTGAAAGCATTAAAGGGTATTGGAGTAAAACCCATGTATTTTGATAGAGTCCTCAAGGAGAACAATGCAAAGTCTAGCTCCTCACTATAGTGCTTGTGAATAACACAAAAAGAGTCTAGGTTCAATTTTGGAAGATAGTGGATAATTGAATGAATATCCACCTTTGTTTTTCCTTTCTCTTCTATGGTTTTTCTTGTTCCCTAGCCCTTGCCAAGGTAGTTTTCTTCATCCAATATAGTTAACTGTGGTAAAAATGAAAAACAAGGTCAGATGAAGTGCTAGAGCACTTAAGGAGTCATGAAAAGTAACTTGAAACAAAAAGACAAAAAGCAAGAGACCCGACTGATGCAAGCAATTAGGGTCTTTAGAGAAATTCAGATGGTCCTTATCACTTGCATTGGTTGTTATCAACATCTCTCTGTAAATTACCTAGAAACATGTTATTTTTGCTTAAGATGGTGAATTCTTACATAGCCAGATGTCTATTATCAATGCTGCGTGCAACTCCTAGACGTGACCGATACAAGCGATAAGGCCCATTCGGAAATAACCGATGGGCCTCATCGCTTGCATCTGTCGGAACGTAAACTATACGTAGAAAATGGTGTTTTTCACATGATAAAACTTTACCTGTCATTGCACCACGCAAGTCCAAATAGGATCGATGCAAGGGATAAGGCCCAACAAAAAATATCCGATGGGCCTTATCGCTTGCATCGGTTGTGATCGATTTCTCACACTTAAAATGGAGATCTTCGACAAAAGAGATACAAGCTAAAGATGTTGCATCGGTCACATCTCATTTCTTAAGCCTAAAATTCATGAGATTAAATTTAACTACATACCTTGACCTCATCTTCCTCCTCAAGTCCACACATGACCGATGCAAGCAATAAGGCCCAATGGAAAATATCTGATGGGCCTTATCGCTTGCATCAGTCGTGATCAATTTCTCACTCTATAAATGGAGATCCTGGACAAAATCGATACAAGCTAAAGATGTTTCATTGGTTGCATCTCATTTAATAACCCTAAAATTAATGAGAATATATTAAGCAACATACCTTGACCTCATCTTCCTCCTCAATGAGCTCTTTTGAGTCAATACATATTGTTCCTTTGTCCTCAACAACATCCAAGAATGAATAGCCGCACCCAAACGAGTATATTCCAAGTTGCTTCTGATGCTCATCAAACTCTTCATCAACAAGTGTTGGCTTCTCTGAGATAGCTTTCTCAAAGCATTTTGAAAGAGCTTGTGATGAATCTTTGAATTTTTCATTTGACAAATCCAAATCAAGATGCAAAACTTCTTCTTTTCTTTCTCCTTTCTCATTGATGAATCTCCTTGCAACTTCTTCTGACTCAGCTATAGCTGCAAGGCAGTAGTCCTCCCTAAGATTGAAAAGTTCTTGAATGTAAAATAGAGGTATAAACTCCTTTTCAGAGATAAAGTAAAATGGTAGATTTGGGAGAAGTAGGGACTTCTCACACACTTGAACTTCTTCAGTTGGCTCCCTTATTGCAGTCTCTGCTTTAAAAGTAGCCACATCAAAACCTTTGGCATGCTCTTGTTCTGCTTGGAGATTGATCTCCTCAACTATCTCCATGACACCTTTCATACTTTTTGAGCTTTCCTCAAGTGTCAGATCTAAGAAAGGCTCGTCTTCAACATGAACACTTTCCTCCTTTTCAACTGAGATGTGATCAAGCCATATCAAGAAAGCAATGTTTAAAGGGAGCAAGCAGCAGTCCTTTTCGCTCTGGGCATAAATCTAGCTTCCCTGGCAAAGGGGATATCCTTTTGCATTTTCTTGTGATTTTTGCCCTATCTATTGGATTCTTCCCAAAGATGTGAGGATGGACATAGGTTTTCTAAGAAATAGAAAGAATCTTTCCATTGATGAATCCCAAGAAGTTATCCCACTCATCCTTAAGAAAACTTTTTGATTCCTCTAGGAGTTTTTCAAAATCAATCTTGGGGTTGAATATCGTCATTCCATCAGGAAAGTAATCTACAGTTAAACCCTCTTGAACCATGAAATCAAGTAGTTTCTCTGATGGAGAGACACTAAGGATCTCATTCATTCCCTCCATCTAAGCTGCAACTTCTCTTGTATGTACTAGAGGAGAACACAACCGATGCAAGCTGTTGGGGGATTCTTAGACAAGAAGGACTTTGAGGGTTTGTAGGAGAAAAGGAAAAGACAAGAAGAGAAAATACACCCTGGAAGCCTCTGCCTTTTGATTACAATAAGACAAATACAATGTTGAAGCACAATACAAGCCAATACTTCTGTGCAAAGTCCCACAAAGGGCTCAATTTCAAAATACCAAATACCCAAAGTCTTCTTTTTGTCGGCCTCTTCTGCACCACTTCACCTGCTTCAAGCTTACCCTTGTGCACACCTTGCACCAAGCTTCCACAAAAGGGGGAGGAATGAATACCTTCTGTCGGCACGCGCACACTGCAATGAGACCTTGAGATCCTTGGGGGACTAGCTTAGCACTCTCTGCACACTTCCTTAGTCCCTCTCCATGCACTCTGGCACTTCCCTTTCTCCGCATCGCACACTGTGGCTCTTGCCCTCCTCTCTGTTGCTTCACCTAGACTATGCCTCCTTGCTTATGCTTCCGATTTCCCAAGAATAGTCCTTGCCTTGATTTTAGTGTGTCGATTCCCGTACGCTTCTAACTGCAAGAGTATCTTGGTGCGACCTTTGATGTCCCAAGATTGTCTTCACCAGTGGCAAGCCAACGACTCCTTGTTTTTTCTTGTAGTGACTGTAGACTAAAACCCAAAAATTTTAATTGGGGGGCCATATTTCACTTTTGCGTACGCCGCTTCACATACCTTCACATTTTTCCTTTTAAGTCTTCACTTTTGCACATAAGAGAGGGTTCACCTTAACCTTCAAAAATACTTAAAAAAAAACACTTTGTACCTTTGGGAAATTAGAGAAAATACCTCTGCAACCTGCACCCCACTTTCTCCAATTTACCCTTTGTGGAAAATTAATTATGCACCACCTGTGCACTTTTACGTCTGCACTTTAGCATTTTGACTTTGCACTTGTTGACTTTGATTTTGACATTGTTGATTTTGACCAACATGACTTTTATGGGCTCAATAGTTGCCCACCGCCTAATGTGCTCTCCGTTCCGGAGAGACTGACGAGAATGTTGGAAAAAGGAGACTGGCGCAACAGAAAATAGAAGCAAGAAGCCATAAAAACAGAAAAGGGCTGTATTGATTTGATGAGAAAATTGATAAAAGAGACATAAGTAGATGCATAAGAATGCTTTATTGGAGGATTATTGTGGAAAAGAAGCTCTAAGCTTAAGAATGGTAGCGTAAAGAATTATGGAAAAGGTGGATTGAGTCCAGCATCGGATGGTTGCGGAGAGGAAGGCATTGGAGCTGAAGCTTGTTCAATCATAAGTTGGAGTGAACTAAGGCATTGTCGAAGTTGGTCTCTTTCGCGTTTAATATGATGGCAAGCTGCAATATTGTTGCATAAGCCTAAGGAATAATGACTTTGAAGATCAGCTAATGCTTTGGTTGCGGAATCAGCTATATCTCTATATTTATCTCACTCATCTTTGAGTATGCAGGCCGATTCTTGGAGAGCTTGCCATTGAGATGTGGCCATCCTATTGATGTGATCAATTGTAGAAATATACTGTTGATGAATTGAAGCTGCTGTGGAGACGGAATCCAAGGACACCTTTGAAGCGTTAGCACTGCCAACGGCAATCGCACTCGCATCGCGGAGTAAATTCAAAAATGAGGGGGCAGGGGGGATGTCAGCTGGAGGCGGAACGGGAATGTCAGCCGGTATAGTAGATGGAGTGGGTTGGGTGCGCGGGGCATGAGTGGGAGGTGGGGAACAAAAGGGGAATGGGAGGACGAGGGGGGGTACTGGTTGGATTGTTGGGATTGAGTTGGGTCTGAATGAGTGGCCAGAAAGGGATGGAGGAAGGATGAGAATGGGGTTAGGAAGGTTGACATTAGGAGAATGGGGAAGATGCGGAGAGAATGATTGCGAAGGAATCGAAAGTATATCGTTGGGGCCGGATATAGGTGTTGAAGCGGAAGCTGAGTCAATGGAGATGTGAGGGGAGTGAGGGATGTTGTTGGATGGTGGACAAAACTCCATGCTTCCAGCTCTATCCTGGTGGTGTGGAATCTGAGGGGATTGAAGAATAGGTTGAGAAGCTGTAGAAGGATGGGAGTGATGAGTGTTGACTGTGGAAGGTGATGGTAATTGATATATCCAAACGAGAAACGGTGCAGAGTAGATGGAGAAGGATGTAGAGCCCCGAGACAGGGCCTCACGAAGTCGACGGGACCGCAATTGCAGGGATCCATAGAGTAGTGCGGCGTAACGATATGGACGGCTATTGAGGAAGCAAAAAAGTGGGTCAGCAATGCGAATATCAGACTAGGGTATGAAGAGGTAGGGTTGCGGAGCAAAAAGAAAAAAATGTACGAATTAAGAATGGACATCATGCGTATGGAGAATCTGGCACTGTGGTCAAAACGATTGCGGCAAAAATCAATGGTGGCCGGGGGTGACAAGCCGGAATATAGGAACGGTGGAGCACGGAAGTGTAGGAGAGGGGATCCGAGACCCTCTGCAAGGGCGGAAATGGAGAGAGCTCCTGTTCGGAAATTAGGAAATAGACGAAGAGCTTCGTAAATATCTTGATGATTTGGCGGATCATTCAAAGGAATATTGGCTAAGCCCCAGAGCCCCGCGTGATGAAGATTTTCTTCAAAAAAAAGACGATGAAGTTCGATAGATGGAAGGGACAGATGAATGCAAATTTGGAGATCCAGATCGGAAGGATGAAAAATACTGACGTAATCTGCTGTAGGGGAATTAGACTGAGAAACGGAAGGAGAAGGAGAGTTTCTCATAAAAGGAGAAATATTGCGAGGAAATGAAGTGGAAGGGAGTGAGGGTGGAGAATATAAGGCAGTGGAATCGGAAGGGATGGAATAGGTGGGAATAGACAGAGTGAGAGGAGCATGGGCGAGAGACGACACATTGGTTTGTGGTTCCAGAGGTACCGATAGAGGAGGAGCAAGAGATCTGTGATGAATCTGAGGAGAGTGTTCAACTGTAAGAATATCCAATGTTGCGGACATCGGGGGAGAAGAATTTGGTATGACTGGATGTAGTGCTGATGGGATTTCATCCGAGGGGTACTCAGGAGCATTGGAATCCTCCATGGCCTGGCTTGGGAATAATGGATAGAAGGAGGGGGAGTTGACAGAGTGTTAGGAGTGTTAGGATGAGGGTTGGGAGGGGTAGTGTGGGCACAATGAAGTAGGATGATGAGGAGGGGATGTGGTAGGGCTGTCAGAGAGACAAAAGAGATCCAGAGAGAGGATGTGATAGCCGCCGACAGGGGAAGACAGACAAACTCGATGAGCTGTATTTATAGCGAGTACGAAGCAATAATCTCTGCACAAAAGGAGGTGGTAATGCTCTAAAGTAGTCCGAAAGAGAGGTGCAGAACCCATTAAATTCACCCACACAAGATAGAGGGAAAGAAAGGGTAACACTAAAAGGAACTATTGAGAAACTGGATGCCAAACTTTTTGTGCAAAGTTAGGAAAAAAGGGATGGACTGGGAAGGAGACTCATAGAGAGAGTTTGAGTGGCTACTTTTAGGGGTAAAAGGGGTGGTCACCTTTGGGAAAGGAGGGTGTGTGCGGGTAAAAAGAGAGAGAGAGAACGATAGCTACGGATAAGTTAGTGGCCTCTTGGGGAGAGAGAGAGAGAGAGCGCTTGGGGGAGAGAGAGAGAGAGAGAGAGAGAGAGAGAGAGAGAGAGAGAGAGAGAGAGAGAGAGAGAGAGAGAGAAAGAGAGAGAGAGAGAAGGGGGTGAGGTGGCGGGGCAGAGGGTTGTGCGGGGGTGGCGGGGCAGGGGGGGTGTGCGGGGGCGGGGGATGGCGGGGGGTGGGGGGGCGGGGGATGGGGGTGCTGCGGTGGAGGGGGGCGGTGGGTGATGATGGGGGTTGTTGGCAGAGGGGGATCACGGGGAAAGAGAGAGAGGGAGAGAGAGAGAGAGAGAGAGAGAGAGAGAGAGAGAGAGAGAGAGAGAGAGAGAGAGAGAGAGAGAGAGAGAGAGAGAGAGAGAGAGAGAGAGAGAGAGAGAGAGAGAGAGAGAGAGAGAGAGAGAGAGAGAGTGAGAGAGAAGGGGGCAGGTGGTTGTGCAGGGGTGGCAGGGCAGGGGGTGTGCGGGGGCGGAATGGCGGGGGGTGCGGGATGGGGGTGCTGCGGTGGAGGGGAGAGAGAGAGAGAGAGAGAGAGAGAGAGAGAGAGAGAGAGAGAGAGAGAGAGAGAGAGAGGGAGAGAGAGAGAGAGAGAGAGAGAGAGAGAGAGAGAGAGAGAGAGAGAGATGAGAGAGAGAGAGAGAGAGAGAGAGAGAGAGAGAGAGAGAGAGAGAGAGAGAGAGAGAGAGAGGTAGAGAGAGAGAAGGGGGGGCGAGGGGTTGGCGCTACGGTGAGGTGGCGGTGGGGGTTGGCGTGGGTGGGTGGTTGGGGGTGAGTGGGGTTAGCGGGTAGGGAGTTGGGGGAAGCTCCGGGGGTGGGGCGGGGTTTGTGGGCTTTGAGGAGAGAGAGAGAGAGAGAGAGAGAGAGAGAGAGAGAGAGAGAGAGAGAGAGAGAGAGAGAGAGAGAGAGAGAGAGAGAGAGAGAGAGAGAGAGAGAGAGAGAGAGAGAGAGAGAGAGAGAGAGAGAGAGAGAGAGAGAGAGAGAGAGAGAGAGAGAGAGAGAGAGAGAGAGAGAGAGAGAGAGAGAGAGAGAGAGAGAGAGAGAGAGAGAGAGAGAGAGAGAGAGAGAGAGAGAGAGAGAGAGAGAGGAGAGGAGGGGGTGGGGTGGGAGGTGGGGGGTGGGACGGGGCAGGGGGTGGGGGTCGCAGTGGGGTGGATGGGGGTGCTGTGGGGAGGGTGGGGGCGCTGTGGGGTGGGTGGGAGGGCGGGGCAGGGTGGTGGGGGAGGGCGGTGGGGGATGGCGGGGGTGGAGGGGCGGGGTGGGGGGGATGGGGAAAGAAATATCATTACAACGGGAATGACTTCAAGGAAATATGGATAGAGCTTCATTGACTAGCCACTATTGGCCCGCTCTTTGAAATATTCACTCTCAAATCTAGAAGCAATAGTAACCTAAATTTCATGTGTTAAATCCAACTCCCTCTTGAAGTGATCCTTTGAATTAGCATAGAGCATTCTAGTCCTCACATGAGACACATCAGGGGTCCACGTCGCAAAGCAGAATTTCTGAGAAATGTCTTCTGTGCCATAATCTTAATCATAAACGGCATATCTGCAATCTTTCTCAGGAAAGGATGAGGTGAAGGCGTCAAAACTTTCATCAGTTCCCCCAAGCTTGTCCACAACAATCTTGTTCAGTGTGTCATTGATTTTGTAAGGACTGAAATGATGAGTTCTCTTGCTTTTAAGCTCCAAAACTTGAGGATCAGTCTCCTGTTGCAGACTTTATTGATGCCGTGCAATTGATTACATCATCTGCACCACCCCTAGAAGAGGAAAAGTCATACTTATAAGCCCTCCGACCTGTGTCAGATGAAGCAGGTACAAACTTCTTAGGGGAGCCCCAGTGGTTATCATCATCTGTCCTGGATGAGATTTCCTGATCATTATTATTATTATTATTATTATTATTATTATTATTATTATTATTATTTGGTTGCAAGAAAACGACACATTAGAAAGAAGAAAATTACTAGAAAAATTCAAAAAAATGCTTGAGAAATTCCTAAAAGATTCTATTAAATTCCAAAGAAAATTTGTGTAAGAAGATGACACATGAAAAAGGAGAAAATTGCCAAAATGATAAGAAATTGCGTAGAAAATTCCTATAAATTCTAAAAATTGTATTTTTGCAAGGTTTATGGAATGGCTACTAAGTTTGGTAAAAAATAAGAAACAAGCATGAAAGGGATAAAGAAACTACCAAACTTAAGCAAGAATGAAATGACTATGTACAACTTGGACAATGCCAGATGTTCCATACTCCTTCAAGTCTATTGATGATAGGCCTTGAGCCTTGATATGTTGACCAGTGGCAAGGCCTCTCCTTGTAGAGTTTCTAATTCCACAGCACCCCAATTCAGCACTGTTTTAACTCGATAAGGTCCTTCCAAGTTAGGAAGCCATTTTCCTCTTACTTGTGTTTGAAGGTGAGGTCTATGTAGAAGAATTAACATGCCTGGCACTATGTTGTTGTTGCACAAATTTCGATCATGTACTTCCTTCCTCTTCATCTGAGTCTCTATCAATTGTTTTGTTGCTAGTAGACGAATCTCTTCTACTCTACGTAGGGCTCCCATCCTCTGATAGATACCACAATCTTTCTTCCCCTGCATGAATGCCACTTTATGGGATCCATGTAAAAATTCAAAGGGTTCAATTGGCAACATGCCATAGACAAGTTGGAATGGAGAATATCCGGTGGCCTCTTTGTAAGCTAACCTATATGCCCACAGGGTACCTTGAAAAGCAATGCCCCAGGAAGTAGGCTGTAGCATAGATTCCTTCCTTAACATTGAAATTAATACCTTATTCGTTGATTTAGCCT
Organism: Ceratopteris richardii; assembly: GCA_020310875.1. NCBI lineage: Eukaryota > Viridiplantae > Streptophyta > Polypodiopsida > Polypodiales > Pteridaceae > Ceratopteris > Ceratopteris richardii. Next base: position 35,054,784 of record CM035434.1, on the reverse strand, counting down.
GACATTAGCTCTCGGGTAGTAGGCACAAGAGGTCCTATGTAGAATTCTATACCTGTTGAAGATTTCCTGCAGGACCTTATTGACAAAATGGGTACCCTGATCTGTACAAATTTCAAGCGGACATCCAAACCTGCAAATGATGCTACTGTAAATGAAATCAGCAACAGTTTGGGCCATGCAGTTGGGGGATGCAATAGCTTCAGCCCATTTCGTCACATAGTCTGTGGCTATCAGTAAATACTTCTCTTTTTTAGGAATGGAGGGAGGGTAGATAGGCCCTACAAAATCTAGTCCCCACTTCTCAAATGGTTGCCAAGAAGTGGAAACAATCAAGGGGTTATGCCTCTGCTTTGTAGGCTTAGGTCCACACCTATAGCAAACGTCACATGCCTTTTCCCATTCATCTGCATCCTTAAATAGTGTAGGCCACCATAGACCAGCATCAAGTATCCTCTGACTCATAATATGCCCTGGAAGGTGCCCACCACCTGTTCCTTCATGTGCAGATTGAAGTACTTCTCTCACTTCTTCTTCTTCCAAGCACTTCCTAAACCTGTCATCCTTTCCCTATCTGTATAATTTATCTTCAATGAAGGTATACGGTCTACTCTTGATTAGCAGTCTCTTCCTTTGTATGGCACTAGCCTTTTCTGGATACACACCAGTTTAATGAAATTCTTGATGTCAGAATACCAACCTTGAACTTGTACAGCGAACAGATGAGCATCTGGAAAATCATCATTGATTCCACTCGCATGATCCCTCATATTGATTCTGGATAGGTGATCCGCTATAACATTTTCTTTACCTGGTTTATGGACTACAAAAAAGTCAAACTCTTGGAATAACAATAACTGTTGGAACAAATCAATCACAAATTAGTGATTATAAAGATCTTGAAGAAGGCTTATGGTCAGAATGAAGTGGAAGAAGATACTTGAGAAAGTGAAGGAGAATTCAGAATGATATCTTGTACACATATGTACATATAAGTGGAAATTCTTGTAATCTGAGTAGAGCTAAATCCTTAGGATGATAAGGAGTAATGTCATAGACGCAGGATAAGTCTAAAATCATGTATATATAAGTTAATGATGATAAGAAATGAGAGAGAGAGTCATTTGTAGATGACAAATGTCTTAGAGATGTGTAGAGAGTTTTTTCCCAGAAAATAGCGACCGGTTTTTCTCTGAGTGCTCTCTATCTGATCATGTGGATCAAGATTCCTTTTGTACACATCTAATTGAGAAGCTAATGAAGCTATGTTCAGAGTTTTATGATCCAATTCCTCTCCTACTGTGAGAATGATCAATAGGAACATTTGTATGTAGAAGTGAAAACTGAAGTCTGAGAGTAGCGCACTTTTCCGTCTCAGTGTTTTGCTTAGATCTCAGTGTATACTGTAAAGTTTTTGATGAGTGAGCACTTAAAATCTAAGTTAGGAGATAAGGAAGCTATGGCTAGAAGCATTTAGCAAAACGGGACTTGTACTGTGAGAAATCAACTTAAGAAGTTGACCATGTCGAAGGCGCTACCTCTGGAAGATAGTTATGACATATCTTTGATCTTAAGGATCAAATTAAACTTTTGGTGATTATTTTTGAGAACTAATGATTAGTATGATTGCGCAAAGGTATTGCGAATACTTGTGCATCATTTACTTGAAGAAATTTGAAAGTTATGTGCAGGTAATGAAGTTGATTTCTGAAGCAGACTTTCTGAAGTAAACATTTCTTCACTCAGAGAAGTGTTAATGAAAGTTTTGGTAAAGAAGAACAATATTTGTGTAAATTTTGGTTTATAACTGACATAGAAGTGTTCTTAAGTCAGTATAGATCAAACCTTTGGAGATTAAGAGGTCTCCAACAGTGGTATCAGAGCTGAAGGTGCAATACAAGAGAAGAAAAGACAATTGAAGTTCCGATTGGTGCAGATATTGGAGTTCTTCCAAATCAAAGAAGGACAAGGACAAATTATTGAAGATAACCTGCAGAAGTTCAAAGCACGAGTTCGAAAAGAATCAAGAAGGACAAAGCTCATATCAAAGGTACACTTTATCCTCATAAACCATAGTAATTGCAGATACAGAAGGTCAAGGATGGGAGAAAGCTTGCAGATTGATAAGCTAGATAGGGAGAACTATCCAGCTTGGTCCATGAGGATGGAAGCACACCTCATGAGTAAAGATTATAGGAGATGAAGAAAAGCTTGAATTTGGAGATCCTAGTATTCCAACTAGGGAAGAGCTTGCAATTTTGAAGACTTGGATGAGAAAGGATGCTCAAGCAAGGAGTATCATTTACATGGCTGTAAATGATTATCTTCTACCTCACATTAGAGGATTGGAAAGTGCAGCAGATGTTTGGAATGCTTTGGAAGAGCATTTCCAAAATACAACCAAGTCAAGGAAGTCCTCACTATGGGCTGAGTTCACAACCTTCAAGAAGAAGAGCTCACAATCAATTTCTGATTATGTGGCAAGGATGAAGGATATTGCAGATAGCTTGGGAGCAATGGATGAAGACATTGAAGAGGATAAGTTGGTAAGACAAATACTTACAGGTCTGAGAGGAGATGAGAAGTGGAAGCCTTTCATATTGTCCATAGAGTTGTCACTTGATCACTTTACTCCTGATCTTAATCAATTGCTAGGACACATGCTAACTTTTGAGCAGGACATTAAAGGAGACAATGATAGAAGTGCAAGTCAAGCTATGTACTCCAAGGACAAGAAAAAGAATGGCAAGGGAAAGCAATCGACTGATGATGAAGGGACTTCAAGTCAAGCTAACTTCACAAAAGGAAAGATGAATTTCAGAGGTAAAGGAAGAGGAGGTAAGAACAAAGATAATGCTAAAGCTTGTTGGATTTGTGGCAGAACCAATCATTTGGCAAATGATTGTTGGTATAACAATCAAAATGGTGGAAGCAATAGTCATAATTTTAATCAAAGAGGTAGAGGAGGCAGAAACCAAAGAGGCAACTTCAGAGGAAGAGGTGGTAGGACATCATATGCTAGAGGAGGTGGAAGAAACTTCCAATCTCAGTCCTACAACAACAATTATTATAATTATGCATCAGATCAGAAGGATGATATGACTCTTATCCTGAATGCAACTCATGAATCAGTGGGAGAAGATCAAAGAGTGTTTTACATTGACTCAGGATGTAGCAACCATCTGAGTGGGAATCTATCCTTGATGACTGACATGGAAGCAAAGGTGAATGGACATACAGTTCAAACAGGTGACAATACCAAACATAAAGTGGAGAGCATTGGATCAGTGAAGACAAAGAGTGGAAGTACACTTTTGAGCAAGGTACTTTATGGTCCTACTATTCCTAAAAATTTGATAAGTGTAGGGCAAATTGTGGAGAAAGGATATGAGGTAAGATTCACAAATGATGGTGTTTATGTGCAAGATCCAAATCAGGGATATAGAAACATAATTGCAGGGAAAAAGGAAGGAAGATTGTTCACTCTCAAAGTCCAAGGTAATGTGGGACATGCATTATTTACTTATGGAAGTCAAAAGGTGTCTGAATTAGACCTATGGCATAAAAGGCTAGGTCATTTCAATGAGAGAGCTATAAAGGAAATGTCAAAGAATCAGGTGGTGCTTGGATTGCCAAATGTTGAAGGGCAACATATGGTGTACAAGTGTGAAGCTTGTCAATTAGGTAAAGCACATAAAGGTTCTTACAACAAATCAGGGTACAAGCATTCAAATATGCTTGAATTGGTTCATACAGATGTATGGGGTCCCTCAAGGGACTATAGCATAAATGGATCCAGATATTATGTGTTGTTTGTTGATGATGCAACCAGATGGATTACTTTATATGTAATCAAGGATAAATCAGAAGTTTTCAAGACATTCAAACATTATCATGCCTATGCAGAAAGGATCACAGGGCAAAAGCTTAAGAGGTTAAGGTCAGATGGAGGGGGAGAGTATTTCTCTAAAGAGTTTGATGATTATTTGTGGAATGAAGGTATAAGAAGAGAAGTAACTTGCAGGTACTCCCCTCAACAGAATGGAGTAGCAGAAAGGAGAAATAGGACTCTTGTAGAATTTGCAAGAGCAATGATGAAGGAAAAGAATTGTCCAAATTACTTATGGGCAGAAGCCATTAATACTGCAACATACCTTGTGAATAGGTTACCTTGTAAAGCTTTGGATGGAGGAACCCCTTATGAAGCATGGTGGGGTAAGAAACCTACTCTTGATCATTGTAAGGTATTTGGATGTGTAGCATATGCTTATGTTCCTTCACAATTAAGACATAAGCTAGAACCAAAAGCAGAGAAGATAGACAGATGGGTTACAGGTTGTGGAGTCCATCCACAAAGCAATTTCTTGTTACCAAAGATGTGACATTTGATGAGCGAAATACATGGTATACAGGATCAACAAATGATTATGCAGGTGTTGAAGAGATACAAAGAAAAGGAAAGGCAAAAGTAAAAATGTATGAAGAAAGTATTGATGATGTTGACTCTAAAAGTAGATTGCAGGATCATGTAGAAGAAGGGCCAATATTTGATCCAGAATCAAATGAGGCTGAAACTTCGAGAAGTGCAGAAATCAGAAGATCCTCAAGGGAAAGGAAAGAACCTATAAGGTATAGTTATGATACATCTTTTCTAACAACAAAAGATTATGCTTACATTGTGAAGACAGAAGAAGATCCAATCACTTATGAAGAAGCCAAAGGTAAACAAAATTGGGAGAAGGCAATGCAGGAAGAGTATGATGCTCTACTTGAAAATGAAACTTGGGAATTAGTACCAAGACCAAAGAATCAGAAAGTCATTGGATGCAAGTGGGTATATAAAACAAAAAGGTTTGCAGATGGTAAGGTGTCTAGATACAAGGCTAGACTTGTGGTCAAAGGTTATGCCCAAACTTATGGGGTAGATTATGATGAAACCTTTAGTCCTGTTGCTAAAATGTCTACAATTAGAACATTGATTGCTATTGCTGCTTGTAAAGGATGGAAGTTATCACAATTAGATGTGAAAAATGCATTTCTAAATGGATACATTGCAGATGAAGTATACATGGAGCAACCAGAAGGATTTATGAATTCAATTGGATCAGATTATGTGTGCAAGCTCAAGAGAGCTTTGTATGGGTTGAAGCAGGCCCCAAGAGCTTGGAATTACAGACTTGTCAAGTTCTTGAATGAATGTGGATTTCAAGCATCAAAGGCAGATAGTAGCTTGCTAGTGAAGGCAAGTGAAAATGGATACATTTACATGTGCATTTATGTTGATGATATTATTGTCACAGGAACAGATGCTCAAGGAATCAATGAACTTAAAAGGCAAATAGAGAAGGAGTTTAAGATAAGTGATTTGGGAAACTTATCTTATTTCCTAGGAATGCAGATTGTGTATACTCAACATGGATTATATGTTTCACAAGAGAGGTATTTGAAGAATCTTCTAGTCAAGTTTAACATGGAAGATTGCAAGACTTCAACTACACCATTGGAGGTAAATCATAAATTGAGCAGGTATGGAGGTGAAGAATTCAATGATATGAAGAAATATCAGAGTTTGGTAGGTAGTTTAATCTATGCTACCTTGACAAGACCAGATTTATCATATGCAGTAGGTGTGTTGTCACAATTTATGCATTGTCCAAAGAAGACTCATTGGATTGCAGCTCAAAGGGTACTCAGATATATCAAAGGAACCCTAAGTGAAGGTTTGTACTATGGTTTCACTTCTGATACAAGAATCAAAGTGTTTAGTGATGCAGATTGGGCAGGTGACTCAGATGATAGAAGCTCTACTCATGGGTATCTCTATTATATTGGAGATAAATTAGTTTCTTGGTGTTCAAAGAAGCAACATACAGTTGCTTTATCATCCACAGAAGCTGAGTATAAAGGAATGGTAGAAGCTGCAAAGGAAGTGATATGGTTGAAGACCTTGATGAAGAGTTTTGAAACTGATCAGAGTACTCCAATTATTTTTGGAGATAATATGAGTTCTTTGTATTTGGCAGCTAACCCTGTTTTTCATGCCAGGACTAAGCACATAGAGATTCAGTATCATTTCTTGAGGGAAAAGGTACTTGATAAAGAGATTGAAGTGATGTATACTCCAACAAAAGAACAAGTGGCAGATATGATGACAAAGAGCTTGGATGGACCTAAGCTACAGAGATTCAAAGAGATGGCAGGAGTGAAGAAGAATGGAATAATCACAATTAGTGATTGAGGGGGAGCTGTTGGAACAAATCAATCACAAATTAGTGATTATAAAGATCTTGAAGAAGGCTTATGGTCAGAATGAAGTGGAAGAAGATACTTGAGAAAGTGAAGGAGAATTCAGAATGATATCTTGTACACATATGTACATATAAGTGGAAATTCTTGTAATCTGAGTAGAGCTAAATCCTTAGGATGATAAGGAGTAATGTCATAGACGCGGGATAAGTCTAAAATCATGTATATATAAGTTAATGATGATAAGAAATGAGAGAGAGAGTCATTTGTAGATGACAAATGTCTTAGAGATGTGTAGAGAGTTTTTTCCCAAAAAATAGCGACGGGTTTTTCTCTGAGTGCTCTCTGTCTGATCATGTGGATCAAGATTCCTTTTGTACACATCTAATTGAGAAGCTAATGAAGCTATGTTCAGAGTTTCATGATCTAATTCCTCTCCTACTGTGAGAATGATCAATAGGAACATTTGTATGTAGAAGTGAAAACTGAAGTCTGAGAGTAGCGCACTTTTCCGTCTCAGTGTTTTGCTTAGATCTCAGTGTATACTGTAAAGTTTTTGATGAGTGAGCACTTAAAATCTAAGTTAGGAGATAAGGAAGCTATGGCTAGAAGCATTTAGCAAAACGAGACTTGTACTGTGAGAAATCAACTTAAGAAGTTGACCATGTCGAAGGCGCTACCTCTGGAAGACAGTTATGACATATCTTTGATCTTAAGGATCAAATTAAACTTTTGGTGATTAGTTTTGAGAACTAATGATTAGTATGATTGCGCAAAGGTATTGCGAATACTTGTGCATCATTTACTTGAAGAAATTTGAAGTTATGTGCAGGTAATGAAGTTGATTTCTGAAGCAGACTTTCTGAAGTAAACATTTCTTCACTCAGAGAAGTGCTAATGAAAGTTTTGGTAAAGAAGAACAATATTTGTGTAAAGTTTGGTTTATAACTGACATAGAAGTGTTCTTAAGTCAGTATAGATCAAACCTTTGGAGATTAAGAGGTCTCCAACAATAACCACCTCCATATTCTACCAGTGGCTTGTGGTTTGTTGAGCAAGTATTTTAGTGGTTGGTGGTCAGTTATAATAACAAATTTTACTCCCAGTAAGTAATGCCGAAATTTTTGGACAACAAAAAACATGGCTAAGGCTTCTCTTTCTGTGGTGCTAATTCCTTTCAGCCTTAGTCAAAACTCTACTGGCATATTGAATTGGTCTCTCCATCTTAAATTCTTCACTGGGTTGTGTCAAAACTACCCCCACTGCATAGGCACTGGTATCTACATGTATATGAAATATTTTTGACCACTCAGGTGTGATCAAAATAAGAGCAGACACTAACCTTGACCGTAATGTTTGATATGCTTTTTCCTCCTCTTCTTCCCATTTAAAAGGAATTTCCTTGCCTGTAAGCCTAGCCAAAGGCCTGGCTATATCTGCATATATCTTAATAAATCTGCGATGGTACCCTGTACGGCCTAGAAAACTTTGAATCTCTTTTGGAGATTTAGGCCTAGATAATTTTAATATAGCTATAATTTTGTCCGGATCAGGTGCCATACCTTTGGAAGATACCACATGTCCCAGGAGGGTACCTTCAGTCACCAAAAAATGGCATTTGTTTGGGTTCAGTTTTAGCTTTGTTTCTCTGCACCTCTTAAAAACTTGTAGTAATTGAAGTAGATGCTTATCTAAACAGTCCAATGGAGTCTCTACACGAGTACCTGAAAAGGATGAAAAGTCATCCATGAAGATTCTGAGAGACTCTAGTAGCAATGGACCAAAAATGAGATTAACTGTTCAGTTGAAGGTAGTTGGAGCGTTTCTCAAACCAAATGGCATCTTCAAATATACATAAGTTCCCCAGGGAGTAATGAATGTTGTTTTCTCTCGATCCCCAGGGTGGATGGATATCTGATTATATCCACTGAATCCATCCATGAAGCTGTAAAGGGAGTGCCCAGCTACTTCTTCTATGACCTGCTCAGCAAATGGCATTGGAAATCCATCTGGAATGGTGACCTTGTTCAATGCCCTAAAATCCACACAGATTCTAATCTTGTTAGTGTTTTTCTTTGGCACAATCACCATGCGAGATAGCCATTCGGAATGTTCTACAGGGATGATAATTCCTGCATCTTCCATTTTCTGTATTTCCAAATAGACGGCTTCAACATACTTAGGATTCAACCTATAACTTTTGCCTCTCACTGGTTTTGCTCCTTCTATGAGAGGATTTCTGTGTTCTCCATAGATAGGTGGGACTCCTTCTAAATCCTTATAGTGCCATGAAAAAACATCTGTATAGTGATTCAAGATGGATTTTACCTTTTCCAGGAGCTTTGGGTGGCTCCACAACCAAGTGGCCACCAAGATTGGACGATTATTGTCCTGAGTGCCGAGTTGTATTTCTTTGATAGGGTTTCTCTCCACCATATTCTCTACCAGCTCCTCGTCATCCTTGGCTTCTTCTAGTAGCTTTTCGTGCATTGATTCATAAGCCGGAGTACTTTGGATTTCAATGCAATCCTCCTTGTCCTGTATCCATCCTGCAGGTATTTCCTGAATTTGGGAGGGAACACTCTTCACTAGAATCTTTTGCCTTGCCTTTAGCTTTATTAATTTCCTTATCTATTGTTGAAGTATCCTCCTCCAAGTTGTATTTGAGGGGTGTCTTCTTGCCCCTTCTGTGGTCTTTGATAAGCTCTCCCAATCCATCAACCTGGACTTTCTCCTCAACTTCATCATAACCTTCAGCTATGCCAGAATTATTAAGAAAAATTCCAAAACAGGAGAAAGAGCTGCCTGCTTGGAGCCAATTTAGAATATCCTCTTCTTCCTCGAACTCTATTTGGGGGTGATCCTCTGGTTCTGGTTCCATGCAAATGCCGACTTTTTGCATCATACTGGTGTTTCCTTGATTATCTGGGCCCTCTTCTAAATGGATCTGTGTCAGCTCTTGCCCTTTCTTTTGTACACACATAGTGTCTTTGCCCCAATCATGATTGACACTTGCGTGTCTCAGCCATGGTCTTCCAATTAAGAGGGGAAATCCTCCTTCAACCTGAGGTAGTCTTAAAACCACAAAATCCAGAATGAATATATTACCTTGTACTTCAAGTGGAACGTTTGGAATCACTCCCAATGGCCTTACTTTGCTTTGATCTGCCAGAGTAACAGTGAAATTTGTAGGCCTTGAAGGGTGGAGTCCAATCTTTTCCATTGTATGTTCAGGCATCAAGTTAATGCTAGAACCACCGTCCACAATAACTCCTTGAAATTCATGACCTTTGATAGATACTGTCAGTCGAGGAATTTTATAATCTGTAAGGGGTGCTTCCCTTACAATTTTTCCTTTGTGTAAAAAAGCAGTCTTTGCTACCGAACTTGTAGTGGAAGCCTCAGCAATTATCTATAAAAGTTCTGACCTGAATTTCCCATCCATCTTTATTAAATAAAAAATACTAACCTCTTTCTTTATGGACTTGAGAATTTTTGAAGCCTCTGATTCCTTAAGAGCCTGGGCTCCACTTGACTTATCAAACTCCTCATGAGCTCTATTGAATGCATGCCCAATGGCATCACTGGTACATATGATATCTCCTTTTTGCCTTGTTTCTGCGGTGGCTTTATCTACTTCAGATGTCTCTTTGTCTTTGTTCAATCCATGAATTCTTGATTCCTAAATTATATCTACTTGAGCCTTTCCTTTGTTTCTTGTCTGCACTGTAAAAGACTCGATTTCTTCTAACTGCACCACCCTAGTAGAGGGTGATGGCTCATTGACCTGATCTAATATTTCTTCTTTATGCAAAGAAATCATTTGAATATGGGGCCCGGATGGAGAGGCTTGATTCTTAGGACAGCAGTTTGTATAGTGGTCTCTGGCCTCTGGGCAGTTCCTACAAGGAGGGGCATTTTCTGGGAGAGTGCACCTACTTTGATAGTGTTGTTAGAGGGCCGCCGAATCAGGACGGATGAACCCGGACAGGTGCCTTAAATGTAAAAGTGCTAGACGACCGCCGAACAAGGACAAGAGTACGAGGACAGGGAGTTTAAATGAAAAAGAGAATCTTTCAGGGAACGCGCAGGTAACTGCAGAAGAGCGCACCCTTGTAAAAAATCCCCTATTTAAGGCAATGAAAAGAAAGAGCAGGAGTCCTTGTTTTTTGCGGGAATTGTAGCGTGTTGTCTGATTAAGTCTCATTGAGATTACTATCACGTCGTGTGTGCGCGTATATGTTGTTGAAAGGATAAGTTCTGCTTGATCTGTTCCGTCTGTAATCCTACTAGTTGATTACACTCACCATAATATGGAATGACGAATTAGTTGTATTGTGTGGCGAAACTGTTCGGTGATGGTTAAGTGTGATTCTGAGTGGGAACAAGCGTGATATGTTATTTGATTAGTTCTTCTGGGAAGTAAGTAGCGCGAAGAGTAATCGCGAATTAATTGTTTGTAGGGTCCTTGTGAGCGATTGAAGTTGTTACTACACCATATATTTGCTGTTTACCTCAACTTCGGAAGATTAGTAGCTGTAACGGTCTGAGTATGAGTAGAACAGTGGCGGTGTATGTTTGTTGAAGAGATTAACTGTTCGAATCCGCGTGACTTTAAGGCATACGGTCTAATTGGCATACCTACCTACTTTGAAGAAGTACGGAGTAGGTAATTTTGTTATTGAAGTATCTTTTGCGTGTAGAGTACGTAATCGGCCGGCTAACCTCAGTCCTGTAGTTCTAATTCCAATACACTGAACAGACTTCCGTTGTTCAGGGACGGATACTGAGCTAAGGACGGAACAACCGTAAGATTGTGTGTTAAATTGGGAAAATAGTACAGGGCCTCTGTCTAACAGACCCCTACCACTCCCAAGAACCCACGTGGCTAAGATAGGGATTGCGGTTAGAAGCATTTGGAACCGAGCGAACGTGAAGTATCTGAATCGAAGTAGAGTAACGCTTAAACCCATAAACGAGTAGCAGTCCAACATTTAGTCTAACATTTGGCGCCGGCCATGGGGCAAGTGGCAACTGTTTACCAGTCTCTGCGGTAAAGTAGCATTTGATTGCGAGTTACTTGTGAGAAAGTGGCATTAGAGTGCTAAGCGGGTTGTAAGAAGCAAACATCCAGTAACATTTGATTTACTGACAGTAGCAACAGACCCAGATTGTTGCAAACTGCTCAGATAGTATCACTGGGCAATGATACATGCCGGTTACTCGGTCTGGCGAAACGTATCCTAGGACCCAGACGACGGGAACAAGAAAAGTACAAGAAACAACTCTAGGAGAAAAAAGTATAACGCGACCTGACTCAGTGGTCGAGCAAGTTAAGGACGCTAGAATTAATTCCGGCCATATTCCGGTGGAACGATCAGCACCTTTGGTACATGCTGGTGTCACCTCGACCCAGCCTAACCAAAGTATAGTGATTCCAGAATCTATCAATACGCCTCTAGAGATTAGACAAACTCTAGGAAAAGAAATCAGTAAAAGCGAAAAAACGCTATTGTCTGGTAGACTGTCAGCTCATTCCGGTGATATTCCGGTGATAGAAACACCAACTGGCGGTCAAGGATTAGCATTTTTTGCAGAATCTTCAGCCAGACCCGCGTGTCTGGAAGAAAGATTTCGGATATTGGACATACAGAAAGAAGGAGACCTATTCGAAGCTGAAGTCCGAAGTATCCTGCGCAAAAACAGCACACCGGAAGGCACGCCATCCAGCGATCCAGATTCTGATAGTTCAACTAATCAACCTCAAGATACAGAAGAAGGACCGGAGACACCCACGATGAACGGAAAGCAACAACAACAACAGTTAGGTCAACCAAGGCCGCCTCCAATAGGAGTAACATACACGAAATTTGGTGGATTCCCAGGAGATGACCCAGATGCTCACGTACGCACTTTCGAGATCAGTTATGCAGTTCTTAACCATCCACCAGATCAGGCATACAAAGCCATTGTTTTTCAATCTACTTTGGTCAATGAAGCGGCTAGATGGATTACGGAATACAACATCAATCATTTCGGTACCTATGATGCAGTACGAGATGCCTTTGTACAACGATTCAGACTAAAGAAGAATCCTGCTGAAATTTGAGTATCTACAGAGCAACTGACAGAAGACAAATCAGACTGTCCAGGAATACGCTACTCTCTTCAGAACACATTTACGGCAGATACCACAGGTACATGCTAATCTACCTGACGATGTCATCTCTCAATGGTTTATCAATGGACTAACCCCACAATTGAAGCAGATCATGATTATCAGATGTGTTGGAGCAATGACACTGGATGCAGTCATTGCAATGGCTCTACAGTTGGAATCCAAGGTTGGTGGATTTTCAGAAGACTTGGAATGGTTAAGGACAAACAAAAATATGACTGAAGATATAACCAGGCAAGTATACTGCACCACGTGCAAAAATTCAGGCCATACAAGTGCTAACTGTGCACTAAATCAGACATTCTGCACTATCTGCAACACTGCCGGACACTCCACCGGAAATTGTCTCTACAATGCCAGAATACAAGGAACAGCAACAGTCAATGCTGTTATACAAGAACATGGACAGGCAGCGAATCACTATGTACCTCCGCAACTGAGAAACAATCAACCACAAGGATATCGAAACTACCGAGGACAGAGGAACAATAACTATAATGCAAACCGCTGGCAGAACGAACCACCACCGGAAAAACCCAATTTACCACCGCCACGCTGTCATTTTTGTGGTGAATTCGGACACATTAGAAGACATTGCAAAGACGCAGCTGAGTATGATCAAAGGAAGAAGGAGCGACAAAACCCAATGGCCAACATGGTACAAATTACACCGGTGGAAACACAAACTGCTACAGTCCAGACCCGATCAGGTAAACAACTGCAGCCAGCAGCAGAAGTATTTGAACCAGGGATACGAGAACAACATAGGATGTATAACAAGGCTAGTCACTGGACCGCCACAGAACCACCAGTGTTCCCAGAACCTATTCCGGTGACTCAGACCTCGTCAGCAAAGGAAGGAATGCAACAAGAGAAAGCAGCAGCAGAACAACCATCAGCAGTAGACATAACAGCAGATACATCGGCAACAGCAGAGACCTCAAGTCCAAAGGAGCAGGATAACCAATCTCAGTAGGCCTGAGAAATTTTATCCAAGGCATCTATTACCTTACCTCTCGGCCAACTTTTGGCGTTAGTACCTGGAATCCGGCAACAGTTTCAACAACATTTTAACCCGACACCCTCTTGCATTCCGGCAACCGCCGCAGTTCAACCAGAATCTGATTCTACGGTTGATCATGCAGTGCCCTTGATTACAGTATGGTATAAGAATCAGAAGATCACGCAGGTATTAATTGACGGAGGCTCCGGCGTAAACATTGCAACCGCAGCATTATGTAAAAAGCTAGGCTGGACCGAAATCGAACCAGTTCAATTCTTTGTCAGAATGGCTGATCAATCTAGAGTCCATCCCGTAGGACTTGTACGGAATGTACCCATTACCTCAAGGATATCGACAAGACGCACAGGGACCGAGATGCATTCAAGAAAACTCTGGATTTCCAAACTCAGCAGTTTGAACGAGTAGACAACCAAGTGCGCAACTAGAAGGAGTATATTACAGAGCTGAAGACCAAACTGGCCGAAATGAAGACTTCCAAGGACGCCGCCCTATCCAACGATTTCTATCTACAAGAAGCTTTTGTGCAGACCCAGGCCGAAAACGTGCTCACCGAAGCAATCGCACTTAGCTCTGTTAGAATAGATGCGCAAGTTTTAGAGCCCGACACGCTAAAACAACTATTAGAAACACTTAAGAAAAAGATAGCTCGAGCATTTAGATCGGCTAGGAGTATGTATCTCAAAGGTCTCATCGAAGAATAAGTATATTCGCCCATCCAAATTCATAATGTATGAATATGATAATCAACTTTTGGTTTTCTGACATTTTCGCACATGAAAAGTCTTGTTCAGTCTAGCACCAATCTACAGTGTAACACGCGGCATAATGATTTTTACTCTGATACAAATATTATCAAGGGAGGGAAGAGTCATGTCCTACTGACATACAATCAGTATAGCAAATGGCCGTTCAAGCACCGGTGTTTATAAAATGCGTATACAGAGCATAGCTTTCTTCATTAGTATTCTTCGAGATTCAGCATCAGTTAGCAACTTCCAGCATATTCTTCTCAGCAACCCTTAACCAAGCATGTCGGAATCTGACATTCGCCGCTGGCAACTCAGAAAGCGCGCCCATACGCCGACCCACGTGGTAATGACAACAGATACTACCCTCCAAGACGATGCAGATGACGCAGTAACTTCTGCATCCCTAAGAACTCAGCATAAATTCTCCACCGAATTTAAAATCGAGCTCGACATCAAGTCGAAAAAGAATAAAGACTGGCTACGAAAGATAGGGCTCCTCCAGTTTGCCCAATTACCATGGGAGCAGTGGATTGCTAATGACGATGCAGAGGACCAATTACATAGCATGCGACAAACCAGCGGCTTCATTCTCAATCAGGTACGATTTTCGCCCCAGCTCGTCTCAGCCGTATTTAAACTACCACTCTATGATGGTGCCCGATATCTTAAATGTTCAAATGAGGATCTGAGGAAGGAATTTGGCGACTGTGAAGGCCCCCGACGGTATTACATGTTGAAAAATGCCACCTATCACCGACGAGAACAATTTAAATGGTATTTAGAAAAGCTCTGTTTACTAGTAAAATTCGACTTAATGTCGAAAGACAATTTTTCCCCCCTATTACATGCCAAAGAAGGAGGTCCGGTTAGCTGGACACATTGGCTGTATAACCACCTCTACGCACAAATCATTGTCGGGGATAAGAGAAGATCCCATACCAACAGCAGACTAGCAGCCTATCTAGCTGCTATATTTAATTTTGTCCAATCAGTAAAGGCTAAGCAGCTACACTGGTCCCCCCCTTTTTATCCCGGTGAACATGATCGAATAGATACAGAACACCACACAGAGCCTGAGGAAGCAGCTCAACCCTCCACCTCGTCTGCATCTTTCTTCCACACAGGTAACAGCGCATAGAACCAGACCGTAGGGACGCCGTTTCGGCTGTCCATTAAACGACGAATGGCAGACAACTTGCCAACTGCTAGTCCAGAGCAAGCACCGGACGATCTCCAACCCGATTTTGTCATAAGGATGCAAAACCAACTACAAGAGGTTTCTCAATATTTGCGGCAACAAGAACAAGCGATTCAGCACAAAAACGAGTTATTATTTGCCACGATGACTAAGTCCAATTCATTAATGACATAGATGCAAAAAGAATTGGATGGCAAAGAAGCTTTAATACAGGTGTTACAGAGTAACAACCGGCATCTAATGGCCGAATTGATCACCGCAAAAAAGTGTGTTCAAGACTTTAATCAGTGGCAGCAAACTATCCAAACACAAATTCAAGCCGAAATGTCAAGTTTTTCTACCCTGAATGCTCACCTGCAAGCCGAAAATGAAATTTTGCAGTCAAGGATACAAGTTTTGCAGGAGTTCGAAAAGCAGATATTAAAAGATGAGGGCGTAGAACTAAATGCCACATTGATGACAAATGTGGACATAGACTTATTAAAACAGCAATTGGATAGTCGTGTTCAAAATAGCTGGACACTTTTTCGCAGGAGATGGCTGGCTATACTTGTTCCGCCACTTGAACAAGTGCGGTCAGAAAGGATTGGGGAGTCAAACCCTGGCATGGACCGACAGGCAGTGCAAAAGGATGTTGAAGACAGTAATGCACCTGCGGGTTCGAGTCCACCGTGCGTGCCAGTGTTAGAGGGCCGCCGAATCAGGACGGATGAACCCGGACAAGTGCCTTAAATGTAAAAGTGCTGGACGACCGCCGAACAAGGACAAGAGTACGAGGACAGGGAGTTTAAATGAAAAAGAGAATCTTTCAGGGAACGCGCAGGTAACTGCAGAAGAGCGCACCCTTGTTGTTGCAGAGCCAAAGAGCGCACAAAGCAGAGAAAAAGACGGGCCCCAAAATTTTTCCGATTTGGACCACATATTTTTTGTAACATATTCATTTTTGTAATATATTTCCCTTGTAAAGGCACTAGAGGAATCCTCTAGATGCATTCCCATAGAAGAATAGAAGCTTACCCATGTAAAATAGTAGGAAATTAGCTCTTAGGGAATAAAGTGCCGGTCACTTGTGTGAAAGGACCATTTTTAGGGCACTAGTATATAAGTCAAATGTGACTCTTTGTAAAGGACTTTTTTGCCATTGTGAGAATAGAGAGCACAGAAATTCGAATTTGTGTCTTCTTCCCTCTTCATCTTCTTCTTCGTGAGCTTGTATGCATGTGTATTGCTAGGAAAGAGTGCTTGTGAGTGTGATCTATCCTTGAGAGTGTTTCTTTGCTGTAGGAGAGGTGTGTGCGAGGTGTAGGAAGTGCTGAAGTGTAGGAAAGTATTCCCGCGACTCAGTATTTCTGTCATAACTTGAAGTAGGAGTGTCGGAATTGCGTGAAACCACTGCGATTGGATGCGTCTTCTCGAGAGCTTCGAAACGCATATGCTATTCGCTATGTTTGGAGCTCGGAGCTAGGAGAAAAGTCCAAAATACTGACGGCTGCTGCACCAAGTATCGTTTCGTCGAGACCTACAGTTGAAGCTTGTTAGGATAAGTGATTTCTTCATTTTCACTTTTGAGTAATACTTTTGCATTGACCATTACGCATTTGCATGTCTTCATACACTCGGCTAGGTTAGTATACTCTTCGGATTGATAAATTAAAAGCGTGTATCCCCACTATATGCACTTGGGAGGGGATTGAGGTATAGTCTCTTTCTCCGCAAGTCCCTAAGTTGAAGCTTAGGTCAACACACTTTTTGGCGCCGTTGCCGGGGAGTGACGAATCAAACCGAAGCATTCGCGTGATGGTAAGTAGTTTTTTGCTTTGAAGAACGTGGAGGAGCGGAAATCTTCTCTTCTTTGGTAAGTCAATTTCAGCCGCACTTGCTACTTCTCATTCTTGGAGTGTGTGTAGTGAGTTGTTAGATTAGGGAAGTGAGTAGAAGAAGTAGAATAGGAGTGAGTGGAGAGTAGAGTAGGCTTAGGTTTGTTCAAGAATTTTCATTTTTCAGTAAGCTAGGAATTCCCAAGTATAAAAGCCAAAAAAATTTCATTTTTCAAGTTACTTGTTGAACAAGTATCGTGGAGAGCTGTGTCGAGTGTCGTGTGAGCCCAGCGGTTGTTTCGAGGGAAGCAAGCAATAGGGGAGATTACTGAGCAAAGGAGTTGGACCAAGAGATCATGGGAGCTTCAAAGGTAAACTAAACCACCTGTTTGCTCAAAAATTTGCAGTGCTTCAACCTAGGAAAGAGAAAAACGACCTGCGCTGAGTGTCGTTTGGGCCTTCAGGGGGTTAAAAGTAGTTTGTTGATTGCTACAGTGGGTGAGGGTAAGAGAGAAGACCTAGGAGAGAAAGGGGGAAACTTCAAACCTCAAAAAACATTACAAAAAAATTGAAAAAGGGTCAAGTATCGCTTTGCTCCTGCGGTCGAGTATCGTTTTACTCTTGCGGTTGAGTATCGCGATATTTCCCAGCGGTCGTAGATCGTTTTAGACAGAGGTCGTAGATCGTTTTGTTAGAGATCGTCTCGTTAGAGATCGTTTCAGGCAGCGGTCGTAGATCGTTTCAGATAGAGATCGTTTGGATCAGAGGTCGTCGATCGCATATCGTTTGCCAAGTATCGTTATCCCGAGATCGCGATACTTGTCAAAGGTCGTGTATCGTTTGTCACGGGTGTCGTCGATCGTCGATCGTTTGGCGGAGATCGCGACACTTGTCAAAGGTCGGTATCGTTTCAGTTAGGTATCGTCGATCGTTTCTAGTGAAGGTCGTAGATCGTTTATATTCGAGTATCGTGTATCGTCCAGTGAGAGATCGTGTGTCGTTTCAGCCCAAGTATCGCCGATCGTTTCTACTAGAGATCGTCGGTCGTGTATCGCTTTCTGCCAGAGATCGTTTTGCTAGAGATCGTTTGGTCAAAGATCGTTTTCCAGCGATCGTTTTGATCAAGTATCGTTAGACCCAAGTGTCGATTTCCAGCGATCGTTTCTTCCAAGTATCGTCTGTCAGCGATCGTTTCACCCAAGTATCGTTTGTCAGCGATCGTTTTCTCAGAGGTCGTGAGAGTCAAGTATCGTGACTTGAAATTTTCTTTCAGTCACATTCCAGCCCAAGTCTTCCTAGACTTCTGAGCCATAACTTAGAACTCTAGAGGTTAAAGGTGGACAAGATTTGTTTAGAGCTCTTAAGTGAATGAACCTGAGATCAGGAAGAACCCTAGGAAGCCGAAGAAGTGTGATTTCTTCTGTAGGGAGTGTTGCCGAACCAAGTAACCGTTCACACTATTCTGAGACCTCCAGTGAGTCAGAAGGAGAAATCCCCATGGCTTCCGAGGATATGCAAGGCACTGTACCCATGATTGGCCAGATGTCCATCATTGAGGGTGAATACAGAACTTCCTTAGAATATGTGAGCACTAACCTCAATGAGATCCCTATCTATCTGGATGGTCTAAACAGATCAGTGGCCAGACTGAGGAAGGCTTCAGAGGCCTACATAGTGCCAAGACCAGCAGTTAAGTACATAGGAGGACTGTACATGGATAAACAAGACATTCAATACATGGTCACAGAACATCCTGAAATCATTAATGAGCGTGGTGAGGAGAATAATACTTCAAGCGTAAATGGACATGAAACTGAAGTACAAGTGACTACTCCTAGAGGAAGATCAACAATCACTAAACTTTGGAGAGGAGACTTAGTTCCCCAGGATGACACTCTAATAGATGTGTATTTGATCAACGGGATGGAGCACCTGCTCAGAGCCCATTCTTCTATTTGGGAAGCTGCTCCTAATCCAGTTACCATCTATGAGTTACAAGATCCTGAATTCCCCACCATCATCACATATTTGGACAAAGACCACAGAAGATATTGGCCAGTCACTGAATTAGAGAGAGCTGAGCTGAAATATCAGAACATTCCAGTGTTCCCCCCAAGGGACCAAGCCACCACTTCACGGAACCCACATGGAACTTCCCGAAATGATTCAAGTCAACATTCGGGACAAACACAACAAACTCAACAAACCCAGATTCCCATCAGACCACATGTACAATTCACAATGCCTGCCACTAATCCTAACTACCGGCCACAACCAGCCATTGACCCAAGACAAGGAGTTCATGCTCCAGTCAGACCACAGGTAGTACGAGGACCAGGCATACCAATAGGAAGACCAAATTACCCTGTAATGCCAAGGCAACCTGAAGCAGGTAGGAGATTAAGGCCGATCCAAGTGGCCAAGTGCATGAGAAATCATTATGATGGCTCGAGTGAACCCTATAATCATATAGCAGAATTTAAACAAGTAGTTAGAGCCGAGCAGGTAGATGACTCCATGATTCAATATGAGTCCTTTGGCCTTACCTTGTCAGACACAGCCCTGGCCTGGTTTCAGCCATTGGACCCCAATACCTTTCAGAACATGGATCAAGTGTATCAAGAAATGATTGAAGAATTTACCAAGTCTGGAATCAAGAACAATTCTTCGTCATTAATCCACAGCTTTAAACAAATTCCAACTGAGTCAGTCAGATTGGCTGCCAGGAGATTCAAGCAATACGTGGATAGATGCCCTGTTGAGGAGAGACCCACACAAAATAAAATGGTATCATTGTTCTTAGAAGGACTATTAAACGGAACCTTGAGGTCATTAGTGTATGTGAAGAGAGTTCAAACTCTGCAAGAGTGTATGAAGGAATGTATAGACCTAGAGGATAACCTTGCAGGAGACTTGAAAATACCCCAAGGAAGTGTGAAAAGTGAAGAGTCATCAAATAGCACATCAAACCCTAAAAACAACATAGAGGAAATTGCCGACTTGCTAGCAAAAAAACTGAATATGCAAGGACAGAGGAATTATCCCACCAATCCTATGAGAATGCCTATGCTTAGAAGATGTATGCAGTGCGGAGGAGATCATCCTTCTCACTTGTGTACTAGGGGAGTAGTCCCACCACCTGCCTATGCTCCTCAGAGACCCTCTGTCCCAGGACCACTGCAGTATTGCAGCATAGAGCAGAGATACACAAATCATAGCACGGAGAACTGCCCTTACAATAGGCAAACCAGACCTACCCAGCCTTATGTGAGACCATATGGATATCCGCAGAACCAGCAGGGAGGAGAAGCCTTCAGATATCCCTCATATCAACCACAGGCACCAATAGCACGACCATACACATACCAAGGATATACACAGCCTCAGCCAGTGCTAGGACAACAATCGCCCCACCCTCAGAACGTTGTCCCAGTTAAGATAGCGCAGCCAGAGGAAAACTTAGAAAGGGCCATAGTGCCAGCAACACCGTTGACTAGTAGTGAACCATATGACTCATTTTACGAACCTAGTCAAGGAACATACCCAGGTTATGAGAACTCAACAATGGAATATGGGCAACAATACGACCCATATGCTTATGGCATGGAGACACCAGAGAATGCATACAATTACGAGCAAGATTATGTATCATTAATGTATACAGCTCCTAGAGCAACCATGCCACCTCGACCAATGATTAGACCGTCTGTACCTAGAGGACCATGCTACAGGTGTGGAGGTGACCACTATATTAGAGAATGTACATTGTCAAACCCACCACCACCACAACGAGTTTGGGAAGGTTACTGTAGCGATTGTGGAAAGGAACATCTTTTCAGAGATTGTCCCAAGAACCCAAACAAAGTCACATCTAACGTACAGATTAACGTGATCGAGGTAATTGAATCGTCAGGGAGTGATAAAGAGTACACTATACCTTTAAAAGCCATAACAAGAGCAAGGGCTAGAGAAGACCCTGATAAAACCGCAGAAAATAATCAAAGTGACAAAGAGGGAAATACACCCATCCCTCACAGAGTAGAAGACTCAGAAGAACCAGAAAAAGGTATCACCAGCAAACGATCCCAAAGATGGAAGCAAAGGAGAGACAGGATAAAAGAAAAGAAATTGTTGCAAAAGAAGGAAAATGAAAAGAGTAAACACAATTCAACAGAAGAAGTACGAGTGGAAGAAGAAAATAAAATGGAGGAAGAAAAGAAGGAGGTAGGATCGGTATTAGCAGATCCAATGCCTGAAGATTTAGCTATGTGGATTCAGGCATACAAAGCGAGAATAAAAGCAGGACCTACCATAGAACAACATGAGAGAGAATATCCGAGAGGGGACTTAGAGAAAGAAAGATTGGAAATCTGCAAAAAATTGATAGAAGTTGCCCAACAAACGTTAGAAAAACCCGCATCACCTTTACCAAACAATCGAATTGGCGAAGAAAAATTCCAAGAGTGTCTAAACAATCAGGAAAAGCCTAATGTAAATAGACCTCGGGATGATGAAATTGGTATTGAGAGAAAGGAAGGATCCATAGTCCCTGAAACAGAAGGAGACTGGACTAAGGATTTATGGGCGCGAGTTCAAGAGGACAAGTGGAAAAAGGTAGAGGGAATGGAACCGCCCTTTGAAGAATTGAAAGCAGAAAACGAAATGGAAGGTTCAATACCAGAACTTAATTCAGAAGGGATTTTTCCGATGGATGCAAGTGACAAAGAAGCCGAAGACGATGTAAAGGAACTACCTAATTACACCGGGGAATACGAGCACAACTCAGAATTGTATCGCATTCCATCAATGACAAGAAGAGAAACGAATCCATCAGTTCAAACAGCGGAGATCATACAACGCCTTAGAGAGGTGAAAATCCCATGCACCTTAACATTCGAAGAACTGTTGAAGGTAAAACCACATCTAAAAGAAAAATTGATCAATCAGTGGGAAGTCAAGGAAGAAAAAAAGGAGGTAGATGACGAAGTGAAAACAATGAGAATTCCAGTGGATAAAGTAGGAGATTTTAGTGAAGGAGATGAAGGAAATACCTGTCTTCCAATCACCTATAGGGGTTACACAACCAAAGCCATATTAGATTCAGGAGCTGGTGTTGGCATTGCTACCAAAGAAATTTGGGAGAAATGGGGGAAACCAGCATTGAGACCAACACGTATGAAAATTCAGATGGCCGATGGACATACGGAAAGACCCTTAGGATTGTTGGAACGAGTAGTCTTCACTACGTGCGGAGTGGAATTCGAACATACTTTAGCAATTTGTCACTTTGAAAGGCCGAGCAACTATGAGATGATCTTGGGAAGGCCATTCATGAGACAGCTAAAGGTTGTACAAGACTGGGGAAAAGATGCAGTGTACCTACAACACGCAGGAGTCACCACTAGGATCAACCTACATACGTACACATATCAAGATGTACCACCTCTGCAATGGAATCAAATCCATAAAGAGGAAGACGATCAATCGATTCATAGTGCAGGTTCTAGTGACCAATCCTGGATGAACGAGGACACTCATCTATGGATATGCCAAGCGGCAAAAAAGGAAGAAGAGAGAAGAAAAAGTTGGCAGCAGAAACAAGGTGTAGTAAGATCGGTACAGGATCCAGCTTATATGCCACAAGTATTTCCAGACGAGGAGTTCGAACCTCATGGTTGGATGGAAATCTTAGCCACCCTCGATGTTTGTGTAAACGAAGAAGTGGTAACTATGAACGAATGTATTGACGAGGAGGGTTATGACATTAGTTTGTATATGGTAGTCCTTCAGGAGGCAGAAGAAGGAGAAGTAATTGAGGAAGACTGGAAGGAGGACTACGAGAGCATCGAAATGGAACCAGAACCTATGGATCTAGGGATTAGTACCACCAACATGGATATCACTGCCAATGAACAACATAAGGATCTCACACAAAAGGAAGAATTAGAAGTTGAAAGGAAGTTAGAAGATGAAGATAATAAGCTTCAAGACCAATTTGAGGTACCAGCTCATTTCAAAAAATACGAAGTAGAAGAGAGGAAGATTGCTATTCAAATGCCTAAAAGAGAGGCACAACCGGGAATAGCATATGATAATAAAGAGCAAACCAAAAAAATAGTGGTAACCATGGAAGGAGGAGAGGAACGATGTACTTTCCTAGGACAGGATGTCTCAGAGGAAGAAGAGCAAGAGCTAATTCGACTCATAAGAGAATACCGGGACGTCTTCGCTTGGACCTATAAGGATTTAAAAGGAGTAGATCCATCTATATGTGCGCATAGAATCCCCATGACATCCGAGGCCAAACCTTCCAAACAGAGACCTTATACTTATAATGATGTATATTCAGCCAAGATAAAAGAAGAAATAGATAAGTTGTTAGACGCTGGATTCATCTACGAAATTGAGCACACGGAATGGGTATCACCCTTGGTAGTTGTACCAAAGAAAAATGGGAAGTTAAGAGTGTGCATCAATTTGAAAAAAGTGAACTCCGCCACTATAAGGGATAGCTATCCCTTACCGATCACTGACCATCTCTTGGAAAGGGTAGCAGGGAAGGAAGTTTATAGTTTTTTGGATGGCTTTTCAGAGTATAATCAGGTAGCCATTGCTCCTGAGGACCAACATAAGACTGCATTTGCAACTGAATGGGGAGTATACGCCTTTAGAGTCATGCCTTTTGGTTTAACGAATGCCCCAGCTACGTTCCAAAGACTGATGTGTCATGTGTTCAAGGAATTTTTGAGAAAAAGCATGGAGGTATACGTGGATGATCTGTGTACATATTCAGCTATACGATCAGAGCACATCCCTGAACTAGAAAAGATTTTTGCCAAATGTCGACAATATCGAGTATGCCTCAACCCCGAAAAATGTGTCTTCATGGTGCGACAAGGGAAAATCTTAGGACATATTGTTTCTAAGAATGGAATTTCCACGGATGAGGACAAAATCAAAGTCATTTTGGATTTACCGAGACCGAAAACGGCTAAAGAAGTTCAAGCATTTATGGGACATTGTGGTTACTATCGAAGATTCATACATATGTATGCCATAATTGCTAGACCTCTTTATGCATTGTTAACTCAATTCAATTGGACCGAAGAATGCGAAAAAGCTTTTAATGAGTTGAAGAATCGATTGAGTTCAGCACCCATTCTTCGAGTCCCTAACTGGAATAAACCGTTTCATATTCATGTTGATGCTTCCAAGTTTGCCATTGGTTGCATCTTAGCTCAACCAGCGGATACAGGTAAATTAGACCACCCGATAGCCTATGCTAGTAGACAGTTAAATCAAGCTGAACGCAATTATACTACTACGGAGAGAGAAGGCCTAGGAATGGTTTATGCCGTCAAGAAGTTTAGACATTACTTATTGGCAAACAAATTCAAATTTTTCATTGATCATCAAGCTCTATTGTACTTAGTCAACAAGCCTTGCAATACAGGACGTCTAGTACGATGGTTTTTATTGCTAATGGAATTTGATTTTGAAGTAATAGTCAAGAAAGGAAACACACACATAAGGGCAGATCATTTATCTCGCATGACCCATGGAGAACCACCTATAGGAGTTCCTGATGATCTGCCAGATACTTATCTCTTTAACCTGGAAGTATGTCCTCAGTGGGCAGAAAAGTTGATCCCGATACTCACACATGGACCTAAAGATGGGATCACGCCAAACCGAAAGCAAGATCTTTGGAAGACTAAGAACCTTCACATTATTGCTGGAAGTTTGTACCACCAGGATTCAAGCGGACTGTTGATGAGATGCGTGGAGGAAGGGGAACAAGAAATGTGGCTTCAGAAAGCACACATAAACCAATGGAACACTCATTTGAACGCAAATGGAACATGGCAAACACTCAAGAGATTCGGCATATATTGGCCAACCATGCAACAAGATGCACATCATTATGTGTCAACCTGTCAAACTTGTCAAGAACAAATCCCAGATGAGAACTCCACGTTAGGCTATTCTACAATAGCACCAAGGTGGAGCATGCCTTTAGTAAAGTTCTTGAAAACTCGAGAGTACCCTAACGGAGCGACCCTAGCAAGAAAACGTGCTCTTGAAGAACAGAGCAAAGATTACGTCATCCTAGGAAAACAACTCTTTAAACGCGGGAAGGATAACCAGCTAAGATTGTGCATTCATGAAAATGAATATCTCTCTGTATTAGAAATGGCACATGCAGGAGCTGCAGGAGGACACTTCTCAGCAGACAGAATGGTCAAGATGATTCTCTTTGCAGGCCTGTGGTGGCCAACTCTACATATGGACGCAGAGACATATGTAAAAAGTTGCGAAACATGTCAGAGAGCAAAATACCCCATCCGAAGAGATGACATGCCTTTAAGACCCATGGTTTGTGCAAGAGCATTTACCAAGTGGGGAATTGACTTCATAGGACCTATTAATCCACCTGCGAAAGGATCACATGCGGAATACATCATAGTAGCCACCGACTACTTGACTAAGTGGGTAGAAGCAAAAGCCACTAAAAAGAATGATGCTCAAACCACAGCAAAATTTCTCTTTGAGCACATATTCACACGCTTTGGACTACCGATCGAGATAGTGAGTGATCGAGGAACGCATTTCTTAAACGAAGTCATTGAATCGCTAATGAATGAATTCTTAGTGATTCATAAAAAATCAGCCCCATACCACCCTCAAGCTAATGGGCAAGCTGAAAGTTCCAACAAAGTACTTTGTACTATATTGACAAAGATTGTCAATAATGGAAGGTCAGATTGGGACAAACAATTGCATCACGCAATTTGGGCCTTCCGAGTGGCATATAAAACGGCCATTGGAACTACACCTTTCAACCTAGTGTACGGGCAAAATGCCATTTTGCCAATTGACTTCTTAGTACCCACCTTGAAAGTAGCCCAGCAGTATGAGTGGAATGGTCACGAATTATCTCAGCAATTAGATCAGATTGAAAAGCTACACGAGACAAGATTGCAAGCGGTAGCGGGCATTTATGCCGCCAAACGGAGACAAAAGGCTTATTATGATGCACATATAAAAGACAAGGGACTGAAAGAAGGCGATTTAGTCTTAGTATACACCCTCAAACAACATGCAAAGAAACTACAAAAACGCGGATATGGACCTATGATCATAAATCGAATCTCTACTAGTGGTGCAGTCAATCTCGCCACACTAGACGGAGATACTCTTCCCAACTACATCAGTGGATGCCGAGTGAAAAGATTCATGGAGCCTCTAACGGATCAAATGTTAGCACGACTCTTAGGAGCTCAGAGTAGAAAAAAAGAAGAAGAACGCATACGAGAAGAAGCTAGACAGGAAGCCCTAGAACGTATCAAAAAACGGAAAGAGTGGATGAGGGAAAGAGACGAGAGATATAGATTAGGAGAAGAACTCATCCCCATGGCTAATTTTAGAGCCACAGAGAACTCTGGAAAACAAAGCAGACAGCCTTATTTGAATCTGGGAGCAGGACGAAAAGAGTACCACTTAGTGGATGCTCTTATAGACACAGGAGCGGCAATAAGCTGCATTAGATTTTCCTTATCTCAGAGACTTAAAGAGGAGTTACGCCCATCGAAGGCACAGCTAATTGGAATAGGAGGGAAAGTTACTCAATGCATAGGTGAGGTCACTTTACCTTTACATATGGGAAACAACACAATGGAGCAGAGGCTCTTAGTGTGTCAGGACCAAGATTTGCTTGAAGATGTGGTGTTAGGTCAAGATTGGATATGTGAATATGAGGTAACCATCCAATTGGCTTTAGGATACATCTCGACCAGGATAGGACCTCGTGAAGTGTATAGTTTGCTAGACGAACGACCACCCAAAGCTGCTATTATAGAGCCAGAAGTCCATCTTAACGAACAAAGTCATGAGTGTATGTTCACTAGCAATATAGAAACCCCATCGTCAAGTGCTTCATGTGAAAATAATGTGAGTCCTGTGTGCACTCCATCTTCGAATCTAGAAAGTCACGAGAGTACACAAGAACATGAGATCAAGCCCACTGAACCACAAAGCACAAGAGAGACTATTCCCCTGCAAAACGTGAAATCTACAACCGTGAAAGTGTACCCCATTCCACACTCTACACTAGCTTGGATAAGAAAGGATCAAAAGACGGCATATCTCCAGCAACAGGAACGTCTTCGACAGCAGCATGAGCACTTGTATAAGAAGACAAAGAATTTCGGACACCTTCAGCACCCACGACTCAAGAGCATATGGATCCCAAAGAAACTGATAACTGCACAACCTGATCGAAGCAAAATTTGGATCCCAAAGTCACGTACCCACAGGACGACCATCCCAAACAAGGAACATCCTCAGAAGAGCTATAATACTCAACAGGGTAAACAGATACATCAGACGAGGGAAAGGACATATTGGAGGAAGAAGGAATCTACAGACGCAATGCAAACCAACCTGAGATGCCCAAAACAGAATCAGCAGACATACTACCGAAGACGAACCGCATTCATCAAAAAGGTGGAGAATACAGCACGTTCCGCCCAAGTGGAGCAAATCTGGATGCCGAAAGACAAGGCCAGCTGCATACATCGAACTACTACTTCCAATTGCACACATGAGGAATTGTCAAGGTTCAGAGTATGCATGATAGGGCCACATTACAAGGCCAAGCATTCGGCACGTCCTTCTTCGACTTTCGGATAGTAGCGCACATTTTCCCTTTGGAAATAGGAGAGCACTTGTACATACTTAAAATATTACTCCAAAAAAAATTCACTAACCGCTTCGGCTATGAACTAACTTTTATATTTTCGTTTCAGCAAAAAATATAAAAATACATGAAAAATTCAGGTATTACCTTTCTCACACCCACGGGAACGGGACGGCACCATGCACTCGAAGCAGCATCGAATTAATAATCAACATATGGAGGAGGATTTATGAAAAAAACATATGGATACTAATTCATCCTCTATATTGAGTGCAGATGACATCTTCTGACTCAGAAGCTACACAGCAGGAAGAGGAACTACTTCTTCCATTGGGGTCAATAACCAAGGTCAGAGGACATTGGTTTCGAGATGACCAACCTATCTCGGAACTTCTATTCATGGCAACCATCAAGATTATGGACAGGGACCACTACTTCCCTATTATGTCACAAGATTTCAAGACCATAATACAAGGGTTACCACATATCGAGGAAGTATGGACTCAAGCTGGCATTGAAGCATTTTTGAAGATACCTATATGCGTACCAGACTTCCAAAGATGTACGCAAGTGATGAATACCATGCAGCCGGCTGCCACAAAGATTTCGGTTCCAGAAGCAAAGGTTTTGGACAAGGTGGGCAAGTGGAAGACCATTCAATTCACTCATGAATTGATCAATAAGACCTTTGGATGGAATCAAGAAGGCATTACCAATGTCAAAGAGGAATGCCACGACCCCAAGAAAAGATCATTCCTGGAGATTAACAGAGTAGATATCGAAGATGCAGTACGTTTGGTACACCAACACTTTTGTTTTCCTGGCATGAACAGATACACTGCACCTCAGAAGATTGTAGTTCAGTTACTCTCCCATGCCATGAGACAAATAGGGAACAAAGTGAATCTCACAGGCTATGTACAAGAGCGATTGTTTGAAGCTCAGAAGAAATGGGGGCAAAAGAAGTTCCTGAACGGTGGTTCAGCTTTGACCTTATTGATATATGAAGCCCTAGACATGAGACACTGCTTACGAGAGATGCCGACAGCAGAAGGGCTAGCAAGGTATGCAAAATCCGCTTCTGTCCCTAAGAAAAAGAAAGCAGCAGTTGTAGTGGAAGAGGCCGGAACCAGCACACAGAAGCCCATGAGGGGTACAAAACGCTTGCGAGAAGAAGAAGCCCAAGCAACACCTCAGTCCAAGAGAACGCATCTCTTGCCTAAGGTCACGACGGCTCAAATGCCGATTTCAAAAAGAGACTTATCTGCTGCCCTCGAGCAAACACACCAGTACATGCAAGGGCAGGTGAATCTAAATGTCCAAGGACATCAATATAGACAAGCGAGTCAAATTCAGCAAAAACAGAGTACAGAAACACCTCCAAAGCAACCTGGAAGATACCAAGAATTGGGCATTGATGACTCAAGTACGAATACGGAATCCAGTCCTGAGAAAGATACGCTAGATACTGATATCAGGATAGAAACTTATGAAGACGAAGGACCAGAGGTCAATCAAATGGAAGTAACACCAGACAGCCAGAAGGAAAAAGAAAAGAAAGTGGATGATGCTCAGGAACAAGAGCATGTCATTCAATTGAATGACACTACCAAAGTAAGTATCAAGGAAGACACAACTACTGGGGTTACACATGTCAAGATACCTATTAAAGAGGAAGAACAAACCCCAAAGAATATGGATGCGGGAGAGATCCCACAAAAAGAACAAACAATAATCGAGGTGCCTGATGACACACCTCAAGCACAGGATGAAAACATGAGGGCTGAGCCACGGATACAGCTTCAAATCAGGCAGCCCCATGATACCACTTTACACATTGCTCAAGGCAAAGACGTGACTACCGGAGCAGAACCCTCAATACCGAAAACATGGCTCAATGTGGATGTAACTCAACTGAAACCGGTGGTAAAACAAATGATCCAGACAGCCATGGATACTCAGCAGCAAATGATGGACATAGATGCAGATTATGACAAAGCCATGAAAGAAAAGAATCAGTTTCAAGTTATGAGTGAACAATTGTCTGCACAACTGATTCAGGTACAAAAAGAAATAGCCACCAAAAGCACGGAATTGCTAGAATCACAAACGCAGTATGAATCATTAAGCATTCAGCATCACCAACTGCAAAAACAGCTCGAAGATATACAGAAATTATATGATGCTACGGTAACAGAGAAAGACAGAATGAAAACCAGAAGCACTCTACTAGAAACACAACTAAAGTTATATCTGGACGAGAATGACACTTTACGGAACAGAAATAAAGAATTGATGAAATCATTGTTATATGACCAACCAATAAAGCAACAGGATTCAACTGAAAGTAAAGAAGATGAATTAAGAGATCAGCTCGCACAATATGAAGCCCTGCTAAAACAAGAGCGTGCGGTAAGAGAAGAAGCAGAACTTAAGCACAATCAGGAAATAAGTGAGCTAAAAAGGCAGCTGAATTCAGCACAGGCCAAACTGGTACAGAGCTACAGTGAAAACATGGATCACGTAGCCGACATAGGTAAGGAGCTCCTAGCCACCAAAGAAAAACTCGGTGAAGCCCTGCAAAAGATAAAAGAAAAAGAAGAATGCATTGAAGAGCTACAGAATCAGCAGAAAGGTAAAGAACCGATCGGGACATCAGTAGTGCCAGAAAAAGAACATCCTACTGACGAGGTAGAGGTAAGCCCTCTATCTCAACCGATCTATCATTCTCCAATGCATGAACGGATGGCGGATATGCATGATGATCATCCAATGCCATACACTGCAGAAATAAGTCAGAAGGAACGGGCACTAGTGGTGTCCCGATTGACGGAAAGTTTTGAGAATGAAGTCATCAAGGTCATGAAGGAAGCCAAAATCAAAGGTAAAGACTTGGAGAAGATCATCAAGCCTTTCAACATTCCATATGGACTGTTGAAAGAGAAAACAAGGCAATATATAAAGAAGGTTACACACAAAAGTCCAGATCAGCAGCTCAATTTCAAGAATGACACATTCACGTACACTCAAGCAGAGTTTGAAGCTGAACAGCCAGTGTGGAGGAGAAAGTTTTTGGAGAAACATCCCACACTACGGGTGCACTGGGAGGCCGCACCTTATTTATTACAGGTAAACCCTTCGTTTTGTCCAATACCACGAAGAAGGGTTACAACAGAATTTTTGGCTTTACAACGCAGCGGCACTATTAATAAACAGTGGCTAAACTATCCGATGTTACCTAGCCCGCCACATAATTATTTGCCAACCGAGGATTATATGATCAAAACCATAGAATTTTGGCTCCAAAACTACGCGACTGTACCAGATTTAGCAGTTAAGATGACAAATAAAATACTTGGTATGCTACTTACAGTTCTAAAGGTTTTCAAACATGCGGCATATACATTTCTGAACTTCATCGGCATTAATCAAGGCACCGATATACTTATCTTCGATCTATCAGTAATGCCGAGCCGCCCCACAATAATGGCATATTATTCTAGACTCATGTTTTTGCCAAGTCCATACATGCAAATATTTGAAGAAGCATTTTTTACAGGATTTTTTGAAATAGATTCAGAGGTATTTTTGAAGATGTCATCAAATCTGAATGCCAGACTAGTGGCATATGAATTAAGCTTCTTCGCAGATCATAGACAACCGCCAAACGATGGAGTCAAAGCAGAACAATGGAAACAGATCATGATACGTGAAGCCAATCTGCTAAACGATACAGAGCAACAAGTATACAGAACATATGCCCGGCGCTTATCAAAGCCTGTCGGGGACGACAGAGTTCAGGAGGGGGGCAGTGTTGAGGGCGAGACGAGTAAGAAGAGGAAAAAGAGAAAGCAACGAAAGAAACAGCTTCACTAAAAGGCGAATTTGAAGATCAGACAAATGTAAAGATACATCTCTGCAGGAAGCCCCGCAGGGGCGCAACACCCATCTCTGCACAGAGCCCCGCAGGGGCACGCACCAGGCTACACAGCTTAACCCCGGGGTCCAGAGGAGTGGATTTTTCAAACATCAGAGTAGGAACAAAAGTTAGAAAGGGGTAGAGGCTGAAAAGTTGAAGAGGGTGACTAAGAATAGCACATTCCTAGTCACTGGTGGCGTGCGTGGCAACCCAAGTCAACAGGCAAGACAACTACATCAGGCTCTCGAGTAGTAGAGCTTGAATTAAGAAGGCCATCGAATCTGCATGTCTGTTTAACTGCAGACAATACTGACCACAGGGCGCGTGCGCAAAGCAAAGTCTGTCAAAGGAAGCAAAGTCTGTCAAAGGAAGCGAAGTCTGTCAAGGGACGACAGAGGCGAAGAGGGGGAGAGTGTTGCAGAGCCAAAGAGCGCACAAAGCAGAGAAAAAGACGGGCCCCAAAATTTTTCCGATTTGGACCACATATTTTTTGTAACATATTCATTTTTGTAATATATTTCCCTTGTAAAGGCACTAGAGGAATCCTCTAGATGCATTCCCATAGAAGAATAGAAGCTTACCCATGTAAAATAGTAGGAAATTAGCTCTTAGGGAATAAAGTGCCGGTCACTTGTGTGAAAGGACCATTTTTAGGGCACTAGTATATAAGTCAAATGTGACTCTTTGTAAAGGACTTTTTTGCCATTGTGAGAATAGAGAGCACAGAAATTCGAATTTGTGTCTTCTTCCCTCTTCATCTTCTTCTTCGTGAGCTTGTATGCATGTGTATTGCTAGGAAAGAGTGCTTGTGAGTGTGATCTATCCTTGAGAGTGTTTCTTTGCTGTAGGAGAGGTGTGTGCGAGGTGTAGGAAGTGCTGAAGTGTAGGAAAGTATTCCCGCGACTCAGTATTTCTGTCATAACTTGAAGTAGGAGTGTCGGAGTTGCGTGAAACCACTGCCATTGGATGCGTCTTCTCGAGAGCTTCGAAACGCATATGCTATTCGCTATGTTTGGAGCTCGGAGCTAGGAGAAAAGTCCAAAATACTGACGGCTGCTGCACCAAGTATCGTTTCGTCGAGACCTACAGTTGAAGCTTGTTAGGATAAGTGATTTCTTCATTTTCACTTTTGAGTAATACTTTTGCATTGACCATTACGCATTTGCATGTCTTCATACACTCGGCTAGGTTAGTATACTCTTCGGATTGATAAATTAAAAGCGTGTATCCCCACTATATGCACTTGGGAGGGGATTGAGGTATAGTCTCTTTCTCCGCAAGTCCCTAAGTTGAGGCTTAGGTCAACACTTGTAAAAAATCCCTTATTTAAGGCAATGAAAAGAAAGAGCAGGAGTCCCTGTTTTTTGCGGGAATTGTAGCGTGTTGTCTGATTAAGTCTCATTGAGATTACTATCACGTCGTGTGTGCGCGTATATGTTGTTGAAAGGATAAGTTCTGCTTGATCTATTCCGTCTGTAATCCTACTAGTTGATTACACTCACCATAATACGGAATGACGAATTAGTTGTATTGTGTGGCGAAACTGTTCGGTGATGGTTAAGTGTGATTCTGAGTGGGAACAAGCGTGATATGTTATTTGATTAGTTCTTCTGGGAAGTAAGTAGCGCGAAGAGTAATCGCGAATTAATTGTTTGTAGGGTCCTTGTGAGCGATTGAAGTTGTTACTACACCATATATTTGCTGTTTACCTCAACTTCGGAAGATTAGTAGCTGTAACGGTCTGAGTATGAGTAGAACAATGGCGGTGTATGTTTGTTGAAGAGATTAACTGTTCGAATCCGCGTGACTTTAAGGCATACGGTCTAATTGGCATACCTACCTACTTTGAAGAAGTACGCAGTAGGTAATTTTGTTATTGAAGTATCTTTTGCGTGTAGAGTACGTAATCGGCCTGCTAACCTCAGTCCTGTAGTTCTAATTCCAATACACTGAACAGACTTCCGTTGTTCAGGGACGGATACTGAGCTAAGGACGGAACAACCGTAAGATTGTGTGTTAAATTAGGAAAATAGTACAGGGCCTCTGTCTAACAGACCCCTACCACTCCCAAGAACCCACGTGGCTAAGATAGGGATTGCGGTTAGAAGCATTTGGAACCGAGCGAACGTGAAGTATCTGAATCGAAGTAGAGTAACGCTTAAACCCATAAACGAGTAGCAGTCCAACATTTAGTCTAAGAGTGCCCACATTCTCCACATCTGAAACAAATGATTGGCCTTCTAGGCCCATTTGCAAAGTTATTCCTCTGTCTAGGATTGTAAGTGTTACCTTGATTGGGTGCAGCCGCCATTACATTTGCTGGTTGTAGAGGTCCTTCTTGTGTCCAATATGTTGTTGCAGATATTCCCCTTGATTGGCATTCTTGGGCCTCATGACCAACTTTCCTGCATAATTGGCAAGTCACACTTAACAGAGGACATTCACTTACTATATGCCCTTGCTTGCTGCACATGGAACACTAGAGTCCACTCTTGATGCCACCTCCTTTGAGTTCCTCCAACTCCTGTCGCAGCTGAGCCAATTCCTCTGCTTGGGCCTCCTCCTCCTTCTGGAGCTTTAGTGCTTCAATCTCCCTTCTCAACTGAGTTACCGCATTCTCCTCCTCTCTGTGGGGCTTATTTCTTTTTAAGCCTTCCAACTCTTTCCTTAGCTGGATTACTGGATCCTCATTTCTGTGGAATATGGTAATTGAGAAGAAGTAGCTCCATACTGTTGCCTTATCTGCTCCAGTCGTGTAGCTGTGTTGATGAACTCCTCTATGGAGGCTGTAGGTAACACTAATTCCTTTATTTTGCATTGGGTGGCCACTGGTAGGGGCTTAGCTAGCTATTTCTTAACAAAAAAATCATGTGGTGGATCTGGTAGTTTAGCCATTAGTGCCTTGGTCCTAGTCACAAACTCCGGGAACTTTTCACCTGGACCCAATCTCAAATTTTCTAGTTCTTCTATGATGATCTCTGCCGTATTCCCATGCATCTTTCATCAAATCCCAAGTTGTAAAATGGTTCTCAGCAAATTGGTTGAACCATTTATCTGCTAATCCTTCTAAGGTGGCAGGGAAGAGTATCAAAAAGGCATCCTCCCTGCCCATTAAGCCCCTAGTTTTGCATAGTGCCAAAAACCTTCTAATATGCTCGTCAGGATCTTCCTGAGCTAGGCCTTTGAAAGAAGGAAATTTTATATTTTATCGTGATAGTAAGGTTTCCAAGTCTACCTGACCAGCCATGCTCCTTACTGATGAAGTTGATGAAAGTGGACTGGATGATCTTCTAACAGCCTTCCTTCTTGTTTGCTTGCAGGTGACCCTCAATGTTTGGGACCGGGTTGCAGTCATGGGCTGTTCATAGTCCTCTTAGTATGAGATAATTGATAAGAATATGTACCTCTTAGTCCACTGAAGTAGTGCTGTCGACACTTGAATATTGCTTCTCCAACTGCAATATATCTTCTCCTATGCTCAAATCTCCTTGGAAGTCCCACCGTGCGTGCCAAATTTTGTTGGGGGATTCTTAGACAAGAAGGAGTTTGAGGGTTTGTAGGAGAAAAGGAAAAGACAAGAAGAGAAAATACACCCTGGAAGCCTCTGCCTTTTGATTACAATAAGACAAATACAGTGTTGAAGCACAATACAAGCCAATACTTCTATGGAAAGTCCCACAGAGGGCTCAATTTCAAAATACCAAATACCCAAAGTCTTCTTGGTGCCGGCCTCTTCTGCACCAGACCTCCACCTGCTTCAAGCTTACCCTTGTGCAAACCTTGCACCAAGCTTCCACAAAAGGGGGAGGAATGAATACCTTCTGTCGGCACGCGCACACAGCAATGAGACCTTGAGATCCTTGGGGGACTAGCTTAGCACTCTCTGCACACTTCCTTAGTCCCTCTCCATGCACTCTGGCACTTCCCTTTCTCCACGCCGCACACTGTGGCTCTTGCCCTCCTCTCTGTTGCTTCACCTAGACTATGCCTCCTTGCTTATGCTTCCGATTTCCCAAGAATAGTCCTTGCCTTGATTTTAGTGTGTCGATTCCCGTACGCTCCTAACTGCAAGAGTATCTTGGTGCGACCTTTGATGTCCCAAGATTGTCTTCACCAGTGGCAAGCCAACGACTCCTTGTTTTGTCCTGTAGTGACTGTAGACTAAAACCCAAAAATTTTAATTGGGGGGCCATATTTCACTTGTGCGTACGCCGCTTCACATACCTTCACATTTTTCCTTTTAAGTCTTTACTCTTGCACATAAGAGGGGGTTCACCTCAATCTTCCAAAATACTTAAAAAAAACACTTTGTACCTTAGGGAAATTAGAGAAAATACCTCTGCAACCTGCACCCCACTTTCTCCAATTTACCCTTTGTGGACAATTAATTGTGCACCACCTGTGCACTTTTACGTCTGCACTTTAGCATTTTGACTTTGCACTTGGTGACTTTGATTTTGACATTGTTGATTTTGACCAACATGACTTCTATGGGCTCAACACAAGCGACTCAAGCTAGTCAATGTGGGTCAAACGGGGAAAATCCCTTGTATCAGTCATGTCGAGAATACACACAGAAATGAGACAAATTCTATGAAGGTTCAAAATATAAATTGGTGAAGGGAGTTGCTATTTATAGGGGAGGAGGGAGGGAGTAACGATAGAATGATGTGGACCAATCTGTGAGTGCCACATGGCAAAGGTACGTTGGGAATCCCAATGAATAGATGATATGGCCCACTCAAATCATGCCATGTGGCAAAGAACGTTGGAATTTGCAACGACTATATGATGTGGACCAATCTTGGCATGCCATGTGGCACCAAAGATCAACTCAGTTTTGAGACCTATTTAAGTTTCCCTATTCATTTCTCTCATTTTTTTCTCAACACTTTCCAAGCGTCGAGTTGCCATCGCCACCAAGTTTTTTAGCTGCTTCTTAAAAATTTCTATAGGGAACGCTCTCTGTGTTAGGTAATATGGACATGACCGATCCAAGCGATAAGGGACATCCGAATGTTTTTCGATGACTTTTATCACTTGCATCGGTCATGCTTCTTGAATGGCATCAGGTCCTTGATCATGGCTTGCAAATTATGTTTTGCTTAGTGATGTTTGAGCTATTATGCATTGTAATCTATATTCAAAATTGTATTGATTGATATTTCATGATGATTTCAAGGATGACAGATGCAAGCGATTAGGGACATCCGGAGATTTCCGGATGATCCTAATCCCTTGGATCGGTCATGCTTCTTAAATGGCATCCTTGATCAAAGCTTTGACGTAACATTTTATTTGGTAAAGAATTAGCTGTAATGCATTCCAAGGGAAATGGTATTCACTAATATTTCTTCATGATTAGAAGCACGACCGATGCAAGCGATTAGGGACATCTAGGAATTTCCAGATGACTCTTATTGCTTGGATCGATCGTGTCTCTGACAGTGGAAAGAGTCCTTGATCAAAGTTTTTGAGAGTCCTTTCCACTTCCATGCCTAAAGACTCTCACTTTGTGTAGGTTATGGCTAGGACCAAAAAGACAGCAAGCAAGTTGTACCTTGAGGATCGTGACCGAAATGCCCATGAACAAAATGCCCAAGAGCAAAATGTCCAAGAGCAAAATCCCCAGAAGAGTCAAGGCAATGTATCAGAGAAGCCTTCAAAGAAAAGGATCAAGTACCATGTAAAGTCCTTGAGGGGAATTAGAAGAGCTCAAAAGTCTGTGGGACTGTTGATCCCTAGAATTCCATTTATGAGAGCTGTCAAGCAGGTCACAGCCAATCTCTGTTCTTTGATGAAGACCTCATCCTTTATCAATGTGAGGTGGCAAAATCAAGTAGTACTATGACTGCAAGAAGCTGTAGAGGACTTTGTTATTGACTTTATGAATGATGCGTATTTATGTGCTGCTCATTCTCATAGGGTAACACTAATGGTGAAGGATTATGTTCTTGTATCAAGAATAAGATATAAATTTGATAAATCTTTGGTTCCTATTGATCACCATGATAAAAAATTCTTTGAAATTTTAAATATACCTCCGGCCCGAGCACCCAAAACAACAGTTGTCATTGAAGAGATCAACCCTCAGGTCACTCATGATCATGAAACTAGAACTGCAGCAAATAGTGAGGAGGAGAGGAAACAATAGGGATTATTTAGAGACAAAAGTGTCATCTTAAACCAGATTCAAAAGTTACAGAAAGCAAATAAAGAGTTCCTTAAGAAAGGAGATGGGTAGATAATAGTTAATGTTGCAATGGCATGGCAGGATGAATGGTTCCTTGACATTAGACCTGAAGAAAACAAAATGTTGAGGGAGTTTCATGTTGAAATATCAGATAGTGTGGTCAACATTTCACTCAGGTATTATCTAGAGGCCATAAAGTGCTCTTGTATTGCTTAATTTTCTAGTTCCTTAACTAAATTTTTATTTCTTGATTTGTAGGGTTCTTCTTCAACAATGTGAGGAAGCGGTTCAAAGAAAAGTATTTATCATAGATCCTCTGGTGACACAGTGTTTTTTGCATAAACATGGAGATTCCAAGTCCTTTCTAGAGAATTTTACAGAAGAGGTAGACTGTGTTATCTACCCATATATTGAAAAGTAAGTATTCATCTTCATTTTGAAAAGATATTTGTTTCATTAAAGAAATTATATTTACATGGTTCTTTGTTTCATTAAAGAAACTATATTAAAGAAAGTATATTCATCCTCATTGACAAGGGCCATTGGAGTCTTATTATTGTTGACTTTGGTGCATATCAAGCTCTTTTCCTCAATTCTCTTAAATCACCACATGGGAATTGCAAAGTGTAAGTTGCTATACATTTTGTTGTTCTCTATTTAAGAGCCATGCCATCCATTCTGATTTTCACTTTACAATGCAGTGCTGCAAAGCTTCTCAAGATGCATATTGATCAGAATTTTCCTGGAATTGCTAAATTGAATGAACAAAAGCAATTTGGATACATACAAATTCATGTGCCATTGCAGAAAGATGCAATGTCATGTGGCTGGAGAGTGATTGCAAATGCTGTAAGATTCTTGGAAAGAAGGTTTTATAGTCCAGAATTGAATTTATGAGACTATCCAGATGCATGGATCATCTTGATCAGAGAAAGAGCAATAAATGGCATTATGAAACATGCAATTTTCCCCAATGATCCAGACTCACCTCCAACCCCTCCACCTGATAAAAAGAAGTCTGAAGAAAAAAAGAAAGGGCATCCTCTTCACTCACCATTGAAGCATGGGACCAAGAAAATGAGTCAAGGTGAAAGCTCCAAAAAGGGCCACAAGCATCAGAGGAAAGAGGGCTCCAAAAAGGATAGAAAGGGATGAATCATTTTTGAGTGTAAGATTGAAATCTATTGTAAAACCAACATAGGTTGGAAGATTTATTCATGTACAAATTGTATGTACTTATGCCAATCTTCATCGGGAAGATGGTCATTGTAACCATATTTATTTGCCTTAACAATATTTATATGCCTTGAGAAATATACAGTTGTATTGAACCCCTTGAAAGTTAAACAAAAGTTCATTGATGGTCCAATTAAACTTGGTTGTGTCACAAATATGACTACATTGCGGGTTTCTTACTTCTTCTTGTTGGAAAGTTTGAATTGGAGAAGATAGAGAAGAACGTAAAGAAGAAAGAGGACACAACCGATACAAGTGATAGAGGAATTAGAGAATTTTGGATTGCCCCTATCGCTTGCATCCATCCTATTATCCATTTAAACATAGCATCCCGTTTAAGCAACCTTGCATGAGATGAGCTGTTGCAAGTTGTTTTTATAGTCATGAGTCAAACCTTTACGCAAAGTCACTTTTTGAAGTCTCTCCCGGTAGTTTGCTTACATGATCGATGCAAGCGATAAGGGCGATCCGACAAGTTCAGTTTGCGCTAGTTGCTTGAATCGGTCGTCTTCTCTTATCTCGTCTCCTCTGTTTTATGACTTAAGTCATGCTCTTCATATTTTGAAATATCAAACCTTGGATTGGAATTTGCACCAGGCTCTCCACCCTCTCTAATATTACTTGTTATGTGCACCATGATACTTTCTCTTGCATAACTTGAGGACATAAAAGATGGATAGAATCAAATAATTTTATTGAAAACTAATGTGCACCTTTGATAGACTCAAATAATTTAATTGAAACTAGATATTGAATTCTAGATCTCTTGTTCATCTAGAATTTACTTATCCAAGTTCCTGTATAATTATTTCTTAGTTGGAACCTCATCAGAATGTTAAGATTAAACAAAAAAATGCCAATATGAGTTTAGATGAAGGGGAATAATTGAAGTCATCAATTCACTCCTGCAAATAAAAATCAATGGAAGTATGAAATAAGGGACCTAAAAAATATCTAAGAATGTCTTGGTTTATATTCTTATCATTGTACAATAAGAACCTCATCAAAATCTTGAAATTAAATTAAAAAATGCAAATATGAATATAGACATTTAAAATACATAATTTAACACACATTCTTTGTCACCATCCTGTAAAGAAACTTCAATGGAAGTATCAATAGAAGCTTCTATAAGAGGGAGATAAATTATCTAACAATGTCAAGGGTTAACTTGTTACAATCTTAAGGGTTGGAACTTAATCACCCTTGGTGGCAGGCAAGTTATGCAACATAATGATTTCTCTGATCTAATGTTAACTATTGCATCATCAATTGAGAATCTAAACTGTGATGATACCTCATCAAGGTATTCTAGGAGCTCCCTTACATTTGTGAGATTCCAATTTGCAGTGACAATTATTTTCCTTGATTGAAAATCTGGATGATTCAATACTTCTAACTCAAATTCTGGACATCTCTCCTCTCAGTCCAAGGCTATCCAAAGTCCAAGATTTTCTTTCCACCTTCTATAGTCATATCCTAAAACTAGAGATTGTCCACATATCTGATATGAGATTGAAAGAGAATTGGGACTAACTTTACATAAAATAATGTCACCTAGCTTTTGAACTTCTTTGCTATCCCATTACCTACCTAAAACATCATCAATCTCTGAAATAGAGACCCTCCTATTTAACCACATTGTTTTTGTTTTCTATAATATGTTTTTAGAGCATGCTACAAAGACATGAATATGCAAAAACCATTGAATCTTTATCCTTCTCGAAATTCAGCCTGCTAACATTGCCTTTTGGATGTGAAATTTCATTTTGCATAGAAAACTTGAAACTGTTGAATGATCAGGAGCATCCCAATCTAATGAAGAGATGCAAGGACCAGGTACATGTACAAGATTTCCATAAGAACTCCTCCCTGATGGCACTTGATAATCTGCATAATGGAAAAATAACTTTATCCTATTGAAAAATTGAACAGATTTGTCTACATACATGAGTTTTGCATATTCCTTATGAAGAACTCTGAATGTTCTTGTTAAACATTCAGCAAGTTGCCATTCCACAATATTGGAAGGAAAGATAACTGCAGTACAAAACATATGTTTTGTTATACAAAAACAACTAGAATGATAGAAGAGCATTGTAAAACCTCACTTACAGTACGGAGGGAATTGCATATGATTTTCTAGAACAAGATCCTTAGCGGTGTACACATGTTGTACTTGTGTAAACCAACCACATCTCTTCAATCTGAAACTGAGAATATGTCCCTTCCAGTGGTTTCTTGTGTTGTCTCTTTTGGCATGCTTGACTTTATGGGCACCTCTGTAGCTAGAAAGCATAATTACCCATTCATTTACTTTCACAGAAAGAGGTTTCCACAAAGAATCCTCTCTTCTCTTGTAAACCTCACAAGAGGTTACACGATTGGAAGGACGACAAGAAGAAGAAGCCATTTGAACTAAGAAGAACAAGAATGGTCAAAGCGAGAAACTGACGTTCACAAAGTTTAGCAGTATTTATAGAGAAAAAGGCTTTTTACACGTGGAAACTTTTGATTTGATGTAAACCTTGTCGCTCAATGATCATGAAATATTGTGAACCCAAAAATATTTCGTATCTTCAAAAATCATTTCCTTCTTGGAAATTTGAGAATATGCTTTGCGTAGTGTGCAAAAATATCTTTTTTTGCATCAAACCA
This sequence comes from Ceratopteris richardii, assembly GCA_020310875.1. NCBI lineage: Eukaryota > Viridiplantae > Streptophyta > Polypodiopsida > Polypodiales > Pteridaceae > Ceratopteris > Ceratopteris richardii. The sequence continues at coordinate 35,012,870 of CM035434.1, read as the reverse complement.
AAAAATTGTACACTGAATACGAGACTCTTCATCACTTTAGCGGCGCTTTTAGAGAATATTGTATTAAAAATAGAATTTCTTCATACAGTTAAAAGAGACAACAATGTTATATTTTTGTACACATGGAAAGACTCTATTTGTCAATTTCCTTAATCTCTCATTAGCAAACAGCCCCTTTTCGGCTATTTTTTGCCCTAATGGCATCGCTTACATCATTGAGCTTCAAATTGTAATCATTGATGTTGCTACTAGGTGTCTTTCCCAAATGATTGAGTTCATTCTTCAACTGAATCCTAGCTTTGGTTGAAGTAGGGTATAACCTCTCTAGGGTATCCCACACTTTCATTGAAGTTTCTAGATCTTCAATATGCCTTACCATTGCATTATTAACATGCTGTGGTAGGACGAAGATAACATGCTTGAATCTCTTGTTCCATTCTAAGATCTTCACTTGATCAAAAGTAGGATTATCCCCCAATCTCAGCTTTGCATCTATTCCACTAATAAGTTCCTACAAACCCTTGCCCACGAGAGGGCTAGACATCCTAAACTTCCATGATCAATAGTTGTTCTTATCTAGTTTTTCAATCTGGATGTTATATTCTGACACTATGTATTTTAAGTTATGCTTTTAAATCTCTTAGATGCAAGAAGAGTGATATGGATTGAAAATTTTACCTCCTTGATGCAAGAGTATAAAAAATAGATGATGATAGATACCTTGATTCTTCATGAAGAGATTTCCTTTTGGTTGTATATGCCTTTGAAATAGAATAAGAAGATCCTCTTCTTTCAAAACCATTAATAGCTTCCTCTAGTCCTCTTTAATTATCTTTATGTATCAAATTTTCTCTGATACCATGGATGGAAGAATGCTCAACTTCCCTATGCAGCTTGAAGCATGAACGCCTCACCTCTATGCTCACAAGTACCTCTATTCATTCTAATGAACGATTCTATTATATTTGCAATAGCAGTCAACATTGAAGAAGGGGGAGCATGTGAAGAGAGATGGAGAAGGACTAAAGGAGGTTCCCTCAACAAAATTTTCTACATCAATGCTATTTTGAACTATCAAAATTATCATAATGAACAACATTGATTCTAATCACTGCACCTTGTATCATAAAAACCCCAATTTTCTGATCTAATGCTCAATTTGTGAAGTCAAGTGGGTCTTCAAGCTTGAGGAGCTTAGATATAATGTACATATCAAATTTTGTATCTTTTGGAGATTGTTTGATGCCTCAAAAGTAGTTTGGGCCATAATATTTAAGTTGGCCAACCATTAGGTGTGAAATCGATAAAATCTCTTCAAAGACTATAAAAAGAGCTAAAGAGCTCATTTTTGAGGTTGGATGGTTTGAGTTAACTTGTACGTGAATTGACCAATCTAAGAGCTTTGATGAATAGAAGTATTTCTCCTTCCATTGTCGTTCTTATTGCCTCTTCCATGTGTATGTGTGCATTAGCATGCTTGTCACTATCACCTTCATGCACATAACTCATTCACAATCGTCATGTCATATTTACATCTTAGTGGATTGACAATTAAGGAGGTGAAGCTCCACAACACGATACTCATCTTTTCTACAGTAACACCAATTTGGCATCATTGCCAAGAAGCATGCTCAAGGATGAACCTACGATGGTAAGAGTGTTAGGAGATCAATCTTGCAAGGTAACTAGTTAAATTTTAGCAAGCTTTTTACTAGTTTTATGTTCTTTTACCTCATATTCACTCTTCATACCTCCACCCTCCATAGCCACGCTATATCATCTTGTCAAAATTTTTTACTTTTTCCATATCCACCCTCTTTCACCTCATTTTCCTCATTTTCGTATATGAGTGAGAGAGAGTGTGTGTGAGTCATTTTTGCATGTATCCGATTTTTTTGTGTACGAATGTTCTTCATTTTTTAGCTCAACATTGTGTGCAAGTATGTTCTGTATATTTTTGAATTTTGTGCCGATGATCTTCGCTTGCCACGATAGGCTGGAAAGGTGAAAATTTTCACATTGCATCTACAAGATATCAAAGACCTCCTTAGTGCCTTCCTGGAGCACTAGATGCTTGAGCAAAATTCTATGTTTTTGGCTATGGTGCGATAGGACTAGCCCATTGCAATAGGTCGCACCCCATCATGACATAGCCCACCCTGTCACAACAGGCCCACCCCATGGCGATGGGCCAAATCCCATTATGAGAGGCCCAACCCTATCGTGACATGCCTAGCCTCATTGTGATAGGCCTTGCCCCATCACGCAGCCTATTGTGATAGGTCCAACCTCATCGCAATAGGCCCAACCCCATTATGATAGACCCAACCCGATCGTGACAAACTCAGCCCCATCACAACAAGCCCTACTCCATCATGATAGGGCCCCCCATATCGCGAGATGCCCAACCCCATCATGACACACTCACCCCATGAAGGGAGGCCCAACCCCATTGCAATAGGCCCCACTCCATCACAATAGGCATGAGTCCCATTGCCACAAGCCCACCCCATCACGACAAAGCCACCTACACAAAGAAATTAGGGTTTTGCAAAATTTTTTCCAAAGTTTCCTATTTTTGAAGACATTTTGGGTGCTTTCAGGTTCTACAAAGCTTTTAGGGCAAGCAATCATGAGTACACAAGAGTCAAGGCAAAGAAGCGGTGCTTGGGAGAGACTTCATGGGAATTCAAGGGCATCAAAAGGCATATGAAGCACTTGCATTGAGGTTGGACATCCATAAAACCCCCTTTTCCAATTCTGGCTTATGCTAAGACACATGCTAGTACTTGAGCATAGGATAATACAAAGAACTCAAGTCCAAGACACTTCAAGAACTCAAGTCCAAGGCTTAAGCTAACACAAATGCTACAAAAAAGGGAACAAACCTAAATCTACATCACAAGTCTAAATGAGATGATGTAAGTTATTTGAGATGGACATACCTTGAGACAAGATAAATACCAAAGGGCATCAGAAAAGAACAAGTAATTGAAACTCTAAAGAATATTGCAACATGTGCATACTCTACCACAATGAGCTAGAAAAAGAAATCAAAGTAATGAACCTTAGATCAAGCAAGCATATATGAAGAGCGGATCAAAAAAGCATTAGTTCATGTGAAGCTAGTTTCAATCATACTGCTAGATCTTGGGCTCAATAGTTGAGTGACTACCCCAACATAGTGAGGTCAAACACTAGTGACTCGGAGATGTCTTTTAGCATGGAGAAACCTATAGGTGACATAGGGCTAGCATATGTACAAACACCAAAAGGTCCCTATAAGACTCAACGTGATTACATTTGAACCAAACATTTAGGTGCTCGTATCTATGATGATGGTTTAAAAAGATCAATGGTTGAACTTAGGAATCCAAAGCAACCCTTTCTAATTGAGCACCCCGTGGTCAAATTCAAAGATGGATCTTACATAGATAAGCAAGGAACTATGTAAATGGTAACTTACCTGATAGGATAGATTGGTTTGGATAATTTGTACATGAATGTGAGATAGGAGGTTTTGATGGTGAGGGCAAAGATAGAGAACCTAGAACTCCTAGAGGCAAGTCAATCCTATCAAGGATTATCATGTTAGACTAGATAACCCAAGACACCGTGAGCATAGAGCTCTCTGTTAATAGAGAAACTCGTGAATCCTTCTAGACTTTTATGCCTGATAAACCTAGTGACATAGCATGAGTATTCATATAAAAATTCAAGGATCTGAAGATCCTAGGAAAGATCATTTATCAGGATAACACGATGTTTGTTGTTGTGAATCATAGTAGACATGCATACACTTGGAAGGGTGAATTGATTTTCCCTTCTATAAGTCTACTACCCCTCATAGTCTAACTAGAGCACAATCTTCTCATGTCCTAGGAGCTCAGAAGGAGAAATCCAAGAGCGACTATAAGTGAGCTTTTGTGCACACCATAGGAAGAGAAATATCAAGACTAGATACATACTGAGCTGAACGAGAAAGACCTAGAGGACACAAGCATCAAAGAGGCATGGAAGACTTTCCATTTCCTAGACCAAGGGAACACTTGAGAATTTTGAGACCCACTTAGCTAGTGAAATCTATGAAGAATTACTTTGATATCATGGGAGAACCATATGATCATGTAGCAGAATTCAAGCAAGTGTCGAGAGTAGAAAAGATCGAGGATTTTTTCACTCAATACAATGCTTTTGGACTAATCCTAATGAATAAATCCCTAGCATGGTTTCAACCCATACATCAAGAATAATTAAGGGATATTAAATAGTCATTAGAGGAATTCATTACAGAGTTCTCCAAGAGTGGAATCAAACACAATAATTCAACATTGGCTCATAGCTTTAAGCAGATGCCTCAAGAAATTGTGAGATTATCAGGATGTAGGCTAAGACCATACATTGAGAGATGTCTAATCCCAGGGCTATCTACTCAGGCTAAGCAAGTTTCCTTGTTTCTAGATGGCTTGTTGAGTACAAAAACACGATCATATGTCTATCTTAAGGAACCTTGAACCATACAACAATGTGTGAAAATGTGCACCGACATTGAGGATAATTTGCGAGATGAGTTAGAGATATATAAACTCTACAAGGATTGAGATTGCCAAATTCACATCCAAACCCTCAACCTGAATAGATGAATTAGCCAAACAAGTGGCTCGAAAGTTAGGAGTATCATGTAGAAAAGCTCCTAGAGTGGTCTCTATGAAGCATTGCTATACTTGTGAAGGTGCTCACATGGCCAATTTATGCTCCATGCAGAGTTAAAATGTAGGGAGCTTAAATGTTGCAAAATAGAACAAAAATACAAAAACCATCTGGCTCAAGATTGTCCCTATAAAAAGCAAGCAGTTAGGCAAACCTACCAATAGCCAAATAGGTATCAAGGTTAGTAACATCTCCATTGATCTCTAAGAATGATCCTAATACTCATACTTTTGATTCAATGCATGGATATAGCCCACCATCCTATCCCCATAAAATCTTGAAGCTCACCAATATGATGTACCTTTAATGGAACCTAGTTGGGATCCACCCACCTTAGTGCCCAACCAAGTAGTAACCAAAGCTCAAGCTTTATAAGAAGCTCAACAAGTAATCCAAGAAAAACCTTGAGAGTCCAGTGAAATTGCAGATTCTAGTAGAAAGATGACCAAGCCATGGAAATACTCTAGGGAAAGAATCAAGAGAAAATGGAATAAGAAATTAGCAATGATAGATAGAATTTTGAAAGAAACCAAGGCAAAGATAAACGAATTGACCTCAAAAGACTAGAAATTTCTCCTTTGTGGAGGTCGAGATATGTCTAAGCAAACCCCCTCCTAGAAAACTTCGAAATGATGCTCAAGGCTTATCAAGATAGATTGAGAGGAATCAATGTAGTTGAATTAGAAGAAAGCTATCCTGGAGGAGACCTAGACGTAGAAATAACAAAGCTTTGCATGAAAATGGTTGAACTAGCACATGCCATGTGCGAAGCTAACCAGTTCATTAATAAGAGTAACGTAGCAAAACCAAAAGTGCGTTTCCAAGGATTACTAGAATGATTAGAGTGATTGGTGTCTAAACCCGACCACTTAGAAGAAGCACACCAAGAGAATTCTCATCGATAATATCATAAGCTCCTACCTCAAAAAAGTGTGGAATATCTCCCTCAATTAATAAGTACTCACAAGGATTCTTGAGAGAAACGCAAGAAGAAAAATGAGGAACGGAATAGAGACATCCAACTCTATAATCAAGTGAGCGATTAGACATTGAGTCCAATTCCTTGCACGAATCACCCCACTTCACATGCCCATGGGAATCAAAGTCTATTCAAATGAGAGATCCCACCATCATGATAAAAAAGGATGATTGAGTTCTACCTATGAACACAGAAATAGTTCAAAACACTAAAGTTTAGTGTCATCTAACTTTTGGGGAATTAATAAAAGTCGCACCTAAGTTGTGGAAGCATGTGGTGAACCAACTGCTAGAGGTTGCTAATTCCCACTCTCAAGTAAGATCGCAAAGAAAGGTGCCAGAGATACCCATAGATAAGTAGGAGACATGAGCAAAGGAGTTAAAGGAAATACTTAACTACCTATCACATATCAAGGATACACAACAAAGGCAATCTTAGATTCAAGAACAAGAGTTGTCATTGCTACCATATCCTTATGGAAACATGGGGCAAGCCATCTTTAAGATCGACTACAATGAAGCTACAAATGGCACATACACATATAGAGAAGATGTTAGGCCGATAGAAGGTATCACTCTCACTATTCATCGTGTAGAGTTTGAACATACCTTTTCAATATGTGGATTTGGAAAGAATCATGTCTATGAGATGATTTTGGGTAGAACATTCACGTGACATCACAAATCATTTAGGATTGGGGAGCTAATTCCTTGTATTTGTAGCACTTAGGGGTAAATACCAAGGTTAATCTCAAGGACTTTTCACATAGAGATGTAACACCCCTAGTGTGGAATACCATCCATAGAACATCAGTGGATATGGACTTAGTGCACTCCATAGGATCAGACCCCTCATGGATGCACGAGGATATGCATTTATGATGTGTAAAGTTGCAGTAGAAGAGGAAAAGAGACTAGAAACTAGAAACATAGGCGCCATCAAAATTCATAGATTAGTTCAAGACCCAACCTATGTGCCTATGGTATTTCTTGATGAAGAATTTGAACCTGGGCAGAGATATCAACAACAATGGACATAAAAATGAACAAAGAATAATGGAAACCCCATAGTGATTAAGATGGCTATAAAATCTTGATATTCATGTTGGAACCTCTCATGTTTGAACCTGTCATTGAGAAGCAACTGATGAGGATTTAGAGTCCATGATCCTGGAACCCTTCTATGCTTTAGAGGAAGAATACTTATACTTGGTTGAAGCTAAAACTCAAGAACAGGGGAGCATAAGCATCAATCGATGTTAGCTATGCAGGAAGAAACTGAAAGCAAGAAGAAGAAAAGGACAAAGAAGTCCCCCACACAAGAGGAAGAAGAAGAATCCCTATTTGAAGTGCCAAAAAATTTCAAGAATTATGAAGTAGAGGATAGGAAAATTATGGTAAGAAAGCCTAAAGAAGAAGCTCTCACGGGAGAAGCTTATGATAATAAGAAACAAACTAAGAAAATTGCAGTGAAAATTCAAGAAGGAGAAGATAGCTATACATACATAGGACATGATATGAGTGATGAAGAAGAACAAGAGTTGATCGGTCTATTGAGAGAATATAGAGATGTGTTTTCTTGGAACTACAAGGACTTGAATGGAGTGGATTCCAACATGTGTTCTCATTGGATCCCCATGATGCTAGAAGCCAAGCCAACCAAGCAAAAGACTTACACATACAATGATAATTATGCACCAAAGATAAAAGAGGAAATAGATTGATTGATTGAAGGAATATTCATCTATGAAATCAAGCATACAGAATGCATATCCTTGTCGTTGTACTACCCAAAAAGAATGGAAAATTGCACGTGTCCATTAATTTGAAGAAAGTAAATGCCACCACCAACTTATGAACTCATTCCCACATAAGACAAACACACATCCCAAACTTAAACAAATGTTTAACAAATGCATTTAGTATCAAGTGTGCTTGAACTTAGAGAAATGTGTGTTCATGGTTAAGAAAGGGAAGATTTTAGCTCACATTGTGTTAAAGAACGGAATATTTATAGATGAAGATAAGACGACAGTGATAGCTGAGTTACCAATACCTAGGATAGTCAAAGAAGTACAAGCTTTTATGGGTCACTGTGGACACCACCAAAGTTATATCCACATGTATGCAATCCTTGCAAAGCCTCTTGAAGGACTTCGAGTGGAATGAAGAATGTGAGACATCCTTACATGAACTTAAGTGATGATTGTGCTCAGCCCCTCTTTTGACAATGCCAAGCTAGAATAAGCCATTCCATGTTCATTTGAATGCTTCCAATCATGCCGTTGGATGTGTGCTATCACAACCGAAAGCTGAAGGAAACACAAAACTTCCCATAACATATGGAAGTAGGCAGTTGAATGCAACAGAGAGGAATTACAATACCATTGAGAGAGAAGGCTTAGGGATGGTCTATGTGGTCCAAAATTCTTGACATTATTTTCTTGAAAATAAGTTTAAGTTCTTTATAAACCACCAATGTTTACTTTATCATGTGGTCAAACCTTGCAGTATAGGTAGATTAGTAAGATGGTTTCTTTTACTAATGGAATATGGTTTCGAAGTAGTAGCTAGGAAAGGGAAGACTCATCTTCTCGTGGATCACCTTTCATGACTTACTTTAGGAGAATCCCCATAAGGAGTGTCAAATTAAATTCATGGTGCTTATCTTTTCAACCTAGAAGTAGTTCCATAGTGGGCTAAACAAATAGTGCCTATTCTCACATTTGGACCAAAGAATTTAATGGTCAAGTCTAAAGAGAATGAGGTAATTAAATCACAGAGATATCACATAATTTCACAAAACATTTACAAGAAGAGTGATCAAGGAATTTTAGCTTGTTGTGTGGAAGAGGAAGAACATGATAAATCATTGCATATATCACACATAGGTGCATTATTGAAAAAACACTCAAAATATAGAACCCTATAAACACCAAAGAGATTGGGCATATATTGGTGAATGATGGAAGTAGATGTCTATAGATTGATCAAGGATTGTCCAACTTGTATTAGCAGACCCCCTATGGAGCATGCCACTTCATATCGTGTTTTGTTAATACTAGATTGCAATGGTCTTTTATGGACTTCCTTAGGAAAAAAAATTTCCACAAGAAATGAAATTGTCCTAGTAAAGGAGTCTAGAGTAAGAATCTCAAGACTATACTCTCATTACTGATAATCTATATACACATGGATGAGATGAATGTATGAGACTAAGTGTCCATGAGAGGAAATATTTGAAACTATTAAACTGAACACCAAGGTGTTGTAGGAGGGCACTTTGGACCTAATGGATTGATCAAAATCATACTATTTTTAGTTCTATGGTGGCGAGGAGATGCCACTGAGAGCCATGCTAAGAGGATGTTCATTCTCTAAATGGGGAATAGAATTTGGAGAATACATAATTTTGGCCACATATTATGTTAGCAAAAGGGTAGAAGTAAAATCCACACAAAAGAATGATGCACAAATGACATCAAAATTCTTTTTTGAAAATGTATTAACAAGGTATGTGTTGCTTATAGAATTGGTGAGTGATTGAGCAAATCATTTCCTAAATAAAGTGATTGGATATTTGTTGTAGGATTTTATGGTGATTCAAAAGAAGTCAACACCATATCATCCATAGGAGAATGGACAATCAAAGAGAACTAACAAGATCCTATGCAATGCATTGACTAAGCTCGTAGACAACAAACGCTCGACTGAGACAAACATTACACCATGTTGTTTGGGAATAGTGAGTGGCCTTTATAATCATACTTAATGCAAATCCATTTTAGATGGTCTTTGGATAGAATTTTGTGCTTCCATTGGATTTCTTGATACCAATCCTCAAGGTTGCATGAGAGCATCAATGGATAGGCCATGAGCTATCGTCTAGGATCATGGACTTAGAACACTTAGGAGAGACTAGGCTAAGGGTAGTGGCAAGAATATGCATAGTGAAGAAGAGGCAAAAGGCTTATTTCAGTGTGCATGTGAAAGTCAAGAGGCTTGAAAATTGGTGATTTACTATTGGTATACACTTTGAAGCAAGATGTTGATAAGTTAAAAAAACATGGTTATGGACCTATGATTATCAATAGAATTTTGACAAGGAGTGCAGTGGAGTTAGCCATCTTAGACAAAGATGTAATGTGTATTACATTTGTGGATGTAGACTCAAGCTTTATCAGGAACCCTTGGCATATGAAATGCTTAGATGACTTAGTTTATATAGGAATCGTAAAGAGGAAGAGAAAAGAATTTGAGAAGAAGTTCATGCTAAAGCTTTGGAGCACATTAGATGTATGAAGTTGCGACAATAGGGTGTACACACAAATAGAAATGATGTTGTAGAAGAGCTTCATCTTATGAGTGTCATTAATAGAGACCTATAGATACCACATGGTGATGTGTCACGTCACATAATACTTATCATAGCATAGTTGATAGATGAACCCTCATCTCATTTGAGCTAGGGCAAGGCACTACATTCAAGAGAATAAAATCTCTAATTGATTCTAGTGCAATCACTAGTGTGATTAGGTATTCCATCTGTTAAGGCATGAATATGGAGTTGAATCCGATTGAGGCTTACCTCATTGTATAAGGAGGCATGGAAGCCCCTTGCATGGGTGAGGTGGAAATTTCAATCCTCACATGAGATGTTTCCATGATAGTGAATCTCTTATTTTTCCGTGATGAATATCTAACAGAACTATTGGTACTAGACCAAGATGGATAATACAATCACTCAGATGACTTAAATTTTAGAAAACACCTTCAATTATGGGTGGATAAACAAAACCTTACCATAGAGTTATAAAACCATGTGACTGATGATCACGAGCCAAGTGTGGAGATTTCCAGTCACCATGTCAGAGAACGTGGCATCTTCATGTCAACTCATGGTCCTTTAGCTCTTCTACGAGAAGAAATGGTACGACAAGATCAGTATTAGCCCAATTGAGAACTAACATGGGCACCAAAAGATTAACATTTTCCAATTAAGTTCTTATAATGGCATCACCAAATTAAGAGACCAACAATAGGTAAACAATAATGACACGAAAAGATCAACATCCATACTACTAGAGACTATCAAGTTATCTACTCCCCCATCCACACTTCAAGCATGCACCACTAGATCTGTTGCATATAATGCCTTGCTTCTTGATGGGTAGGTTATTTAAGTGTTTTATATCCCTTCTTTTCCAAAGCAGAGTATCCCACCAACCTCTTTCCTTCCAATGATCCATTTTTGTGTCTTACACTGTGTATGTGTGTGTGCGTGCATGTTCGTGTGCTTGTCACTCACAAAATTGTACTCTCACTTTAGCATGGTCTTCATACCACCCTCATGTCTCCTTGGATTGAAAATTATGAGGTGGATCTCCTCATGTTTATACTCATCATTGTGCTAGAGTGACACCAAATTTTATACCATTGCTGGGGATTGAGCTTTAAGGATGAGCATGTGATGGTAAGATACAGTGAGAAGTGATGTTGGACTTGTAGGTAAAATCTCATTTTTTTACTTTTCTAACTCCCTTCTCATCGTCCCAACCATCCCTACTCCCTCTATACCTCCATCTCCACCTTTGTGAAATCCCACCAATTTTGTTCATATCCTCTCCTTCCCTTCACTCTTCTCATTTCCCTTGTGAGAGTGAGAGAGAAAGAGTGATTGCATGTACTCTGTTTTTGTGTGTTTTGTGAGCCTTCTAGTTGGTACCAACATCTAGAACAACAATAGTACGTTGAGTAGGTATGGAATCTCTACGCATGCACCCCATGATGAAAGCTTCTATCAATCATGATAGACATAAAAAGCATACTTTTGGTAAAAGGAGTGCACCACAATAGATTAGTGACCATGCACATCACACATATCTATTTTTTTTTTGAAAATATCTATTTTTCTACCAATTGCAATGTACAGCTCTGTCCATTAGGACAGACATATGTCAATGCCGATTGACAATGGACAAACTTGGATGGACAATTTTTTCATTGTGAAGGAAATCCTCTCCATCAGGATAGATAGAATTTCTTGAGCAATTGTGTCAATCATGAGAGATAGCCCACACGATAAAGGGTGTCCATTCTAGATTCTGTCCATCACAAGAGATAGACCATCAATCGTGATAGCTAGATATCCATCATGATGGAGGAGTCCATCGTGATAGAGGTGTCCATTATGATTGACAACCCCTGATAGAGAGTCTCTCAATCGTGACAAGAAGACCCTATCAATCATGATATATAGCCACTTTTTACAAAAAACTAGGGATTTAATTTCGTGAATTTTTGAGCTAAAATATGATATTTTTTCAAGAAATTAGAGCTCTTGAGCAAGGCAAAGTGTCCATTCTAGATTCTGTCCATCACAAGAGATAGACCATCAATTGTGACAGATAGATATCCATCATGATTGAGGAGTCCATCGCGATAGAGGTGTCTATTATGATTGACAACCCCTGACAGAGAGCCTCTCGATCATGACAAGAGGACCCTATCAATCATGATATATAGACATTTTTTACAAAAAACTAGGGTTTTGATTTTGTGAATTTTTGAGCTAAAATTCGATATTTTTTCAAGAAATTGGAGCTCTTGAGCAAGGCAAAGGGGGTAGCTCGCGTATAGATTGCCCTTAGGGAGCACCCTTCCTGGGCATTGAAGCGCTTATTAGAGCATCAGACTCAACCTTGGAAGAATTCTTAAACCCCTTGGTAGATTTCTAGCCTAGGCTAAGTGCGACTAGAGGTATTAATTGATTGGGGTTATGCCAGGCATGAGTCAAGTACAAGTAAACCTAATCACTCAAGTTCAAGTATAGCTAGACCATTAGTTCTAAAAAATCTAATAAGAAAAGAACATACATTCATCAATCAACTCAAATTACGATATAACCCAGGTATTCGTGATGGTATGACTCATTGGACAAGAATTTACATCCAAAATAAGAAGCTAAAAAGAACAAGTGATTGTGACAAAAAGACCATTGCAACACAATTGTACTTGGAAATCATTGGGTTAATAGATAGAGCATATGAACTAGAGATTAAGAAGACACCGATGTCGGGATAGACAAAGCATCAGATTCTCTACATCTAATGTCAATGGCATAGCTAGGTAATGGGCCTAGTAGCTCAGTGACTATCCCTACATGCTATAAGAATCACACCAAGAGAATTCTCATCGGTAATATCAAAGGTTCCTAACTCAAGAAAGTGTGGAATTTCTCCCTCTATTAGTAAGTACTCACAGGGATTCTTGAGAGAAATTCAAGAAGAAAAATGGGGAATGGAACAGGGAACTCCAACTTTGCAATCCATTGAGTGATTCGACTTTGAATCCAATTCCTTGCATGAATCACCCCACTTCATAGGCCCATGGGAATCAAAGTCTATTCAAATGTGAGATCCCATGATCATGATCACAAAAGATAATTTTGTTCTACCTATGAACACAAAAGGAGTTAAAAACACTAAAGTGTAGTGTCATCTCACTTTTGAAGGTTTAATAAAAGCTACATCTAAGTTGTGGAAGCATGTGGTGAACCAATTGCCAGAGGTTGCTAATTCTCACTCTCAGGCAAGATCCCAAAGCAAGGTGCCAAAGAAACCCATAGATAACTGGGAGATATGAGCAAAGGAGAAGAAGGAAATACTTATCGGCCTATCACATATCAAGGGTACACAACAAAGGCAATCTTAGATTCACAAATTGGAATTGCCATTGCCAACACATCCTCATGGAAACACTAGGGCAAGCTAGCTTTAAGGTTGGCTAGAATGAAGCTGCAAATGGTAAATATACATATAGAGAAGATGCTAGGATTGATAGAAGGTATCACTCTCGCTATTTTTCATGTAAAGTTTGAGCATACCTTTGCAATATGTGGGTTTGGAAAGAATCATGTCTATGAGATGATTTTGGGTAGAACATTCATGAGACAATTGCAAATCGTGCAGGATTGGGGAACCAATTCCTTGTATTTTGAGCAGTCAAGGGTAACTATCAAGGTTAATCTCATGGAGTATTCACATAGAGATGTACCACCCTGACTATGGAATACTATTCATAGAACATCAGTGGATATGGATTGAGTGCACTCCAGAGGATTAGAACCCTCATGTATGCACAAGAATACACATTTATGGATGTGTTGACGCCGTCACCATGGGAGATAGTTATCTGCTTCTAATCATTGAGCACTTATTAGAACGAGTAGAAGAAACAAAGTTTATAGATTCCCTTTATGGATTCTCAAGTTACACAAAAGTAGCCACAACCCTAGAGGGTCAACACAAGATGGTTTTGCCACTGAATAGGGAATCTTTACATTTCCTCTGATGCCATTTGGCTCACTAATCCACTTGCTATCTTTCAAAGACTGATGTGTGATGTATTTAAGGACCTCTTGAGAAAGAATTGAGGTCTATGTGGATGAATTATGTGCTCATTCCCACATATAATAAACACATATCCCAGAACTTAAACAAATACTGAACAAATGCAGAGTATCAAGTACGCTTGAACTTAGAGAAATGTGTGTTGATCGTCAAGCAAGGGAAGATTTTAGCTCACATTGCATCAAAGAATGGAAAATTTACAGATGAAGATAAGGTGACATCGATACCTAAGTTACCAAGACCTAGGAGAGTCAAGGAAGTACGAGCTTTTATGGGTCATTGTGGACACTACCAAAGTTATATCCACAAGTATGCAATCATTGCAAAGCCTCTATACAACCTCTTGAAGCACTTTGAGTGGAATGAAGAATGTGAGTTATTCTTCAATGAACTTAAGTGACGATTGTGCTGAGCCCCTATTTTGACAATGCCAGACTAGAATAAGCCATTCCATGTTAATTTGGATGCTTTCGATTACACCATTAGATGTGTGCTATCACAACCAATATGCAACAAGTGAAGGAACTGTTATGAATTATGGAATGTGTTGAACAAGGAATTGTTGGAGTGCTAATTTATTAATATATTAATGTGTTTTTGTGTTTTTGATTTAGTAGTTGAAGGTTTGTGAGAACCTGAAAGGTGTGAAAGACATTCCATGTTCATTTGGATGCTTTCGATTACACCATTAGATGTGTGCTATCATAAGCAAGATGCAAGAAGTGAAGGAACTGTTATGAATTATGGAATGTGTTGAACAAGGAATTGTGGAGTGTTAATTTATTAATGTATTAATGTATTTCTGTGTTTTTGATATACTAGTTGAAAGCTTGTGAGAGTGTGAAAGGTGTGAAAGGGCAGAGATCAATAATCAGATTTATATTTTATATAGTTTGTAAATAAACCCACGTAGAGTGTTTTATTTTGAAAAATAGTTTTACTTTTAGAAATAGTTCTATTTTTAGTTAAAGTTTCTAGTTTTAGAAATAGTTTCTATTTTTAGTTTCAACTTTTTCGCAGGGATGTGCAAAGAATGTGAGGTGGAGAGGATGTCCACAATCCTATGCAGACATCAACAACAAAAGAAAAGGAGTCGCCAAATCTGTGTTGACTCAAAGATTTGAACCGATGACCTCACCGAATGCAGGCAGCACTCTAAACCATGAATGCAAGCTCATTTCGATGTTCGTGTCCAATCATCTATTACTTATGTTGTCCTTGTACTATAAACCAAGAAGTATTGAGAAAAAAGGCTTGCTTCAGCTACCATTTTCGTAAAGTAGAAGCATTGGGGAGCGGGATTAAAACCCAAAGTCTCCCATTTTAGAGGCTAACATCTTAACTACTACAACAAAGGAGCGTTGACACTTCAATTCTACTAATATTAGTAATATTGCCATCGGATATGTATATTTGCTACTAAATATGAGTTGACAAGCTTTATGTTTTGAGTTCTTTGCTAAGATCCCCAACTAAACTCAAATTAGAACTGATTCTGCATCATTTTCTTGACCCGAGAAGGACAAAGAAAACCAACACTCAAAGATCAAGGACATGATGAAGCAACGGTCTTCAAGGAGGATTATGTAGTTTTTCTCATGGACCAAAGGATGGAAAATGGCTCTTCTATTGGAAAATGGAAGAATGTAGCTCTCTCTGGAGATAAGTATTTCCAAGTTAATGAGTGGTTTGAATATTTGGTTTTGCTTTATGCTTTCATGTAGGATGCGTTTTATTATCATATTGCATTATGGTAGCAAGCTTCAATTTTGATAATATTGATGCAAATTAGTGAAAGCTAAATGAAATAGCATAAACGTATTGAAACACTCATTAAACACAAGCATGCATCTATATACCACCACATGGGAATGAAAGAATGTTGCTGCATTTCTCCTTTTAAAAGACTGTTTTATGCACATAAACTTCCTTCTTGCTTGAAAAAGGTATAAGATGCACTCAAGTTTATGCACATGCATGTTTATATCTTTTTGAAAGGTAGAAAGTAGATTGTTTGTGCATGGATGCTTGGATGCATGCATAACAAGCTCAAGAACTGATTGATTTAAGTTTGGTGCATGAAAAGGAAAAAACATGCACACACATTAATGCACTCACATGCATTTGCATGCAAGAACATGCATTGGCATATGAAGAAGCATGGTTTTTTGCTGATTTTTTGCTTAGTAGTTGAACAAATTTACTTTCTTAATTGTTACCTATTTTTCTAACTCCAGTTAGAAAGTTAGGAAAAATGGCAAACTAGTTAGTTTCAAATCTCTTAGATGCTATGAAACTCAAGTAGCTAGTTTAATTTTTCCCAAACTTGATACTTAGGTATCACAAATTAGGGGTCTTGCTTAGAGACTATGTTGGCACCTCATAAATAATCCTAATAATTCAACACCTCCATGAACATTTCCATGCATGTGTTTTTGCATAGAGCATGCTTATTTTTTGTTTAATGATGGAACGCGTGATTGGCCATCCATTTTTTTAAATTTTATCAATTGAGGTTCTTTTCAATTGAGGGGCATGTTATGAATCATGAAATGTATTGAACAAGGAATTGTTGGAGTGTTAATTTATTAATGTATTAATGTGTTTTTGTGTTTTTGATATAGCAGTTGAAGGTTCATGAGGCCATGAAAGGCATGAAAGGGAGGACATCAATAATCGGATATATATTTTATATAGTTTGTAAATAAACACACGTAGAGCATTCTATTTAGAAACAATTCTAGTTTTAGAAATAGTTCTATTTTTAGAAAAATTTTATTTTTAGAAATAATTCTATTTTTAGAAATAGTCCTATTTTTAGAAACGATTATATTTCTAGAAATAGTTCTATTTTTAGAAACAGTTCTATTTTTAAAAATAGGTCTATTTTTTAGAAACAATTAGTAAAAGTAGTGGTTAGGATAAGAATGATTGTAGATCGTGATTTCTTTTAATAAAAGCAAAGGCTCTCCACAAAAGACACCAACTTTTAGTTTCATGCATGCTTTTCGAAGCCGCTCTCATATAACCACTATTTTCGACATAATGAAAAATCCTATAAATACATGCACTCTTGGACTATAAAAACAGAGTGCATGGTGGAAGAACGCACCCAATACTCCATTCTATTTGGTCTCCTCGCATATCTATTTTTCTATGTGTTTTCAATGCTCATAACCTCTGTGTGCATGTGAATTAAGATCCTGGTAACAGGAACATAGACCTTCCCATAACATATGCAAGTATGCAAATGAATGCAGCAAAGAGGAATTACAATACCACTGAGAGAGAAAGATTAGGCATGGTGTATGCAGTCAAAAAGTTTTGATATTAATTTGCTTGCAAAGAAGTTTAAGTTCTTTACAAACCACCAATGTTTACTTTACCTGGTAAGCAAACCTTACAAAATAGGTAGATTAGTAAGATGGTTGCTCTTACTTATGGAATATGCTTATGAAGTAGTAGTTAGGAAAGTGAAGACTCACCTTCGAGCGAATCACCTTTTATGAATTACTTTAGGAGAATCCCCACAAGGAGCGTCAGATGAAATTCCTAGTACTTATTTGTTAAACCTATAAGTAGTTCTAGACTTGGTGATTTAGTATTGATATACACTTTAGCAAGGTGCTCATAATTTATAAAAACATGGTTATGGACCTATGATTATCAACATACTTTTGACAGGGAATGCAGTATAATTAGCCACCTTAGAAGGAGATGTAATGCCGCATTACATTTGTGGATGTAGAGTCAAGCTTTATCAAGAGTCTGTGACATAAGAGATGTTTAGATGACTTAACTTATATAGAAATTGTAAAGAGGAAGAGAAAATAATTCGAGAAGAAGCTTTGGGTTAAACATATGAATTTGAGACAACAGGGTGTAGACACAAATAAAAATGATGTGGTAGAAGAGCTTCATCTTGTGAGTGTCATTCCTCAAATAGAGACCATTGGATACCACATGGTGATGTGTCACATCCTATTACTTCTCATAGCATAGTTCGTAGATGACCATTCATCCCATTTGAGCTAGGGCAAGGCATTATATTCAAGAGAAGGAGATCTCTAATTGATTCTAGTGCAACCACTAGTGCAATTTTGAATCTGATTAAGGATTACCTCATAGTATTAGGAGGCATGGAAACCCCTTGCATGGGGGAGGTGGAAATTTCAATCCTCATATGAGATGTTCCCTTGATAGTAAAGCTCGTCATCTACCATGATAAAGATCTTAGAGAACTATTGATACGAGGCCTAATCAGATATATAATCACTTAGTTGACTTAAATTTTAGAAAACATCTTCTCCAATTCTAGGTGGATAAACAACACCTAGTGAAAATGGCATCATCGTGTCAACTCACAAGTCCTCTTGCTCTTCTACTAGAAGAAATAGCACTACAAGATCAATACTAGCCTAGTTGAAAACTAGGATGGGCACCAAAAGATTAACATTTGCCTAATTAAGTGCTTTTAATAACATCACGAGATCAACAAACTGGCAATAGGAACACAATAATGACACTGAAAGATCAACATCCATACTCCTAGAGACTATCGAGTTCTCTACTCCCATTTCTAGACTTCAAGCATGCACCATTAGATCTGTTGTACACAGTGCCTTGCTTCTTGATAGGTAGGTCATGCAAGTGTTGGATCTCCCTTCTTTTCCAAAGGAGAGTCTCCCATCCACCTCTCCCCTTCCATTGCTCCATTTCTTTCTCTTACCATGTGTATGTGTGTGTGTGTGTGCATGTTTTCACTCACACACTTGTACTCTCACTTGCTCATGGTCATCATACTACCCTCATGTATCCTCAGATTGACAATTATGAGGTGGATCTCCTCACATTGATACTTATCATTGTGCTAGAGTTGTTGGTGCAAATACCAAGCCTACACATTTGGCTAGAGTTTATTGAAGCTCCATGGAAACCGTTGCTAGGAAGCCTTTATCTTTTACCATTTGTAAAAGTCTTTTTGACTTGAAAGAATATTTGTAATCACCACCAAACTCGTGGGATTTGTTACTTGGAAAATTCATGACTCTACTTGAGAGAATATCCCCTAGATTAGAGGATCACTTTTAGTGAGAGCCAATGAAGATTTCAAATTCAAATTCAAATGGCTCATCTATAAAAGATAATTTGAAAAACTCGCAGTTAGAGAATACTTCAATTCCGAGCTATTGCTTATTAGTTTGTAAGAGAGTGAGGCTCACTTCATAGCCTACACTACTCATTATCATTTGACATTGATTATCACGTCAATGATCTTGTACAACATTGTGTTCTAATACAATAGATCAATATTTTCATCTATGGTCTCTCTATCATAGTCACTCATAGCAGTCAACTTGTACTATTCATATCTCAGTCATTTCCTCACCATTTTCAAATTTCTATAGCATCTTGGAATCAGCTCCAAGTCCTCTACATGCACACAAATTTTGAAGATAATCCATTTAGCAGATTTGGAGAAAAGTGCATCGAAGTACCTTTTGGTCAAACTCTGCAGAGGTCCTAAAAAATCAAGGGTATTGATTTGATTGCTAACTTGATTGCTCTATGTATAGTGCATCATTTTAAGTAATTCCACTTGGAATCAGTAGCTCACTAAGATAATGTGATATCTCCAAAATGAATTTTTCTAATTCCTACTATGCTGGAAGCACTGAGCATAACAAGCAGCAATTGTGTGAACAAAAATAGAAGGTTTTCATTGATCCTTCAAATTAGAAGTAGTATGTTTTGGTTCAATCATTTCTCACATCATTTCCAAAGTACATAGGCACTTGTATAGTGTCATTGGAAAGCTAAGAGGGCCTACAACTAAACTCTGAAGCAAGAAGGGGCTGGTACAAAGTAGGGATTTGGAGTACCTACTCATTTCTTGGAGTGTTCATCCATCTTTCCCAACAGTGGTATCAGAGCAAAGCTAAGGTAAAATGGGAGATGGGTTTCCTTCTTTCATTGATAAATTGGACAAGAACAACTATCAAGCATGGTCCTTGAGGATGAAGACATACTTGCAAGGAAGGAGCCTCTATTGATACATCTTAGGAGATGAGGAGATGCCCATATTCAGAAGCGGACAACCTACAAGAGAGGAGAATGAAAGACTCAATACATGATGTGCCAAGGATGCATTAGCAAGGTTTTAGTTACTTAAATCAATCTCTGATTTTCTTCTTCCACATATTAGGAACTCTAAGACATCCCAAGAGACTTGGGAAACATTGTCTTCATATTTTTCTTCCAACACAAGGGCTAGGAAGAACCAATTGTGGATTGAGTTTACCACTCAAAGAAAGCAACCCAAGCAAGGCATCTCAGAGTATGTGACCAAATTCAAAGGTGTAGCTGATCAATTGGCAAGCATAGGAGAAGAAATTGAAGAGGAGCAGATTGTAAGACAAGTAATCAATGGTATTAAAGGTGATGACAAATGGGAGAGCTTCACAACTGCCAAGGACTTGTACATGGATATGCAGATTCCAGAACTTACCACACTCATGGGGCAACTCTTTACCCATGAAGCCAAGATCAGCACGAATGGAGATTCATCAAGAGGTAATAGCTCTTCTGCCCTATACACTGATAAAAGTAAGTCCAAAGAGAAAGGGAAGAACAAGAAGATTGAGGATGAAGGAGCTACCTCCCAAGCCAACTATGTAGGAAGAGGTAGAACCTCAAGAGGAAGGGGCAAAGGAGGTAAGGAAGGTAGGGGGAGACCTTATAACTCCTCACCATATAATATTTGTGGATTGTCAAATCACACTGCAGATAAGTGTTTCAAGAACTTCAAAAATCAGAGAGGTAGATGATATCAAAGAGGTGGATATACACAATCAGGAGGAAGATTCAATCACCATCAAGGATACAATATCAACTAAAATAACAAATACAATAGCAACTACCAAGGAGGCTACAAATCAAGGAAAGATTACAACTATATAGAGGATCAAGAGGATTTTCTTCTGATTATGAATATGACTTCAAAACCAGGTATAAATGATGATCATCTCTTCTACATTGACTCACGATGCTCAAACCATGTTGCAGGCAATGTAGCTCTTCTATCTGACCTTGAGGAACCAAAGGGTAAGCATCAGGTACAGACAGGTGATGACACCAAGCACTCAATGATTAAGGTAGGAAATGTTAAAACCTCTTATGGAAATAAGAATCTGTGGAGCAAGGTTCTATATGTACCTACAATTATGAAGAATTTGATGAGCGTTGATCAAACTAGATCTTCACTTTTCCTAGATTTTAGGAAACTGAATTGATTCTCTTCAACAACACTCACCACTTTCATTGGAATTCAAAATACACTTGTAGAAGTCGTGGAACCCTTCAAGAGTCTATGTAAAGACTTCAAAATCACTTGTGCATAACATGGAAGTGATATACATACACTTGTGGCCATCATTGTCTTGCTCCTTCATTTTTCTACATCATCTTCTTCAACAATAGTAAGCTTGCTGAGGTTGTTGCTCTCTCTGCAGAGCTCCAAATTAGAAGCACTTATTAGAAAGCTATTTGTGTCTAGTTTATGTGTAAATATTTTCAAAGAATTTGGTTCAATATATTGGGAGAAATGTCTATTTTACTATCTTAGGATCCATCTCTATGCATTCCTAAAAAATAGGAGGCACCACTGTTGAGTGTCAAGTTCATTCCAAAAGCATATTTTGCTTATTTCTTGTACTCATGTGCAGTTGTTTTCCAATTATAATCACATTGATTTTTATGGGCATTTGAAGTTGATTGTCTCATCCAAGGATAACAAGCTTTTTGAAGCTAGTCAATGAACAAACCTATCTGTTTTGTATCGAATCTTTCTCCTTGATGCTCCAAAGTACATAGTGCATTTTATTGCAGTTATCACATGCGGATAAGGTCTATTTGATGTTGATATATTTAGGTAGTGATGTGTGTGAACACACTAGGACCACTGGGGCACTTTTTTCCCTCTTTAGGAGTTTTTTTCCCCCGGCTTGTATATAGGCCTATTGCCCTAATGGGATACTTATCTTTGTACATTCTCTAGTAATACATTCAGTATTGTGTGTTGTGCTCCAAGCTTCTTCGTCTTCCTTCTGCTATTCGCATGCTTCCGCAGACATCTAACTCCAACAATTGGTATCAGAGCAGGTCACGACTTCATCTAGGGCGTTGTCGACACTCCTTCAATTGTAGTATCATAATCATCAACAATCCTCTGGTGCCGAAATCGCAATTTGAGCTTGTTTCGGCCTCTGAACGCACTATTGTAGTGCTTGTGTAGGCTATTTTGTCTTTTTGTGTTAAAGGTATATAGCAGTTTTGGTTCGCTAGTATAAGTGTCTCAAGTCTGCTACAGGTCTAGTAGAATTCATCTGGGCATTTCTGCTCAAATTTTTGAGATATAATCAATGTTCTGCATCAAGGTATTTTAGTCACCGGCCATGGTTGAAAGTAATGATGTATTCCGTATGTTGGTTGTTGAGGGTAAGTTGGATGGTACCAACTACCCGTTATGGGCTTATATGATGTGACATGTATTGGTTGCAAAAGGACTGTTGAACATTGTGCAAGGTGTTGAAAAATATCATATCACACTGCAATTGTTACAACTGTAGGTATTGAAGCTGATGTAGAAGGTGTCAAAGATGATGATATTCTGCATATTCTTGTTCGTACTACGGTTTCTACTGCACCCACTATAGAGCAGATTTGTTGGGATGGCAGAGATGCCCAGGCACATGCATTGATAACTTTGTCTATCAAACGTGCCATTATTCCTCACATATGCTCTTGTAGAACAGCTAACAATGCTTGCGATACTCTTACCACATTGTACCAAGCGAGAAATGAGGCTCATGTTGCTTACCTCCAAAAACACTTGGAGAGTGAGCACATGAATGAAGGTGATTCCATGGATAGTTTTCTAAAAACCTTTCTGAATGGTCTTCCTGATTCATATCAGAGTTTTTCTTCTACTCTTCGGTTGATGATGAAAACAATCCAAATGCGTTGTCATTCGAGGAGTTAGTCTCTGTTCTGTTGCAGGAGGATCATTCCAGGCAGAATAGGTCCATTATGTGTGTTGCAGATCAAGCTTTCCTGGCTAGTCAGAAGAGCAAAGGAAAATTGAGCTCTTCAATTAGTAAGCAAGAATCTGATAATTTTGAACAATCAAAGAGGGAAGACAAAGATGAAAATAAATCCAAAGAGTAGAAATTATTTTGCAAGTACTGCAAAGGAAATGATCATATCATAAAGAACTATCCAAAATTGGATGCTAAAGAGGCAAAGAAGAAAGAGGCTAGAATGGTTGTTGTAGAGGCCTCTACACCAAAAATAGAGTCTGCTAATCTTGTGCAGGAAGAATAATGGGCGTTTACAACTGTTTGCAATTTTGACCCATTTTCTCATGCGCAGTGCATGTCTGCAGTAGACTCAGATGTTTGGTACTTTGACAGTGGAGCAACCAAACATATTACCTCGCAGCATAGTTTCTTCTCTTCACTCAAGCCTACCCCTATAGGGAATACTCTTACATGCACCAACAACTCCTCTTATCCTGTTATGGGAGTTGGTAAGATCATTTTGACTACGGCTGATGGTAGTTCTTTCACTTTGTCAGATGCTTTTTGTGCCAGGGATCCAGAAAAATATGTGATCCGTTTTTGCATTAGCCAAGATTGGTTTAGTTGTGAAATTTGTTGATGATAGATGTACAATTCATGATCTGTCAAATGGAGATGTGATTATTGCTTCTGGCATTTTATATCGTGGGCTATATAAGCTCATATACTATGAAGTAAATGATTCGACAT
This sequence comes from Ceratopteris richardii, assembly GCA_020310875.1. Taxonomy (NCBI): domain Eukaryota; kingdom Viridiplantae; phylum Streptophyta; class Polypodiopsida; order Polypodiales; family Pteridaceae; genus Ceratopteris; species Ceratopteris richardii. The sequence continues at coordinate 34,988,944 of CM035434.1, read as the reverse complement.
GTGTAGTACATGATTCTCAGGCTATGTCAGATGCAAAGCTTTGGCATGCACGCTGTGGTCATCTCAATTTTGCTAGTTTGCTATGCCTGCAAAAATCGGAAATGGTGTCCTATTTGCCCAAACTTGAGGCACTTGGAAAACATGTTTGTGAAGGCTGTATTTTGGGCAAAATGCAGCATTCCTTACAAATTGGAGCTTGTACATAGTGATGTCTATGGTCCTATGCAGACACCTTCTTTTGGAAATTATCTTTACTTCGCGACTTTCATCGATGATTTTTCTACGCATGCATGGTTATATCCATTTAAGGCAAAGTCGGAAGTGTTCATGTGCTTCAAACAGTTTTTGGTTTTGGCTGAAAATCTGTCAGCATATAAAATGGGCACTCTTCGTTCTTATCGAGGGGGGGAATATATGTCTTCTGATTTTAATGCATTTCTGGCTGAACGTGGGATAAAACACGAATGTATAGTGCCATATACACCTTTTAATCACATAGGCTAGGCATAGGCTTCCATGGTTTTTGTGTGGTCAAAGAAGAAAAAACCACAGAGAACTAGTGGTTTTAGTTGTTTGAATGGTTTTGAAAGGTTTAGAAATGAGTAAGTGCCCTTGGATCGGCTCGTTGATCCAATGGTTGAGATTGAGTGATAAAAGTCAAGGCAATTTTAAACATGAGCCCTTGGATTTCTGATAAGTTGAACGGTTAAGATCAAGATCTTTCTAAAAAATGCGCCTTTTCATGGAGGCCCTTGGATGCAATCTCCAATCGAACGGCTATGCATAAGATCTGACACAAGTTTGAGTGCTTAGCCTTCAAACCATTGGATTTGAAATCGATCAAACGATGTATATCTCTCCTCGAAAAGCAACAACACCTTTCAATGTGGACCCTTAGATTAAGAGATTATCCAATGGCTCACAAAGGCCACAGTTTTGCACTCAGCCCCAAATGCAGTGGATCACTAGATTTAAAAGGAAAAATTCTCTAGTAATACATTCAGTATTGTGTGTTGTGCTCCAAGCTTCTTCTTCTTCCTTGTGCTATTCACATGCTTCTGTCGATGTCTAACTCCAACATTTGAGTCTCCATAAGCTCAAGGGCTAGTCTTGTGCTGGTTGGCTAGACTGAGCATCATCGCTTTCTAACTCACCTTTTGACCTCCTACAAGCTTCTCCAAGTTCTCCCAGTGGTATTAGAGCTAGATCAAGATGGGTGATGGCTTTCCTTCAATGATTCAGAAGCTTGATCGACACAACTACGTGGCTTAGAAAATCAGAATGGAGGCCTATTTGCAAGGCAGACATGTTTATGGAATTGGTGATAAAGCTATGCCTATTTCAAGATCCAAAGGAGGGCCTACACAAGAGGAGATATATGAGCTCACAGTGGTGCACAAGGGATGCTCATGCAAGGTCATACATACTAAACTCTATCACTGACTTTCTATTACAGTATATTAGAGGATGCAAGACATCTCAAGCGACTTGGGATGCTCTAGACACTTTGTTTTTTGCTAGTACCAAAGCAAGAAAGAATCATCTTTATGAACGAGTTGAACCAAATGAAGAAGAAACCTAAACAAACCATCATAGAGTTTGTTACCAAGGTCAAGGACGTTGCAGATTAGTTAGCATCCATTGGCGAGCTGGTTGAAGAAGAGGCCATCATGAGGCAAATTCTCAATGGGATTAGAGCTGATAAGAACTGGTAATCTTTCACCACAACTTATGATCTCATCATGGATGTGGAGGTTGCAGACCTCAACATCTTTCTTGGAAAACTCTTCAATCATGAGGTCAAAAATAGCATAAATGAAGGTAACTCCTATCAATGTAATTCAACTAGTGCCCTATATGCACATAAGAAGGACAAGAAGCTGAAAGGCAAGAAGAAGGAAGAAAATTAAGAGGAGACTTCCCAAGCCAATTTGGCAAGCAAGAGCAAGTGGAAAGGGAAGAGAAAGGAACAAACAATGACAAAGCCAAAGCTCAGAATGTTCAACCTTGTGCGATCTATGATAAGACCAACCACACCACTCAGAATTGCTAGTTCAACAATAACAATAGAGGCCATAATAGAAGGGACTACAAAAATTATTTCGAAGATCAAACACATGAAGACTCATTGCGTCTAATGAATCTAAGCCACAAAGAAGGTAAAGAAAATGATCGTTTGTTCTACATAGATTTTGGATGTTCAAGTCACGTTGCAGGTAGCATTGCTTTTTTGTCTGACTTGGAAAGTCCAAAGCATAGACATGAAGTTCAAAGACGGGATGACACAAAGGACAATGTGGAGAAGATTGGTAATGTCAAAGCTTCCAATGGCTGGACAAACATTTTGAGTAAAGTTCTCTATGTACCCACTATCACTAAAAACCGAATAAGTGTAGGCCAAATAGTTGAAAATGCTTGCAAGTTAGGTTCACCCAACATGGAGCTTTTGTGGAAGATCCATGCCAAGGCTTCAAGAAGATAGTGAGAGGTGAGAAGAATGGTAGGCTCTTTACTTTTGAAGTAGGAGAAACCAGGAACATAGCTCTATTCACTTTTGGGTCTTAAACCCTAAGTGAGCTTGAAGAATGGCATAAGAGACTTGCTGATGTGAATGAAAGAACCTTGAAGGTTATATGTAGGGATCAAAGTGTTGTAGGATTACCAAACATATCAAAGCAACACATGATCACCAAACGTGATGCATGTCATATTGGGAAGGCACAAAGACAACCATTCAACCACAAAGGCTACGTCCACAACAACTTATTAGAACTAGTACATACAAATGTATGGGGACCAAGTCAAGAACCTTCATTGGCAGGATCATGGTGATATTTCTCATTTATTGATGACCATAGTAGATGGATTATTCTATACTCTATCAAGAGTAAGAATGAAGTGTTGGATTGCTTCAAAAAGTATCTAGCACATGTGGAGAATCATACATGTAGATCTCACAAGAAGCTCAAATCTGATGGAGGGGGAAAATACTTATCCAAAGAGTTTGATGAGTTCCTGTAGGATAAAGGTATCAAAAGAGAAGTGAATACTAGGTACTCTCTGCAACAGAATGGAATTGTAGAGAGAAGAGACAAGACATTGGTTGGATCACCTAGAAAAATGCTTGAAGAGAAGAGGTTGAAACATTATCTATATGTAGAGGCTATTTCAACTATTGTGTACCTTGTCAATAGACTACCATCCAAATCACTTCAACATATGACTCCTTATGAAGGATGGCATGGCAGAAAATCCAGTCTTGGACATTGCAAGCTACTTGGTTGTTTAGCTTATGTTCATGTACTATCACAAATAAGAGGTAAGCTAGATGAAAGGGCACCAAAGGCAGTGTTTATTGGGTATGACTCAACTCTGATCAGTTATAGGTTCTATAACCCTTCAACCAAGCAATTAACTACAAGTAGAGATGTTGTGTTTGAAAAACATAGGTCTTGGTATGATGAAGACGAACAAAAGGTAACTCTATCACAGGATCTTGATTCTGATTCTCATCAATAAGAAAGCAATCATCATACAGAGGTCCAAGATCCAAGAAGTGATACAAATGATGACCAAGATGAAAGGGAAAATGATTACAAACTATGGAAGTCAAAAGGCAAAGCAAAGATGCAAAAGTATCGGGAATTCTAAGCAAGCTCTTAAAAGATCAACCAGAGAGAAGAAACAACTAGAAAGGTATGCATATGATTCCACATTTGTTACAAAGCATTCAATCTACTTGGCAAACGATTCAATTTCAAAAAAACCCTCAACCTATGAGGAGGCAAAGGGAAACCAAATTGGGAAAAGTCCATGAAAGAAGAAATAGATGCATTGAAGGAGATGAACACTTGGGTTTGGTTCCAATGTCATCCAATCAAAAGGTAATTGGTTGCAGATGGGTATATAAAGTTCAAAGAAACTCAGATGGATGCATTTGTAGGTACAAGCCATATTAGTTGCCAAAGGATGCTCACAAACTCATGGTATAAACTATGAGGAAACATTCTCACGAGTTGCAAAGATGAGTACAATCTGACCATTGATAAGTGTAGCTGCTACAAGAAATTGGAGACTCCTCCAACTTGATGTAAAAAAGGCATTTCTAAATGGTTGGATAAGTGATGAGGTATACATGTCACAACCTCTAGGTCTTGAAAACCCTAATCATGCATCTTATGTTTGCAGACTTAAGAAAGCATTCTATGGATCAAAACAAGCTCCTAGAGCTTGGAATTATAGGTTGGCTACATACCTTCAAGATCAAGGGTTCAAACCTCGCAACTCAGGTCCTTCTCTATTCATCAAAAGGGATCCCAATGATGTTATCTATCTATGTGTATATGTAGATGACAGTATTGTGATAGGTGATTATCTAAATGGCATGATACATGCAAGAGAAGATTAAAGTCAGTGACTTAGGTGAGCTCACATATTTGCTAGGTATGCAGATCATCTACACAAATGAAGGAATGCATTTGACTTAGAGAAGATACATTTAGGATCTACTTCTTAAATTCAAAATGGAGAATGATAAACCTGTAGATACACCTTTGGAGATGAATCTTAAACTTAGTGTTTATGAAGGTGAGAAAATTGAAGACATTAAAGAATATCAAAGCTTGGTAGGTAGCTTGATATATGCTACTCATACAATGGTAGATATCTCATATAGCATAGGACTACTAAGAAAATTCATGCACTATGGAAGAAGACTACACTTAGATGTAGCTAAGAGAGTACTTAAGTATCTTAAAGGTTCAACCAATGAAGGTATATTCTATCCTTACTCTTGAGATTTGGATATCAAAATCTATTTAGATGTAGATAATTGGGATGGAGCTAAGGATGACAGAAGAAGTACCTCTGGTTACTTAGCATTTGTAGGTTCAAAGCTAGTGCCATGGAGTTTCAAGAAGCAACTTACAACTGCTTTATCCTTAACTCAAGCAAAGTACAGAGGTTTGATCATAGCAAGTCAAGAGGCAATATGGTTAAAAGCATCGTATACAGATTTGGGACTTGTGAGTTCCAAACCTCACATATTTGAGATGATGTAATTTACATGCATCTAGAAACAAACCCTATTTTCCATGCAATAACCAAACACATAGAGGTTAATTACCACTTCATCAGGGAGAAGCTCACGGCAAAGGAGATTGACATTTCTTTTGTTCCAACTGAAGTAGATACGATGATGAAGGCACTGATGGAATAAAGCTTTGCAGATTTAAATCAATGGTAGGTATTCAACCTATTAGAGAATGAAGACTCAAGCATACTTTAGCTTGAGGGGGAGGTATTGGAACATCACGTTTACACTATTCTTGAGGTGGATTTGATCTACATAAAAAAGCTATGGTTTGAATTATGCCAAAATATCCATTGAAGCATTCTTTTACCTATGCTCATTCATCATATGTTTTTAAAAATATTTTTTTAATGGATCATTTGCCATTGTAAAAGGTAGAGCCTTACACATGTGAAAGGACAAAAAGAGAGATAAAACTCCACGAATTTGAGGTGATTGAGCTGCAATCAATGAATCAATCAATCACCTAAAAGTATATCAAATTAGATCTTCACTTTTCCTAGATTGTAGAAAAGTGAATTGATTCTCTTGAACAACCTTTATTGCCTTCATTTCAATTCAAAATCCACTTGTCAAAGTCATGGAGCACTTCAAGTGTCTATATAAAGACTTCAAATCACTTGTACATTACGTAGATGAAATATACATACACTTGTGGCAATCATTGTCTTGCTGCTTCATTTTTCTACATCATCTTCTTCAAAAACAATAAGCTTGTAGAGGCTACATCTCTCTCTACAGAGATCCAAATTAGTAAATCAATGATTGGAAAGATATTTGTGTCTAGTTTATGTATAAAATGTCTCAAAGCATTTGATTTAGTAGACTGGAAGAAATCGCATGTTTTCTGTCTTGGGTCTATCTCTAATCGTTCTTGAAAAATAGGGTGTACCACAATTGAGTGTTAGGCTCATTCCAAAAGCATATATTACTTTTTTATTTCTTGTAGTCTTGTGAATTCTATACACTCAATCATATGTTTATCACTCCTCCAAAACAATGTTTTTTAATTGTATTTATGTTGGCTGCTATAAGCATTTGAAGTTGATTATATCATCCAAAGATAACAAGTTTTTTGAAGCTAATCAATGCGCAAACCTATATGTTTTGTATCGAATCTTTCTCCTTGATGCTCCAAAGTAGATAGTGCATTATTGCACTTATCACATGCCGTTAAGGTCGATTTGAGTCTCCATAAGCTCAAAAGCTAGTCTTCTGCCAATTGGCTGGACCGAGCTTTGTCGCTTTGCAACTCACTTTTCTACCTCCTACAAGCTTCTCCAAGTTCTTTCAGTAGTATCAAAGCTAGATCAAGATGGGTGACGTCTTTCCCTCATTGATTGAGAAGCTTGATTGACACAACTATGTGACTTGGAAAATCAGAATGAAGGCCTATTTGCAGGGTAGAAGTCTTTATGGAACTGTAGCAGGTGATGAAGGTATGCCTATTCCAAGATCCAAAGGGGGACCTATAGAAGAGGAAACAGATAAGCTCACACTTTGGTGCACAAGGGATGCTCAAGCAAGGTTGTACATACTAAAATCTATCTCTAACTTTTTATTACCACATATTAGAGGATGCAAGACATCTCAAGAAACTTGGAATGCCCTAGAGACTTTCTTTTTTGCTAGTACAAAAGCAAGAAAGAATAATCTTTGGAACGAGTTCAACCAAATGAAGAAGAACCTAAACAAACAATCATAGAGTTTGTTACCAAGGTCAAGGAGGTTGTGAATTAGTTAGCATCCATTTCAGAGCTAATTGAATAAGAGGCCATCATGAGGCAAATTCTCAATGGGATTAGAAGTGATAAGCAATGTCAATCTTTCACCACAGCTTATGATCTCAACATGGATGTGCAAACTTCAAACTTCAACATTTTTCTTGGAAAAGTCTTCAAGAAAGAGGCCAACAATAGCATAAAGGAAGGTAACTCCTATCATGGTAATTCAACTAGTGATCTAAATGCAGATAAGAAGGACAAGAAGTTGAAAGGTAAGAATAAGGAAGAAGATGAAGAGGAGACTTCCCAAGCCAACTTCGCAAGCAAGAGCAAATGGAAAGGGAAGAAGAAAAAACCAAAGCATGACAAAAACAAAGGCCAAAATGTTCAACCTTGTGCCATCTATGATAAGACCAACCACACCACTCAAAATTGTTGGTTCAATGGGAAGCCCCGGAAAGGAAGTGGAAGAGGTGTATATGGAAGCAATAGAGGAAGAGGAGGACACAACTTCAACAATAACAATAGAGGCCATAGTAGAAGGGACTACAAAAATTATTCTGAAGATCAAACACATGAAGAATCATTGCATCTAATGAATCTAAGCCACAAAGAAGGTAAAGAAGATGATCATTTGTTCTACATAGATTTTGGATGTTCAAATCATGTTGTAGGCAACATTGCTTTTCTATCTGATTCGGAAAGTCCAAAGCATAGCCATGAAGTTCAAATAGGGGATGACATAAAGCACAATGTGGAGAAGATTGGTAATTTCAAAGCTTCCAGACAAACATTATGAGCAAGGTTCTCTATGTACCCACTATCACTAAAAACCTAATAAGTGTAGTCCAAATAGTTGAAAAAGGCTTGCAAGTTAGGTTCACCCAACATGGAGCTTTTGTGGAAGATCCATGTCAAGGCTTCAAGAAGATAGCTAGAGGTGAGAAGCATGTTAGGCTCTTTACCTTTGAAGTACGAGAAACCAGGAACATAGCTCTATTCACTTTTGGGTCTCAAACCCTAAGTGAGCTCAAAGTGTGGCATAAGAGACTTGCTCATGTGAATGAAAGAACCTTGAAGGATATACACAAGGATCAAAATGGCCTAGGACTCCCAAACATATCAAAGCAACACATTGTCAACATATGTGATGCATGTCAGATTGGGAAGGCACAAAGACAACCATTCAACCACAAAGGCTACATCCACAACAACTTATTAGACTTAATACATATAGATGTATGGGGACTAAGTCAAGAACCTCCATTGGCAAGATCAAGATATTATGTCTCATTTATTGTTGACCATAGTAGATGGACTATTTTATACTTTATCAAGAGTAAGAATGAAGTGCTTGATTGCTTCCAAAAGTATCTTGCACATGTGGAGTATCATATAGGTAGATCACTCAAGAAGCTCAAATCTGATGGAGGGTAAGAATATTTCTCCAAAGATTTTGATGAGTTCTTGCAAGATAAATGTATCAAAAGGGAAGTGTGCATACCTAAGTCGTGGAGCCTTAGGGGACTACTTTCAACTTAGACTATACCTTAATCACTCCACAAGTGCAAATAGTGATGGAGTAATACATGTTTAATTATCAATTTGTGAAATTAGAAATATCAAGTGTACGAAGATGTGTGCATGCATGATAGTAAGTGAAGTGACAATGCATTGATACATGTACCTCAGTTTAACTACCTCTTCTACTCCTTAATCCTCTCAAAATGCATGTCCAGATACTTGTAATAGTAGTGAGCACAAATTTGGACTTTCGCCTTAGTTCATAGCTCCGAATGGTCAATAGCGGATTCATTTTGAAGCTCTCAGTGAGACATATCTAATGGTGGTATTCTCACTGGAATCTGACAAACGTGAGTTATTGATGGGGGGCGAAGGAGGGCATACCTCTTTCTCCTTAGTAGTCGTATATAAGCTTGGAGCTACTAGTGTCCCCATGTTTTTGTGTTGTAATTGAGCCTGTAAACGTTCAATGATTGCATCTTTTTTGATTATTTCTTTATTAGCTACTATAAGTGCTCATTAGTTTGCAAGAGTCATTCACCTAGTAGAGCTACTTGATCAGCATCCTCTTTACATGGCTCTATAATTTTGGTTTCTCTTGCCTTCCATTTTTTTGTGAGCTCATTCATGTCATGCATATATGTTTTTTCCCATTCAGCTCTTGACTCTTCCTCTTGCTTAAGCTGGTCAGCATACTTGGCTAATTGAGCTTCTAGCTCCACTAAATCTCTTTGGTGATGTTTTAGTACCTCAACTGGTTGATTGAGAAGGATCACATTCATCAACTCTTTATTCTTGCTTCTTAAGGTGTCTGCCTCATCCATGTATACTTTGATCTGTGCTTCTAAAATTTTACTTCTGTTTGAGACTCATACCTTTTCTATTTCGGTGGCCTCACATTTATGTTGAAGCTCCTTGAGCTGATGCTGTAACTTTTGATTTTCCTCTATAAGACTTTTGCAATGTTCTCTAACTTCTTCCATTTCGTCCTCCTTTTTCACTTGAGTTTGTTGAGCTTGTATCACCTTGTTTGATAAGTCTTCACTCAATAATTTAAATTTATTTCCCTCTACCATAGCTTTTTCATAATCTCTATCCACTTCCATGAGCTGTTGCTATGTGTCCATGATAGTCTGGATCATTGTTTTTAACCACAAGTTTCAATTGTGCCAAATCCAGATTTAGCCATGTTTTGGGTATTGCACGTCTTTCCCTTTTCCAATGTGTAATGTCTCATTACATGTTTGTCTTATTTGCAAGTGGATTTGATGCTCTTCTTCTTTGAATGTGGTAGACTTTGTAGCACTTCCTTGAAAAATTTCATCCAGAGGTGATGGTTCTGCCACCACCTTATTGGGTGTGAACGGCTCTTGTTCCATGATTTCTTCTTGTGTTTGTTCTTCCTTTGGATGCTTCATTCTAGAGTTGTTGGGAATGATCGATGGGCACTCCAAGAGATTGAGTAGGTACCGCCAAATCCTGCTTTGTACTAGCCCTTTCCTACTTCAGAGTTGATAAGTGGACCTGCTTAGCTTTCCAATGACACCAAAAAATGGCCTATGTACTTTGGAAATGATGTATGTAAAGATTGAATCAAAACAGATAACTTTGGACTTCAAGATCTCAAGAAAACCTTCTATTTTTGACTTGACACCTGCTATATCTTTTGCTCAGTATGACCAACACAGTAGGAATTGGAAAAATTACTTTTAGGGGTATCTAATTAGCTTAGTAAGCTAACTATTCCAAGTGATAGAACTTAAAAATGCTCAGAGAAATCAATTTAGCAAGTAAACCTTTACCCGTGATTTTTTAGGGCTGTTGCAGACTTTGACCAGTGATCACCTGGACGAGCTTTTCTCTGAAATGGCTGAATAGAATCTCTTCAAACTTTGACAGCACGTATAGATATGAATTTCAACAAGCTATAGATCTTTGAATTTGGTGGAGAAATGACTGAGATATGCTCTCCACACATTGATAGACTTTCAAGTACTATGAGAGAGAACTCAAAAATGAACAATGCAAATGTATGTATTAATGAACACTTTTATACAATACCATTGGCATGAAGATCATTTCCTAATGATGTAGATAGGTGTGGGATAGAGTATAGGCCTCACACACACTCATAATTGAGAGAGATGAGCTCGAGAATGATGAGTCTTATGGGTGACTTTTTCATGATCATTTTTATAGTTGTTGAGTTAAAAGTTTGAATTTGAATTCAAACATTTGGCTCCCTATAATCATGCTCCTACATCCTAGGATATATTCCATCAATCAAAGATAACTTTTCCACGGATTCCTTTTGGTAGGTGTTTACAAAGATTCCAAGTCAAAACTGACTTTTAGGAAAAAGTAAAGTGGTAATTAACCACTAGCATTTGTTCCTATGCTTCTCCATATGTGTATGGACTTCAAGGTATCCCTCAAGCCAAATGTGTAGGCTTGTGAATTGCACCAACAGATCCCCCTCAAGCCAAACATTTTGGCTTCGTCTTCATCTTCCGTCTTCATGTATATCTTGCAATCCAATCATTTCTTTGAACCTGCAAAATTTGGTTCCATCCAAAGCTTTAGTCAACAAATCTGCACATTGCATGTTGGTTGATACATAGGTTAGCTAAATGTCCTTTCTTAATAATTTCTCTCTCACATAATGGTAATGGACCTCTATATGTTTGGTCCTAGCATGATAGATAGGATTAGCTACAAGATGAAGTGAGCTTGTATTGTCTCCAAAGATCATTGGTGACCTATTATATAAGCCCAATTTTGTATACAATAACTTGATCCATATGGCTTCTTGGGTGGCCATAGGCAATCCTCTATACTCTACCTCAGTAGAAGATAAAGCAATAATAGGTTGCTTCTTTGAAGACTATGATATTGGTTTGTCACCTGCAAATGAAATGTATCTAGAAGTGCTCCTCCTATCATCCTTGCATCCTGCCGAATTTGCATCTGCATAGATCTTAATATCCAACTCTGAAGTGTAAGGGAAATACAAACCATGATGTTGTGTACCCTTGAGATACTTTAATATTCTTTTGGTAGCTTCTAGGTGAGGTACCCTTGGCTTGTGCATAAACTGACTTAGCACACTAACTCCATATGCAATATCTATCCTTGTTAAGGTAGCATAGTTCAAGCTTCCAACTATGCTTTGATAACCTGTAATATCATCAATTTCATCACCTTCATGGGCATTTAGTTTTAGGTTTACCTCCACTGGAGTACTTGCAACATTAGCATCCTGCAAATGAAACTTCTTCAACATATCCTGTATGTATTTTTTCTGAGTAATATATATTCCAGAGTTAGTATAGACTAACTCAAGTCCAAAGAAAATACTTTAGTAGACCAAGATCATTGATCTTGAACTCCTTCATCATCTGGTTCTTGATTTGTCTGATTCCATTGACATCATTACTTGTAAGTATGATATCATCAACATACACACATAGGTATATTACCTCTGAATTACTTCTCTTGATGAATAGAGAAGTTTCTACCTTGCTCATGACAAAACCTTGGTCTTGGAGGTATGTGGTTAACCTGTGATTCCATGCCCTAGGTGCCTGCTTCACTCCATATAGAGCTTTATTCAATTTGCATACATATGTTACTTTATTAGGGTCCTCATAGCCAAGAGGTTGTGACATATATACCTCTTCTGAAATCCATCCATTCAAGAAAGCATTTTTTACATCTAGCTGATACATGTTCCAATTTTGATAAACCACAAATGTTGCGTGGTGAGGAGTTATAAGATCTCCCCCTACCCTGCTTACCTCCTTTGTCCCTCCCTCTTGATGATCTACCTCTCCCTGCATAGTTGGCTTGGGAGGTAGTGCCTTCATCCTCTATCTTCTTATTCTTGCCTTTGTCTTTAGCTTTACTTTTATTAGTGTATAGGGTAGAAGAGCTATTACCTTTGGATGAACCTCCGTTCTTGTTGAGCTTGGCTTCATGAGTGAATAATTGTCCCATGAGAGTTGTAAGGTCTGGAATCTGCATGTCCATGTAAAGGTTCATGGCAGTGGTGAAGCTTTCCCATTTGTCATCAGCTTTGATCCCATTGATCACTTGTCTTACTATCTGCTCTTCTTCAACCTCTTCTCCTATGCTTGCTAACTGATCTACTACATCTTTAATCTTAGCCACAAACTCTGAATAGCCTGCTTAGGTTGCTCTCTTAGTGTAGTGAACGCAATCCATAATTGATTTTTCCTACCGCTTGTGTTCGAAGAAAAATAGGATGACAAGGTTTCCCAAGTCTCTTGGGATGTCTTACAGTTTCTAATATGTGGCAAAAGAAAATCAGAGATGGAGTTGAGTAAATAAGACCTTGCTAATGCATCCTTAGCACACCATGTGTTGAGCTTTTCATGTTCTTCCTTTGTTGGTAGTCCTGTTGTTTTGAATGAGGGCAATTCCTCATCTCCTGAGATGTATACATAAAGACTCCTTCCTTGTAGGTATTTCTTCATCCTTAGAGACCATGCCTGATAGTTGTTCCTGTCCAATTTATCAAGAAATGAAGGAAAACCATCTCCCATTTTACCTTAACTTGCTCTGATACCACTGTTGGGAATGATGGATGGACACTCCAAGAGATTGCACAGGTACTACCAAATCCTGCTTTGTACCAGCCCTTTCTTGCTTCAGAGTTGATAAGTGGACCTCCTTAGCTTTCCAATGACACCAAAAAATGGCCTATGTACTTTGTAAATGATGTATGTAAAGATTGAATCAAAATAGATAACTTTGGACTTCAAGATCTCAAGAAAACCTTCTATTTTTGACTTGATATCTGTTGTATCTTTTTCTCAGTATGACGAGCACAGTAGGAATTGGAAAAATTCCTTTTAGGGGTATCTAATTAGCTTAGTAAGCTTAATATTCCAAGTGATATCACTTAAAAAGACTAACTCTGCTTAGAGAAATCAATTTAGCAAGTAAACCTTTACCCTCGATTTTTTAGGACTGTTGCAAACTTTGACCAGTGATCACCTCGACAAGATTTCCTCTGAAATGGCTGAGTAGAATCTCTTCAAATTTTGATAGCATGTATAAAACGTTGAGCTGGCTCCAACAAGCTATAGATCTTTGAATTTGGTGGAGAAATGACTGAGATATGCTCTCCACAAGTTGACAGACTTTCAAGTACTATGACAGAGAACTCATAAATGAACAATGTAGATATATGTATTAATGAACACTTGTATACAATACCATTGGCATGAAGATCATTGCCTAATGGTGTAGATAGGTGTGGGCTAGAGTGTAGGCCTCACACACACTCATAATTGACAGACATGAGCTCGGGAATGATGAGTCTTACCCGCAACTTTTTCATGATCATTTTTATAGTTGTTGAGTTAAAAGATTGAATCTGAACTCAAATTTTTGGCTCCCTATAATCATGCTCCTACATCCTAGAATATATTGCATCAATCAAAGCTAACTTTTCCACAAATTCCTTTTGGTAGGTGTTTACAAAGATTCCAAGTCAAAACTGACTTTTATAAAAAAGTAAAGTGGTAATTTATCACTAGCATTTGTTCCTATGCTTCTCCATATGTGTATGGACTTCAAAGTATCCTTCAAGCCAAATGTGTAGGCCTGTGAATTGCACCAACAATAGTGACTTTCGAGAGTAACTTCTATGAATTGAAGCTTTTTTGTATCATTCATCTTAAGCATGTATGTTTTTTTGTTTTGTGGTCTTTCCACTTTTTCATCCGGTACTTAAATATCTTGTGCTTTGTCTTTTTCTTTGCTCTCCACTTCCTGTTGATCCTTGACTTGATTGAGTTCTTCCCATTTTCCATCATCATTTGATTCACTTTGGATATCCATTTTAATTGTCGATTGGTCATGATCTTCTGAATTTTAGATGAAGAGCTTGAATTGACTTATCCCAATTCTCTATATCTATGGAACTTAGTTAGTCTCTTGTCTGGCATATGATGAGATGCAGTATGGCTTTGATGGTAGTGATGACCTTGCACTAGAAGATTCAACTATCCTTCCATGAACTCATGGGTTTTCTCCATGGCATCTTGTAACTCAGCTTCCGTGATGGGTGTACGCTTTTCTACTTGAGTTATCAGGGGTAGATGTATCCTCTTTGATGTTGGAGTTACTTCTACTTTTAATACTTCTCTGAGTCATTTTTCTCTTCACATCATTAGTTGCAAGCTTGCTCCTACATCTTTTGTAACTTGCACACCTTTATTCTTTTTCAGTACTATTGATGTCTTTGCATATTTAGCCATTTCTATTGAAGATGACTTTCCTTTAGATATTCCCTGATGTTCAAAGCCTGGTAGATTAATACTTTTAATGTCGCACTTCCATTAAGGAACTTCTTGTGACCCCATTGCTTCTTGGATTCGAACAAACTTTCTTGAATATATGGAATCAAGTTAATTTGGTTGCCAATTTGCTTGGTTGCATGCGATAAGAGTTGGACCACAATTTTCTGAGGTGTTGTGTATCTACGCATGTTAGGAAAATAGAAATGCTGATGCACCACACAAATGAATTCTTTGATGTCGATGCGATTAATGTCTAGGGATGTTCTTGTTTTAGTCCCATGCCTCTCTTCCTTGAGGTCAGTGGTTCCATCCTTGGTCCATCTGAATGCTTTTTAATCAGCTCGTGTGTAAATTGGATTATTCACCATTCTCCTTCTGCATTTAGGACTTCAGCTTTGAGTACAAGAGCTTTTCTAGAGCCGGATGCAAGGTGTTCATCACTTGAGTGTATCATTAGAAGTCAAGCTTGTAAATGGGTAGCTCAAAATTCTTATGAGTTCCAACCTTTTTGAGAACATCAAGTGTTGATGGATGTTTGTATAAGACCCTGAAACCCTACGACATCATTGGGAATTGGTGATCGGTGTCCATGATTTTGATGATCACTAAGAATAAGTGTTCCCCTACTAGTTGTTCTTCTCGGAACTAATGTCCTTTTGCCTTCATCACACTCTTCATTGGTAACTCAAGTACTTCTTCTTGGAGTGTTGCTTCAGAGTCTTCAGAAGCCATCTACACTTTTAATGTAGTAGAGAATTATTCTTGAGAAGAACCTCATTGTTCCTTTACTTGTGTGTGGTGACTCATCATTTCGTGTGGCTTGGTATCCCCGTTGCTAACTAGAGACAAGTAAGGTACCTTAATGTTTGTTGTTAACCTTTGGAGTTTTCCTCTCCAATCATTATAGCACAAAAGATCAACTACACATCTTTAAATTGTCAATCAGAGAAGTATGCAAAGACCACAACCCTTTCTAGTTAATGAATCCAAGAATGAGAATTGACATGACTGTTTTCTGAGAGATTTATGAAGAATAAGGGAAATAACTAGGGTTTTGATTATCTTGAGTTCTACAGTAGCATTTTCAATGATTTTTGTGCCTAAAGTGTGCCATTTTCACAGTAGAATAGAAATATGAAGTCAAATTTCCAAAACAGTACCTGTGTCACACAGACGAGACAATCGCGATTCTATAAAAACTAAGAATTTCTCATTCCAGCTTTGATCTTCTGCACTTTCTTGCTCAATATACTAAAATTCACCTCTCTTCATAGATCTCACTCAAAAATACACAAGAAAAGTTCACAAATTCCATGGATCACACAATGAGAAGAATCAACAAATCAAGAATAAGATCATGGAAGTAGAAACACCATTTTCTGCAGGAAAGCTCTTCACATTACTTGGATAGCATGGAAATAATACAACAAACCTCTTCAAAATAGAAGAAATTATCTTTTATACTTTTTCAAGCATCCCTTTTCACACTTTAAATTTGATCCTCTTTACTTTCTTATCTAAAAATATGATATCAAAGAGCTTCCAAAAATTCTAAGAAAAATACATATGATCCTACTTTACATGAGCAAGACTCTTCCCAATTTTTACATCATTTGAATAAATATATCTACAAAAATTGTCAAATTACAAATAATTTCCCTCAAAATATGCTTCCTCTAACATTCTTCCCCTCCTAGACTTTTTGGCTCCTGACAAAAATATTTTGATAGAAGAGTAATGGGAGCTTCATTAATTTCTTCTTTCTTTGATAAACCTGAGATAACAAATCATGGCTTTTTCTCTCTGTAATATTCAAATTATTCACCATTTCAAACAAGGCTTTTCTCCATTTGACTACTGCCTCTGGTCTGTCTATCACATCTTTCTTCAAATATTCTGTATAAGCAGCTTCATATGCAGTAAGTCTTGATTTAGTGACTACTGATAGATTTCCAAAACTTTCAGATTCCCTTTCAAAAAATCCATAGTGAAAAGCATCTTCAAAGATTTGAAGGTAATGACTTCCCAAAAATACAATTTCGCTGTAGTATGCCATTAAACAAATTCTGTCTAGAGTTTCTCTTAGATAAAAAAGTAGAGCATCTGTAGGCGAATTGAATCCAATATAATTATGAGTCCGTACTTCTGTATCTGTGAATATTTCTATGCATGCCACGACAAGTCACATTATTCTCACTAATAAATACAAGCTGGATCATTTACATCTTTGTATGTGGATATGATAGATTCTGCTCTATCAATCAGGTACTTCTTGGTTGGCCAAGATCCTACTTTTGGTCCTCCTATCTTTGGAAAATTCAACCATTTTGAAGGAAGTTGGCCTGCATTTCTTCTTTCCCAAAATACTGACTACTCTCTTCTTCTGGCTACTCGACAATAGGCTAGATTTATCTTTAATTGCAAAGGTGCCTCTTTCCAGATCTTTCTGCATTCCTTGTTGGCATCCAACCATCTATTCCTCCATTTAGGTTTTTTTTTTCAAATAACTCCTTAGTGACATTGATATCTTCTTCATACTCCAAATATTTATATGGTGGTAGTCCCACTCTTGCAATCTAATAATTCCTGACACTTTCCAAAATCATACAGAGGGTATTCCTAAACCATCAGCTGCCCAATGATGTTGATCTAGATTTACTCCCTTATTTAGAGAAAAATTTACAATCTGATCTTCATACTCATCATGCATTTTCCTTATGAACTTCATTCTTGATTCCCTATTTGTTAGAAGCATTTGAAAAAATTCATCTGAATATTCCTTAGTTTTGTCTTCTTGTTAAATAGAATTTTGAACTCTATTATCTTTTCCTCCTTCTTGTTCCTCTGCTTGTGTGATCACTGCTTGTTCTTCAACTTTCCCTTGTTAAAATTCCAAATCTTTCTGTAACTTTTTAACCACCACCATTAATTCTTGATTCTGAGATACTAACGATTCTCTCTCTAATCTCCATTCACTCCTTTCTTTTTCTATATCCAATTGTAATTTGTTATATCCTCTCATTGCATTAGCAGCATGCATACTAGCTTGTTTTTCCATTTCCTTGACTTCTTTCAGTTCTTCCTGTAACTCTTGAATTTCCTTATTCAACTTTTCTCTCTCTTCCTGAATTAATTGTACAATCTGATTCTCTCCTTTCAGTTGACCTTCTTCAATCAATAATTTGTTTATATCCTCATTAACTTTAACCATTATCTGATATGAGCTCTGGAGTGCTCTAAATCTTCCTTCCTCTTTCTTGAATTCCATTTCCATTTTATTGCTGTGCTCCCATTGCTTAGTACATTTGCTCTCAAGAAATTGAATTTTGTTGTGGCTTTGAACCTCCTGTTCTTCTAGTGAAATTAGTCTTTTGATCAGGCCTTCATTTTTTTCCTGTACAACTCTTATCTGGTCCTCTAGCTGCTCCTTTTCTTTTTTCTGCTCAGTAATAATTCTGCTACCTTTTACAAATTCTGATTCAGCAACCATCCCTGATATGATCATATTTCTGCTAGAAGGTTTGAATTGCTCTATGTTACTCATGATGATTTTACAGGCAGATCTGATGTCCTTAGATATCCTTTCAAGACTAGTTTCCAATTCTCTTTGCTTTACTTCTATTTCCTTTTCATCCTTAAATTCAGCTTTTTCTACATCCTCTTCTTTATAATCTGTTACCTGATTCTCTTCCTTCTCATAGTCTCTTTCTTCTTCCATTATTTTTGCCTCTTTTACATCAATTTTCTTTTGTTTCTCTGGAATAACTTGTAATTCCTCTTCTTGGACTTTGTTTTCCTGTATTAAGGTTGAGTCATTCTCCACTGGATTCCTTATTTGATCATTCAGTTGCTGCTCTTTTACTTCCATCTCCTGTTCATCTACATCCATGGAATCTGTTTCTACTTCCCTTTCCTGATTACCTATATGTGTGAAATCTTTATTATGACCTAGATGAAAGAGTACCTCCTCTATTCTTTGATTTACTTTTGTTTCTGTATTCCCATCTTTGTACCCCTTGAAGTCTGTCTTTTCTAACACTTCCCCTTTTTCTCCAACTTGGCCTTATCCTCTTGTCTATGCACTTGGCTGTATAACTTTGCTTTTCTTTCCAATTCTTGCTTTTCCTCATATGGTTGATAATGAGGTTGGTGTGAGGGTTTTATCCATATAGCTTTGAGTCCTGTGTCCACCGGTCCACTACTGAGTTCTTTCCTTGCTTCATCCGCTTCTTCCATCATTACTTCTTTACCTTTCAATCTCCTTTTTTCTTCCCCAGGACTAATTTGTTTTGTTGATTCTTCACAGATTTGTATCCCTTTTGACTTTTGGCTCAATTCTTCTGATGTTTCACTTTTTCTAGAGGCTTGCACTATTTTAACTGGTGTACTAGGTACTGAGAGGTTTTAACTCTTCAAAAGGAAATTCTCAATATCACTCTCTGAATTAGATGAGAATTTTGAGGAAGCAACTACTCCTTTTTTGTCCCCACTTTGTTCTTCTATTCCAAGTGATTTTTTCTAATTCTTTTCTTCTGATGATATTTTTACTGACTCTTCAACCTGTTCATGTTCAATTGCCTTACTTTTATCCTTCTTGGTTGGCTTCGTTTTCTAAGCAGGCTTTTTCTAGACTTTCTTTTTCACCACCACTATAGTTCTAGTCTCTGGAGGTCCTTCTAATTCCTTGAAATAAGTAAATAACTCCACTTCTTTCCTGACAAATACTTCTTCAATTTCTACAGCCATCATCTGATCATGTAATTCTTCATAATGTTCCATCTCCTCTTGTATCCAATCGGTTGCTTTACATGAATAATTTTCCAACAATTTTTTATACTGAGCTTCATAGATGGCCCTCTTATCATTACCTTGAGTCAAATAGGAATAAAGTTGTTCCTTGCTTGTTTAAGGTGGATGGGGTTCTTTTGAGGCTTGGACTTCCTTCTGGGCTGCTTCATGTTCCTCTTTTGTCGCTTCTTCCTGTTCCAATACTACATTCCTAGGATCCATTCCTCTCTTCTTAATTGGGATTATTGCTTCTAATGCAACTTTCCTTTTCCTTCCTGAACGTCTCATGCTTGTTTGGACTTCTGTTTCTCTAATTGACATCAATTTTGAAGGACTTTTAATCCCTTCCATCAAACTCCTAAAATACTGAGCTTCTGGAGCCAAATTCAACTGATCCTCCATATCTAAAATATGGTATATGATTTTTGTCAAAAACTGTGCTCCATTCATAAACTTCCTTTGCTGCCAATGTTTTGCTGCTTCCTTTAGTTGATCATGAATGTAGGGAGTTACATCCATTACTCCAAATGGTTTCGTCCTGTCTTTATTGTTGAACATAATCAATGTAACTGGTTTATGTGGCATTGTATATCTTGGCAATTTTGGAAAACATAAGTATTGAAGAAAGAGCCTGGTGGCAGATTCTTCATTCTCTTTTCCTTTGAAGTCCACGAACTTTGAATATCCAGCATATGTTGCTGCATTCTTCTTGACAAAGCTTCCATCTATTTTTGTTCCCATATGATAAAATTGAAGAGCTTCCCTGATGTGCTCTGCTTTAATGGTTATCTGTGCTTCTTTTTTCTCCTTATCCTTAACTGAACACCTGAAGTATGCATCATTTCCTTTGCCCAATTTGAATAGACTAGACAGGACTTGTGATACTCTCTCAAAGTCTATAAAAAAGAGAGGTTCGTCCAATAGCCTCCAACCCCCACTGTAAAGATATGCTGACCAATGATATTGATTGTTTCCCTTAGCTCTTTGGCTATCTATTCAGCTTCTGGAAGATTTTGTTCTTCATCAAATTCGAATTCCACATCTTCCACCACTGCTTCACTGTCTACCAATGTCCTCTAAAACTCATTGTTATAATAGGCAAATGCTCCCTCACCACCCTTGAAGGTGTTTCACATAAGAAAATTTTTTTAAGCTCCTTAGCCTTTCTTATTCTTTCTTTTGCTTCTTGTTGAGCTTCATACCTAATTTTCTCCTCTTTTTTTTCCTGTTTTGAGCTTGATGTATTCTTCTCCATTCAAGAGTAGTTAATGGAAAATCACACCTTTTTATTCTACATCCACTTATGAAATTGGGCATGATTTCTCCATCTTTATTAGCTAATTGGACAGCTCCACTGTTACTAATTTGGTTGATAATGTAAGGTCCATGTCCCTTCATCTGAAATTTTTTCTGATGTTCTTTCAAGGTATATGCCAAAACTAGATCCCCTTCTTGCAAATCCTTTTCTTTAATATGAACATCATGATATGCTTTTTGTCTCCTTTTATCTGCATATATGCTCATAATTGCTTGAAGTCTAGAAGCTCCAAGTTTTTCCAATTCCACTTCCCTTTCAGATAATTCATATCCAGTCCACTTGTATTGATTCCCCACCATCAATGTTGGTATGAGAAATTCTAAAGGCAATACTGCATTTTGTCCATATACCAAATTAAATGGTGTTGTACCAATAGAAATTTTGTATGCCACTCTATAAGCCCATAGGACATGATTAAGTTGTAAATCCCAATCATTCCTATTTGTGTTACCAATTTTGACAAAACAGTGAAAGCACTTTATTAGTGCTTTCTGCTAATCCATTTGCTTGTGGATGATAAGGAGCTAACTGTCTATGACTCTAATCATGAAATACTCAGTTATATTTTCAATTATTTGGTTTATAAAGTGAGTCCCCCTATCACTTACCAATTCAATTGGTAAACCAAATCTAATAATAATATTCTCATAAAGAAATCGAGTAGTGGTTTGAGCATCATTTCTTTTTGTAGCCTTAGCCTGTGCCCATTTGGTCAGGTAACCTGTGGCTACAAGTATATATTCAGCATGAGACTGTTTTGCATGAGGATGGATAGGTCCAATGAAATCTAACCCCCATTTGCTAAATGCTCTTGCTGAAATAAGTGGTACTAATGGCATATCATCTCTTTTACTTGGTTGATTTACTCTTTGACAAATGTCACATCTTTTCACATATGTTCTTGCATCAGAAAAGAGAGTTGGCTACCAAAACCCAGAATATAGAATGAGTTTAGCAATTCTTTGACTTGAAAAATGTCCTCCCACTACTCTTGAATGTGCCATCTCTAACATTTCCATATACTTATCTTCACGAACACATATTCTTAGATATCCGTCCATTCATTTCTTGTACAATTGGTCTCCTATCATTTGATACTCCTCAGAGATTGTCTCTAATTTCCTAGAGTCTGCACTAATTTTTACTAGCTGTAATGGTTTATTACTTCTTAACTCCTCAACTATGTGTGCACTCCAATCTGGATTTTTTTGGAACTAGTACAAAGTTGTAATTTTTGAATTTTGCAAAGATTGACATTTAAGACTATTCAAAACATATTTCTCCACATCTTGAATCTTTGTAGGCCAATGTATACTTATTCTATTGAGATTGTTTAAAGTGACCACCATAGAAGCATGAGTACATGGATTCCAACAATGAGCTTTTCTTAGATATTCCTGCTGCTCATCTTCTAGAGTACAATATTCCAGTATACCAATATGATTTATATGATACAAGTGCCCAGCTAGTAATACAAAGTTCCTACTTTGTAATACCAAATCTGTGTTGTTTTCATGTGTTCTACAAGGTCTCATGGTTAGG
The DNA here is from genome assembly GCA_020310875.1 of Ceratopteris richardii. Lineage (NCBI taxonomy): Eukaryota > Viridiplantae > Streptophyta > Polypodiopsida > Polypodiales > Pteridaceae > Ceratopteris > Ceratopteris richardii. Next base: position 34,966,627 of record CM035434.1, on the reverse strand, counting down.
AAAGGCACCAAGGTCACTGCCCAATCAGGAATACTTTCTATTTTGAACAGATATGCATCTGGTAATTCATCATCTTAAGGTGAGTTTGGCTCTCTAGTTTGTATCCTGGACAAATGATCTGCTCTTAAATGAGTTTTCCCTTGTCTGACCACTACCTCAAACTCAAATTCCATTAATAGTAGGAACCATCTGACTATCCTACCTATGTGACATGGTTTGTTTACCAAGTAAAGTAAGGCTTGGTGATCCACAAAGAATTTAAACTTGTTGGCTAAAGAATAATGTCTGTACTTCTTTACAGCAAATAGCATTCCCAATCCTTCCCTTTCAGTGGTTGTATAGTTTCTTTCAGCTAAATTCAATTGCCTACTAGCATAAGCAATTGGAAAGTCTAATTTGCTTCCTTCTATTGGTTGTGCCCAAACACATCCTAAAGAAAAATTTGAAGCATCAACATGAACATGAAAAGTTTGATTCCAATGTGGAGTTTTTAGAATAGCTGCTGTCACTAGACAAGTTTTTAAAATCTCAAAGGCTTGGTCACATTCTGTGGTCCATTCAAATTTTGTAATTAATGCATACAAAGGTTTTGCAATATCTGCAAACTTGTGTACAAATTTTCTATAATACCCACAGTGTCCCATGAAAGTTTGAAGTTCTTTTACATTTGTCGGTTTTGGTAGATCCACTATGGCCTTAATTTTCCTCTCATCAGTTGAAATTTCATTTCTAGAAACTATGTGACCCAACATTCTCCCTTGCCTCACAAAGAACACAGATTTCTCACGATTTAAACATACTCTATATGTTCTACATTTCTCGAATATATTTTCCAGATCTTTCAAATGATCTTGTCTTTTTAATGAAAAAGTGCAAAGATCATCGACATAAATTTCCATTATGTTTCTAAGAAATTATTTGAATATGTGGCACATCAACCTTTGAAAGGTTGCTGGAGCATTGGTTAAATCAAAAGGCATAACCCTAAATGCATAGACTCCCCATTCTGTCGAAAAGGCAGTTTTATGTTGGTCTTCCAAAGCTATAGGCACCTGATTATATCTTGAAAAACCATCCAAAAAACTATAGACCTCCTTGCCTGCAACCCTTTCTAAGAGATGGTCTATTATTGGTAATGGATAGCTATCTCTTATAGTTGCTACATTAACTTTTTTCAAATTAATACATACCTTGAGTTTCCCATTCTTTTTAGGTACCACAACTATAGGAGATATCCACTCTGTGTACTCAATTTCATAGATGAATTTGATAGCTAGTAATTTTTCAATCTCCTCCTTTATTTTAGCAGAGTATTTGCCATTAAATGTATAGTGTCTTTGTTTGCTAGGTTTCGCATCAAGAGTAATAGGAATCTTATGTTCACAAATTTTAGGATCAATTCCTTTCAAATCCTTATAACTGTAAGCAAACACATCCCTATAAGTTTTAGCCAATTTCATCAATGCTTCCTCCTCTTGATTTGTCATGTCATCAGCAATGACAATGTGGCTATCTTCCCCCTCTTCTTGAGTAATTACCACCTTCTTAGTCTGTTCTTCATTGTCATATGAATCCCCCTTTTTCTTATCCCTTTTTGGTTTCATTTTTAAAAGTAATCTATCTTCTATACTTCATAGGTCTTGAAGTTTGAAGGTACATCAAATTGTTGGTCCTCTTCCTTCATCTTTTTATTTAGTTCAAATTTTTGTTTTTTCTCCATTTTTTTGTGTATACGTTTTCTATAAGTTCTTGAGATTTTGTCTTTTATAGCATCAGTAGCCTCCACTTCTTCTAGAAATTGTGTTTTCCAGTATCTAACATTATCTCCTCTGCTTTTGACACCTTTATCATTTGTATTCATATATGAAAAATATCATATCCTTCTTCATTTTGAAATTTGACTCCCACATATTCATCATTGGACAAATCCATTGTAGTCAAAATCTGCGTCCATCCATAAGGCTCAAATTCTTCATCTTCAAATTTTTGTGGAATGTAACTTTCATCTTATGACTTCCTTTCTCCTTGACAATCCTCTTTTTTTAACAACCTTCTTTTATGTATGTGGTTCCTTATCACATTACACTTCCAAATTGATGATTCTTTCTCATTCTCATCTTCACTTCCAGATTTTTCACTTGATTCTTGATTTTGATGTACTTTGAACCATTCCTGAGGGGACATATCACAATACTTCCCATTTCTCAAATTCACTCTAGTTACCCTACCTTTACTTTGGAGATATAGGCAATCTCTGCCCCAATCTTGCACAAGTTGCATTTGTCTCATAAATGGTCTTCCTAGGATAATTTCATATGAGGTAGGTTGTGGAAATTCAACTATGGCAAAAGTGTGCTCTATCTCTATTTTGCATATTTCCATAATCACCTTTTCCCAAACTCCTAGAGGTATTTCTATGTGTCCATCTGCAAGTTGTAATCTCATTTCAGTCGGTATCAACTCATTCTTTCCCCATTTCTCCCAAGTTTGTTTAGTCATGATTGCCACTCCAGATCCACTATCTAATATAGCCTTGGCATGATTGTCACCAAATTGTATTCCCAAAGTTGAGTTCCCTTCTTCTCCTTCACAATATCCTCCTATCTTATCAATAGGCATGTACAACAATTCTTCCATTTCCTGTTGTTGTGGATCTAGGTTCTTTGACTTTGTTTCCCAATTTTTCATATTATGTTGTAAATGAGGATTTTTTTTACTAACTCTTCCATTGTGGTTTGATATAGAATTGTACAATGTTTGTCTAGATTGATTTGGAAGGTTATTTGTGAATTTTCTTCCTGAGCAAGATGTTTCCTGATTTTTGTTGCATCTAACTCTTCAATTGTTTTTTGATCATTGTTTATCTCCTCAAACTTGTGTTGTGCTTCCTGTATGATTTGTTTACATCTCTACATTCTCTCATCCTCTATATCTGGCATAGGATATACCCGCACATGATCTATAGGATTTGGTGCATCTTGAATTCTCCCTTTGTATGCTTCTATCAGAGTCTCAAAGATTTTTGAATTTCTTACCCCATTTTGTGTCTGTGTATTTTGTTGTTGGCTATTGTTTGAGTTCCCTACAACTTCCTCTTCTAGATTTTTACCCATTCTCATCTTTCTTTCCCATCTCCCTTTTTGTCTGTTTTTCTTTTCTTTTGTAAATAACTTTTTCTTGTGGTCCTGTGTGTGTCTCATTTTTTATGCTTTTTTGTTTAGCTTGAGCTCTTGTTATGGCATTTACAGTTACCTGTTCATGATCATTCAATTCTTCTTGCTCCATTATGTTAACTGCTTTTAATGGTATGTTACTAGATGTGTTTTGTTGTTTTTGAGGGTTTCTTGGACAATCTCTTATCAAATGCTCCCTGCCACAACCCTTACAATAGGCTCCTTCTATTCTTAATGTTGGAGGTTGTGGATAATCTCTAATGAAATGTTCCCCCCACATCTATAACAGGTTATCTTCTGACCTCCTTGGAATTGGGGTTTCTGATTGGACATGTAATTATTAGTTATGTATGTGAATGTGGTTGTGTCCATTTCAATTCTCCCATTTCCCAAGTCTAAGGCTTGCAGTTCTGGTTCTCTCTGTTCATATCCTTCCCAATCTTCCTGATATCCATCACACAAATGGTAATCCTCCCTGTAAGATGATCTGGGTCTTGTGCTTTCTTCTTCTACAGCTGTGTATTTTACTGGTATTACATTTGTCGGTAATGGTGGTTGTTTCCCCAATATAGGTCTTGGTTGTTCAAAAAATCCAGATTCTCTTTGTACATTGTGTTGATTCATATATTCCCTTTCTTTGATGGTTTGTTTATTGTAGAAGCATTCTTCTCTAGTATGGTTTGTCCATTTTCTTTCTAAGGTACAATATTTGAGTGTTTTCCTATCTTGCAAATGTTATGGTTTGTGATAAGGACATTGTTGAACCAAATGGCTCTCTCCGCAATTATAACACTTCTTATTGGTTGATATTCTAGTGTTAATCAAATTTGTTTTGGTGTTAACTTCTAGGGCTTTAGCGATGGCTTGTGTTAATTCTTCCGTTGGTGGAATTCTATCTTCATTTGTTCTTGGTTGATCAAATGCTAATAAATATTGTCCTCTATTATCCTCTATTATCCTCTATTATCCTCTAAATCTATTGCCTCTTTCACACAGGCCCCTAGATTAGGACATCTCCTATAATACACCAACGTTCTTAATTGTGCACTTCTCAATTCTTCTATGAACAAAGACACTTGTCTCGCCATTGAAGGTACCTCTTCTCTTGGACATCTATCATTGTATTGCTTGAATCTCCTGGCAGCCTCTCTCACATTTTCATCTTTTTGTTGTTTGAAACTATATATCAGTGTAGCTGTACTATGTTTAATTCGAGTTTTAGAGAATTCCCCTATAAAGGCCTCAAGGAAGGATTCAATATCTGGGTACATTTCGTTCCTCAATGGAATGAACCAAGATAATGCAGGTTCAGTTAGGGTTAGACCGAATGCTTCAAATTGTACTTTGTAGTCCTCTACTTCTTCTGACCTAATCAATTGTCTGAACTCTACAACATGAGCATGAGTATCTGAATACCCTTCATATTGATTCTTCATGCATTTAGCTACTTGATCGGGCCTAAGCATTCTTCCATGGTTTTTCCACTACTATCTCTTCTAATGGGAAAATCAGATACTCCTTCCGCTTCCCTTTCAAAAGGATTTGGAGAAGTGTGTAATATCCTCCCTTTTTGTTGTTCAGTAGAAGTATGATTTTCATTTTGTGTTGGCAAGTCTGTTTGCCCTAGGTCTTGTTCCCAAGGTCTCTTGTCTGCACATTGCCCTAAGTCATTAGAATTTTCAGGATCTCGTGAAAATATGTATACACGTCCCTCTCTTTCCTCATATCTACCATCCCTAAATTGTGCCACTAGCATTAAATTTAAGGGAATTTATAAGTTTCTCATCCTAATGAGAAACTTATGCATACCATCTTGATACACATAGGCTCCAAAGCTATTTGTATACATGTACTTGAGGATATTTCTAAATTCACTAGTTTTCGGTGTTTCATTTGTCTCATTTAAATTTTGCATGTTAATTGTCTGTCCCGAATCACTTTCTTGTAGTTCTCTTGACTCTATCTCTTTCCCTTTTAACTTTTGTGTATCAGGTATAGGCAGCTTATTACCAAATCTCTGAATCATTCACCCAGTGTTATTAGATTTCTTCCAAAGTTGAAATTTGTAATTGATTCGAGCTGAATATAAAGATTTTATTCTAATGAACTATAATTTGTGTTTTCCACATTCCCTGTGGGAATCGTGTTTTTCATGATTCTTTAGTGAGAATCGTGTTTTTCACAATTCTGAGGTGAGAATCGTATTTTTCACGATTCTAAGGTGAGAATCGTGTTTTTCACGATCTGAGGTGAGAATCGTGTTTTTTCACGATTCTGAGGTGAGAATCGTGTTTTTCACGATTCTGAGGTGAGAATTGTGTTTTTCATGATTCTATAGTGAGAATCGTGTTTTTCACGATTCTTTAGTGAGTATCGTGTTTTTCACAATTCTGAGGTGAGAATCGTGTTTTTCACGATTCTGAGAGAATCGTGTTTTTCACGATTCTGAGAGAATCGTGTTTTTCACAATTCTGTGATCGTAGACAATCATGATTGCTCATAATCGTTTAAAACACAATTTTTTTATGAAAATCATATTTTAGGAATCACAATTTTAAGGGTTTTTTCATAGAATTGCGATTTTGTGCAGATTTACTAATTTTTGGATTTTGATTTTTTTGAATTCTCTTCACACCATCAGGAGTGTCTTACCAAAAAATTAGCATGCAATATAGAACTCACAAGAAAATTACAACTTATCATGCAAAAAATTCAAAAGTATTGGAAGTCGCGATTCTATGTTTTCAATGATTTTCTATTTTTCCTATCTTAACCAAATATTTCCAACTTGAGAATATGTGGAAAATCAATGTGAAGAAGATTACCTTGTTGCTTGATCAAAAAATCTCCCAAAAGCTCTGTGAATGCAGGCAATCGCGATTTTGGCTGCTCTCTTCACTCACTCTCTCACTCAAATGACTAATTTTTTGTGAGTTTATGCTTTTATAGCCTTCACACAATCGTGATTGTGTGTGATTTTTGATAAATTTGAGTGCTCACTTTAATGAGTCTTGTTCTTGTGCAAGTTTGTTGTTTTATTTATAAAATCTTTTTCCCTCAAACAAAATTTTCATGCTTTCTCTTTACTGATGAAAATCGTGATTTTGTGTCCAATTCTCAAATATGGTCACTTGATGCTCAATTCTTACTGAAGTTTTGATTTCCTTCAATTGTGCAACTTATGAAACCTTAAATTTCCTTACCTTAATGCCCAATAGTGAAAGTGAGTCAATTTCATTATCTTACTGAAAATCGCGATTCTGAGATGAGAATCGTGTTTTTTCTTAACTTCTCTGCTTTTGCACTTTTTGACTTTTCTTCCCACCTGGGCTTCTCCAATGTTCTTCAACACCTCCAAATCAATTGTCACCTGAAATTATGCACCACCCAACTATTCACAAGAGATTAGAATTGAAAAAAGAAACAACACCTTTACTCTATATATTTTTTGTTTTTTTATTTTCTGAATTTTTCTTCAACTTATCCTCTTCCACTATTTAACACAAACCTCATGCAAAACTTCCTTAGTAAAAAAGAAATTTGTTTAGATTTTTATTAGATAATGATTTTTTTTTAGTACTTTAGTCCCAACTCTTCCCAATTTTTACATCATTTGAATAAATATATCTACAAAAATTGTCAAATTACAAATAATTTCCCTCAAAATATGCTTCCTCTAACACTTAGCATATTTTTCTTATTTCAAGGACTTAAAGAAAACAAGAGATTAATTCTTGGATGAAGCATTTATTTATTTGCAACATTTGATCATTCCTATGAGAGTACAAGCTAGGTTCTATTCCTATTATGGAAATGTGCACTATTGCTTTCATTGAAGAAGTTATGTGCTGAATGCATGGCCTTGTAATATGGCCCTATTGTGCATACTCTCGATGCAATGAACTCTTATGAGTTCAAGAATGGTCTCTTGGATCATCTTGATCGGTGCCTTGTCACTTATTTGGTCTCCATATTAACACTACATTCCATTATCGTGGCAGTTGCTTTTGTTGCATAGCCCCTCGTTCGTGGCCCGTCATCTTGTTGTGCCACTAGGAACTAAGAATTCCATTGGAAAAATGACATTTTTCTCGTACAATAAATTGAATGGAGTAGTTCCAATGGCATTCTTGTATGCCACATAGAAGGCCCATATTGCATGATGCAATTTTTTGTCCCAATTTGACCTCCCATTGTGAACTATTTTAGTTAAGACAGTGCATAGTGCTTGTTTGGAACTCTCAGCTTGTCCATTGGCTTATGGATGATAGGGAGTTCATTTCTTCTAAATCACGAGAAATTCATTGATCACTGATTCAATCACTTCATTGATGAAATGTGTCCTCCTATCACTAACAATTTCGATAGGAAGCTCAAAATGCGAAAAGATATTTTTGAATAGAAATTTGGCTGTGGTTTGAGCGTCATTTTTCCTAGTCGCTTTTGCTTCCACCCATTTTGTCAAATATTCCATGGTCACAATAATATATTCAGCATGTGATCATTTCACAGGAGGGTCTATAGGTCCTATGAAGTCAATACCCCATTTGGAGAATGCGCTTGCACAGATCATGGGTCTTAGAAGCATATCATCTCTTCTTATAGGATATTTGTTTCTTTCACACACTTCACAACTTTGTACATGTGTATTGGCATCCATATGTAGAGTTGGCCACCACAAGCCTGCAAAGAAAACAATTTTTTAGTCTTCTCAATTGAAAAATGACCTCCTGCCACACCTGTGTGTGCCATTTCTAATATGGGAAAGTTTTCTCCTTCATGAACACACAATCATAGTTGATCATCTCTTCCCCTTTTGAATAATTGTTTTTCATTTATCCTTACTCATTCCCTCTAAAGCCCTCTTTCTTGCTAGACTTGCTCCTTCATCATGTGTTCACAGTTTTAGAAACTTCACCAATGATTTACTCCATTCTAGTGTTACAATAGAGAAATGTAAGGATGAATGGTCCTCAAGGGCATTATCTTGGCATTCTTGGCAATTTAGAATGTATTCATGTGCATCTTTTTGCATGTTCGACCAGTATACACCTAGAATTTTCAATTCCCTTGTGGTTCGATGAATGCCCTTATGTGTATTCCATCGATTTGCATGAGCTTGTTCAAGTAGATTTTTTTCGTTTTGCATCTTCCACACACCTTGATAACAAGCCATTAGGTTCTTTATAATATAGGATATACATTGAAATAACATGCATGTAAACTTGAAAAGTGTGGCTATGGACGAATGATCATGAATAGCATATTAACAAGTCAAGATCTCTAATTAACTACCTTAGAAGGCAATGTATTACCAAGTTATCTCAGTGTTTGTATAGTAAAGATTTATTAAGAGCCCTAGATAAAGGAGATACTTAGTATACTCAATGTAGATAAGAATTTCAAGAAAGAAGAAAAGATAATCCATGAAGAAGCACATGTAGAGGCCTTAGAGCAATTAGATGTATGAGCTTCAGAAGATAAGGCATAAAACAACCTAGACATGTGAGCTACGAATCCCTAAGGTATCATATAGCTATGTGCAAAACCAAGAGTCTTCCCTCTCATCGTATCAGGGGTAGGCACCAATCAAATTGGGACACAATATGAGTGCAAAGACAATCAAGGGTTTGATTGATTCAGGGGTAGCTACTAGTGCCATAATATATTTTTGTTGTGAGGGGATGGTATTGCTAATTAATCCAATTGAAGCTTATCTTGTAGGATTAGGAGGAGTGGAAACCCCTTGTATGGGTGAGGTGGAGCTTCCCATCTCTATTCAAGATTTCCTTATGAAATTCAATGCGCTAGCATGCCATGATGAAGACCTTACTGAATCTCTCATCCTTGGTCAAGACTCGATCTATTATCATGCTATCAGCTTAAACCTTAGAATTGGAATTCTTTAGGTGTGGATCCAAAGTTATTTAATTTCACTAGATATTTAAGATCATAACGAACCTTTAGCATGGGCAACATTCAAAGAAAACAAGCCAACATATGATCCTTATTGAGAAATTTAATTTCTATCTTTGTCGAGTCCTCTAATGTAACTGATGGGAAGAAAGGATTGTATTTCGTTTCAAATGTATTTTCCCATAGAAATTACCATTATAGGGGATCACACATTAGAGATGATGCTATGCATGCAACTTATCATTAACAGTCATAGGTTACTTGTCAGCCATTTCTTCTTGTTCTTGATCAGTGAGTCAAAATTTACTATTTCTAGGATCCTACAATGGCCCATGGATGATGCTATTCACAATTTGAAATGTTAGGAATAACATAGGCTAGCAATTTAAAGTTCTAAATTTAGAAGTAAAACTCAGCTGCTACTTTGATACAACATTTAGATTTCCAATTTTTAATCCAAATTGGTTTGCTGCTAAATGAGTGAATACAATTTGAGATACACATACAAAAAATGATCTTATACTAATGTATCCTTCTTGACGGCATAAGTTACATTATTCTAATAAAGATATAGAGCATTAAAGTCCATGACTGTTGAGTTATTATGATAAATGACTTTGAAAAGAACAACGAACTTATCAATGCTACACATCTAACCAAATACATAAGATTTTGTTGTGAGACCCGTTTTCAAATAACAATAATTAGCTTGCATTGTAGTAGAACACTTAAGTTAAATATATTTAGCCACTACATCAATTTTCTCTCTTTCTACATCAATTTTCTCTCTCAACTTACATGGAAGAAAATAGTAATGCAATAATCTTTTGATTCAATATACTTTTGATTCAATATACATTTTGAGACCAATAGAAATAAATCGTAGCTAAAGATGCAAAGGTAGAACTATTTGCAGCTCTTCTATACATTTTTCCATGTGGCTTAAAAATAGATTGTCACAAATAAACCAACGTACAATTCTTTTGCAAAACAGGGAGAACGTATGATTTTCATACCCAAATCATTTCTCATGTGAATAGATTGTAGTGTTTCAAGACATCTAGACAATCAATAAAGATTTAAACAATTAAGAATAATATACAACATGTGAGAACTTTGCATCTCGTCCATGGCATTATAAAATCTCGAGTTTTGGCTCACATGCATATTCACACATCTTCTGTGACTCGAATCAATAAAAAACATAGACTCATATGCTTTCATACAAAAATTTTCCACCATGAAATAAGAGCACTTATTTCTTATGTTAAATCCATTTCCACCTAATACCCATTGGACTACTATTGTCATCTTTAATATTTTGTGGCATAGTGTGAGGTAAATAGCACCCTTACAAAACCTTCTTTACTATGTGAAACAAAAAGAAATTTAATTCTTTTTGGATTTGTGAGCCATAATTCCTCTTCTCAATAGACCTTTTTTTATAGGGTCTGCATGTACGTTCTTCTCCATTTGTTTTTGTTAATCCTTTGGTTTTGGATGATGCATCAACTCCCTATTTTCTTTTGAATTCTCGATTACATTCTTGTTCCTTATTTGCTTTGTCTCTGAATGTGCTGGTAAATGTATAATGTCATATACCAAATTTCATAGATGTCATGCATTGTTTTATAATGAATATAAACCTTTTATATGAAGGTAAAAAATCCATATGCCTAATTGGTTTCATGAAGATAATGGATTGGACATATGTAAAATGGAAGCTTTAGACAAGAAATTTATTGATGCAATTAAGAACATGTGTGGTATTTCTTTAAGGGACCTTAAACATCATTCTTGAACGTGCTTCAAAATGAAAGGATGAAGCATTTATTATAATGTGATAATTTTGTTTTGATCTCTAAAGTTATGAGAAAAATATGATTTTGATACTTTCTAAATACAAATAACTTTCATTCATGATATCTAGTAATTTCCAACACTTGAGAAGCCCCAAATTGATCATCATGCTTTTTGGTTAGGAGACATACAAAATAGACACATTGTAAGGGATATATGACTACATTGTACTCATTTGTTGGAACAGATTCAATTCCAATGATATCCAAATGACAACGCTAGTCTGTGTAGTCCCGTTCACTCTTGCAAACCCAAAGGTATTTTCCATCATACATCTTGGTAGATGGTTCACTATTGGCATCCCTTGTTCATGTTGATGCTTGCAACAAATCTTGCATGATGGTACTTATTTATGGCCAAACATGCCACAATATTTACATGGTGCATCCAATCTGCTCATCAGTTAGGTTGAATGATTTTATTTCCATGATGGCTAATGGTAATTCATAGGATTTGTCCTGGTTACTTGAGTTGAGAAAACCTCTATATCAAGGATAACTCAAAACCTTCTTCAAGTTTGGATAATCTTTACCAAATTATGAATCTCTATCATTTTTGTGAATTGGAACTTTACTTAGAAAAGTCTGCTTCACAAAACTCTTTCATTGACTGATGAAATGGTTAAATTTTTCTATGAAACTTTGTCACAACACTCATCTCATGTTTTTGCAGATACTACAAGTGAAAATCCTTCAAAAGAACTTATAAACCGTTAGATTTACTTCAATAAATAAACCTATGTCTGAAAAAGGCTTTCTCTACATGCAACGTTTACATAGATGGCTTACCTTCCAACTTAGGTTTTGATTCCTTAATTGTGTAAAACTTTACACTCCACATTGAGATCTGATCAAATCATTGACCATCAAATTTGCACCTATTTCAAAAGTCACTTAATACATTTATGCATACAAATGTTCCTACTCACAATTCTCTTAGCCTATCTACAATTGGACTCTCAAAACTTTATCATAGATGCATTAGCTATGGACTTAGACACATACAAAAGGATTTATAAAATGATCAAGCAGAAAAAGAGAAATGGAGAAAAGATCGACATGCAGTTCTCAGAAATCTTCTTCTATTCAACTCATCTTACATTTGATGGATAATTCTCATTCAACTTATGATCTAATACTCTTTATATCATCTATACTTCTTCTCTCATATGTATCCCATCCATATACAAGTATATATAGACATATCTATACATACTCTTCAGTATTACAAAAGTATGTATGAACTAATTACAAACTTAATGTACATATATATACAAATTACTTTCTTATGATTCTTCTCTTTACTTCAGACTTCATCCTTTGTTCTTTTCTTTATCCTTCACTCTTTATTCTTCATTGTAATCATCAATTAACAATTGTCCTGCTCCAACAATCTCACCAATGACCTTATTAAAGCTTTAACCAATGATTTTGATATCCCACATAAGTTTAGCACTCCCTATTATCCACATGCAAACAGTCTCGTCAAGAGTACTAATAAATCCCTGTTAACTATGTTGGGACACATTCGTACCCTCTTTCTTATGTGCTTATCATACATGCTATAAAGTCAATACCACCTTTAATCCATTTAAGTTGGCTTATGGAATTGATGCCATTGCAACCATTGAGTTAGTTATTCCAAGTTTACGTGTTGGTATTGACCATAAAATCCTTCCTAAATAGTGTATTTATGATTGTTTGGATGTCCATGCTTTGAAAGAAGATTGCTTTGTGAGTTTGTTGGTGCAAGAGTTACAAATCTGTTAGGCCCACACTTGTCAATGATTTCCAAAGACCCTTGTCTTTATGGTCAACCAATTAATCCTAGTCTATAATTCCAATGCTAATCATATCGATCGCAAATTTAAGGTTTGATGGTTTGGGCCATACTGCATTTCAGCCAAATTAGGTCCGACTACTTTTCAACTAGAAACACTTACTAGAGAACCCTCACGCAGTCATGTCAATGGCTCTAAATTAGGCCTGTTACTTTCCCCACTAATGCATAATGATTTCATCGTGGCCACTTGATGCACATACGCTTAACTTACTCTATTACCAATTGGGTCCATGCATTATGTTACATAAATGAAAGGCATCATGGCTCGCATTATGATATGATCTTATTGATGATAGTTAATTATCCACCCTCATTTATTCTTGATTGTCCTACATGATACTACTGGCTTCCAATACCATTTGTCTAATTTTCTCACTTTACTTACTCTTTGGGCATTTTGCCAACTATGTGCACTTACTTCTTCACCTCTAATAGTTTTGCATCCTCCATTGCAATGATAATCTGCCATGGAAACTATGTTGCACTTCATAGGTTTTGGGGACGCCATGGCTCCAGACCTCGTTGACTATTTCCAAAAGCATGGGCTCGTGGTTTTCCCAAATTCCATGACATGTAATTCCTTCCCATCCTTACATTGAAACCCTCCTCTGCAACATTTGCGATTTCCCTATTGCATTTTTGACATGGCCTATTGTGGCACCATGGCTTTGTACATTCTTGACCATCGACATGGTCACCCATTGCCTCCACCTATCCTAGATTGGACACACTAAACCCACTTCACTCCCACTCGCAACCGTGAATGACTTATTCTGGTGATGTTCATTCAATGAATATGCTATCATGTGTCATTTTCCATCAGATTTCCATGCCTTGTAGTTTTTTGCTGGTTACCCTCAAGCTCTAGAAGTGATCATACAACATATCGCCACCAATGTACATGGTTATTCACCTAGCCACCATCAAAACCATCAATTGGGTTGCTTTCTATTTATGTCAAATCCACAAGGAATGTTAGATGATAGTAAAGCAGTTAAAGAAACAACAAGTTCTCGGCACTTGCCTCCCCCATGTCTTTTCTATGCTTCTATCCAGTTCCTTCCATCGATTTGTCCCAACCACTTGTCGTTCTTCCCCCACCTTGAGGAGTGTTTTCTCCCATGGATGACGAGAAGGATTCCATTATGCTTTACTTTGTGTGCTCTAAGTCAACCCATGGATGATGTTGTGGCTCCTTCCCACAGTTGTATTAGTAGAATTATGATGCCTATGTTGATATAACTTTGTAGGATACTATGGTAATCTTTAAGGAAGTTGAAGTCCTTTCATTATTAGCCTTGGCATCTGCATCCAAGGTCCCTATCTCTGATAGTTTGATGGGTCCACAGATGGAGCTTGTTCTTGTGCTTTTAGCACCCATGGACGATGTAGATTTTGTTATCCTAAATGAGTGCCCCACTATCACTTCTTTCGTCATTGCCATTTTGTAGGATGTGGTCAATCGTATAATTGTAATGACTGATTCAATGGTTGGGGAGCGGCATAGGTAGCTTGAAGTACAAAACTTGCAAGTTATTCTTACCTCGATCATCCTTACTATGCCATCTGGATCCATTGTATCACCAGAGGCTGATCCCATTCCTAAGTTTGCCACTTGACAGACCCTCCGAGATTCATCAAACTATTGCCCTCCTCCAATCATCTTTGATTCGACCACCCTTGATAACACATAGGCCTCGAATACAAAAGTTTCTAGCATACCCATTGGATCCTATATCCAATTGGGTATTGGACCTCATTTTAATAACGAAGACGTTTGTAAGGTTGGGGAGTACATAGCTCACTTAGCTGTGAGTCAGATCAAGAGTCAAATGGATTTTGAGACGGACTCCATTCAGAAGGACTTATTGGAAAAACTAGTGTAACTTGAAGATGATATATGTCACCTACGAGTAGAGATTTTGTGCTATCAAGCTCAATAGTTATGGCTACAGAAGATGATTAAAGATAAGGAGAGTGAGATGGATTCATTGCAGATGGCCTTGGCAGAAAACAATGATGCTCTTACCAAAGTTAGTTCAGTGCTAGAGGCAGAATCTAGAAAGAATGTCATAGTGGAGCAGAATTGTGCTAATCTAGCATCTAGTCAACAACAGATGGATGCCGAAGGTGTCTAAGTTAAGGATGAATTGATGTTAGCAATGAATTACAAAATACAATTTGGCATAATGTCAAATTATGCAAGGAATTAGAAGCTAAGTAAAGGGAGTGGAAATCCTTCTTCAATACATGAGAGAAGCAGGCATTGCAGCTACAAAGAATGGAAGGTCTTCTATGTGATTAGGTTGCCAAACTAAAGTAGGTTGAAGTTGCCAAAGAAAAAGCTAAACATTGGTGTAAAGGAGCCTTGCATAATGATTTTGATTTATAGGAAGCATTTTTGGTATCACAAAGTCAACAAGTGTTGCATAGGCAGTATAGGAAAGCAGTCCTAGTCCTAAAGTGCAAAATTTGGATGCTAAAAAGATTGTTAAAGACCTTGTAGAATAAAATCAAATGCATTGTTGAGGAAGCCTGCGATTTATATGTACAGGGAATTATGGATGAATATTGTTTCACTTAGGTGTTCGAGTCTACCGTGTGTGCAAATGTTAGGTGGTGCATGTGTGCATATGTAATTTAGTAATTGTTATATGATTTCAGTGAAAAAACTTACCGAACCATAGATGCTCATATTCAAAAGCAAAGGACAACCTACAAGAGAAGAGCGAGAGAGACTCAACTCATGGTGTGCCAAAGATGCTTTAGCAAGGTCATATCTACTTAACTCTATTTCTGACTTCCTTCTTCCTCACATTAGGAATTGTAAAACTTCCCAGAGACTTGGGATACATTATCTTCATGTTTTTCTTCCAACACAAGAGCTAGAGAAAATGAATTGTGGATTGAGTTTACCACTCAAAGGAAGCAACCCAAGAAGAATGTTTTAGAATATGTGACCAAGGTAAAAGATGTGGGTGATCAATTGGCAAGTATAGAAGAGGAGATTGAAAAGGAGGAAATAGTGAGACAAATAATCAATGGCATCAAGGTAGATGATAAGTGGGAAGCTTTCAGAACTACTGTGGACCTTTACATGGACATGCAAATCCCAGATCTTACCACACTCATGGGACAATGCTTTACTCATGAAGACAAGCTCCACAAGAATGGAGAACCATCAAGAGGTACCAATTCTTCAGCCCTCTATAAAGATAAAGGAAAATCTAAAGATAAAGGAAAGAGCAAGAATGTGGAAGATGAAGGCACTACTTCTCAAGCTAACTATGTAGGGAGAGGTAGGAATTCAAGAGGAAGGGGCAGAGGAGGTAAGCAAGGTAGGGGGAGACCTTTCAACTCTTCCCCATGCAATATATGTGGACTGTCTAATCACACAACAAATGACTGCTATAGGAACTTCAAGCACCAGAGAGGAAGAGGATCTCAAAGAGGTGGCTACTCACAATCAAGAGGAAGATTCAACCATAGTCAAGGCTACAACCATGGCTGCAACAACAATTATCAAGGAGGATACAAATCAAGAATGGAGTTCAACAATTATACAGAGGATCAACATGATTCTCTTCTCATTATGAACATGACTTCAAAACTAGGTATGAATGATGAGCACCTCTTCTATATTGACTCAGGATGTTCAAACCATGTAGAAGATAATGTAGCTCTCCTTCTGATCTTAAGGAACCCAAGGGAAAGCACCAAGTGCAAACAGGTGATGACACCAAGAATTCAGTGGTTAAGGTAGGAAATTTCAAAACTTTTGATGTGAACAGAAATATCACAAAGAATCTGATGAGTGTTCGACACATAGTGGAAAAGGGTTTGCCAGTTACATTCAATAAATATGGAGCTTTCGTGGAGGAACCCCAACATGGATTCAAGAGAATTTCCAAGGGAGAGAAAATAGGTAGATTATTTACATTTGAAGTTGAGGACACTAGAAACATTGCACTTTATAACTACAAGGATCAAACATTGTCTGAATTAGAGATTTGGCATAAACGATTAGGGCACATTGGTGAGAGAACCTTGAAGAAGATATGTAGAGATCAATGTGTGCTTGGGATACCTAATGTATCCAAGCAACATATGATCTATAAATGTGGTGCTTGTCAGTTTGGTAAATCACATAGGTTACCCTTTACAAAGAAAGGCTATATGCATGAGGATTATTTGGACCTTGTCCACACAAATGTGTGGGGACCAAGCAAGGACCCTTCAATTTCATGCTCAAGGTACTATCTGCCATTCATTGATGACTTTAGTAGGTGGATTATCTTGTATTTCATGAAACATAAAGATGAAGTGTTTAGTTGTTTCAAGAAGTATCTTGCACTTGTGGAAAATCAAACAAGAAAAATCCTAACGAGGATAAGGTCAGATGGAGGAGGTGAGTACTTCTCCAATGAGTTTGATGCATTTTTACAGGACAGATGTATCAAAAGGGAGATTACTACTAGGTATACTCCTGAGCAAAATGGAGTAGCAGAGAGGAGAAACAGGTTGATTGTGGAAGCAGCTAGATCAATGCTAAATGAAAAGAAATTGCCTAATTATTTATGGGCAGAGAGTGTTTCTACTACCACTTATCTTATTAACAAGTTACCCTCTATGGAATGAACCCATATGAAGCATGGCATGGTAGAAGGACATCACTTGATCATTGTAGAATATTTGGATGTGTTTCTTATGTGCATGTTCCATTTCATATTAGAGGTAAGCTAGACCCTAAGGCAGAGAACTGCATCTTCATAGGGTATGATTTAAATCAGTAAGGATACATGTTTTATAGTCCATCCAAGAAAGGATTTATGGTCATTAGAGATGTGTTTGATGAGAATGATTCTTGGTTTCAAAGTGAATGCCGGAAGGTCAAATTGTCACATTACTTAGAAGAAGAGTTTCCAAGTCTCACCAAGGAGGAGCCAAGCACAATTGAAGACATCAAATCTGATGATGAGGACACCATCAACTTGGAAGAGTTCAAAACATGGAAATCAAAAGGCAAAGCGAAGATGAAGAGGTTGGAAGACATACCTAAATCATCCAACCAAGGTTTGAGGACATCACAAAGAGAGAGTAAG
This sequence comes from Ceratopteris richardii, assembly GCA_020310875.1. Lineage (NCBI taxonomy): Eukaryota > Viridiplantae > Streptophyta > Polypodiopsida > Polypodiales > Pteridaceae > Ceratopteris > Ceratopteris richardii. The sequence goes on along the minus strand of CM035434.1, from coordinate 34,948,734 downwards.
AAGCCAATCAGATATGGGTACCATTAGTTACTAAGCATTCCATTTATCTTGCTAAGGATTCATCACTTGAAGAACCTTCTTCATATGAAGAAGCAAGTACCAAATCAAAATGGAAGGAAGCTATGGATGAAGAAATAGAAGCACTCCAAGATAATGATACTTGGGAACGAGTACCCAAGAAGGCATCAATGACCAAGTATAAAGATAGACTTGTACAAGGCTAAGGGTTTTTCACAAACTCAAGGAGTAGATTATGAAGAAACTTTCTCACTTGTGACTAAAATGCCAACTAGCAGAGTATTGGTAGATGCGGTTGCATCTAGAAACTAGAATAGGTATCAATTGGATGTGAAAAATGCTTTTCTCAATGGATTGATTTCAGAGGAGGTTTACATGGCTCAAGCTCCTGGTTATGAAGATCCAAGCAAGGTAAATTATGTATGCAAATTGAAAAAATCTCTTTATGGTTTGAAGCAGGCACCTAGGGCATGGAACCATAGGTTAACTACCTATCTTCAAGACCAAGGATTCGTGATGAGCAAGGTAGACTCTTCTCTGTTTGTCAAGAGAAGTAACTCAGAAATGATATACGTGTGTGTATATGTTGATGACATCATTCTTATAGGAAGTGATGCCAATGGCATCAAAGAAATCAAGAATCAAATGATGCAAGAATTCAAAATCAGTGACCTAGGTTTTCTGTAGTATTTTCTTGGACTTGAGTTAGTCTACACTAGCTCTGGAATATACATTACTCAAAGGAAATATGTGCACGACATGTTGAAGAAGTTCCACTTGGAGAATGCAAAGGTAGCTAGCATCCCTATGGAGGTAAATCATAAATTGAGTGCTCATGAAGGTTATTTTCTTGAAGAAATTGCACGATACCAAAGCATAGTTGAAAGTCTAAAGTATGCTACATTAACAAGGATTGACATATATTATGGAGTAAGTGTTTTGAGTCAACTCATTCATAAACCTAGAGCACCTCACTTGGAAGCTGCCAAAAGGATTTTGGAGTATCTCAAGGGTACTCAAAACCAAGGACTTTACTTCCCATACACATCAGATTTGGACATTAAATTACACTCATATGTAGAATGGGCAGGATGTAAGGATGACAGAAGAAGTGCTTCTGGATATCTTTCTTTTGCAGGTCATAAAACTATTTCATGGTCTTCTAAGAAGCAACCAACTATTGCTCTATCTTCAATAGAGGCTGAATACAAGGGATTAGCCAATGCTACACAAGAAGCTAGTTGGACTAGATTACTCTACTCAGATTTGGGACTTCACACTCATTCACCTATGATCTTTTGTGACCACAAGTTCTTTACATCTTGCAGCCAATCCCATTTATCATGCAAGAACCAAGCATATAGAAGTACACTATCACTATGTTAGAAAGAAACTTCTGAGCAAAGAGATTCAATTGGCATATGTATCTACAAATATGAAATGTTTAGATTTGTTAACCAACACACTTAATGGTACTAAGCTTTGCAGGTTTAAAGCTATGATTGGATTGCAGGACATTCAAGAAGATTCATGAAGAAATACAAGACAACATGTTTGGCTTGAGGGGGATCTGTTGGTGCAATATACAAGGCTTCACATTTGGCTTGGCTTGGAAAGTAATATGTGGAAGCATTTGATGGATCATATGAATCCTAGCTTTTCATTGTTTGATCATTAACCATTGTAAAAGTTGTTTTACTTGAGTGAATCTTTTAAAGAATATATCTTGTGGAGTTAAGAGAAGGATAAGTTATAGGGAACACTTTTAGATGGAGCCAAGTTTGAATTTCAAATTCAAGCTTGGATGAAGAACTCATTATAAAAGCTATGTAAAACTTGCGGCCGTTGTGCCTTCTTTTTGAGCCTATTGTTGATCTTTTGTAGACGTTAAGTGACTTACATTATAGCTCACCTAGAGCACCATCATTGGGGATCATTAGAATGCCAATGATCTTGTATATGCATGTGTTATAATACATATACTCCATTGATCATCTCTGTCTACTTCTCTGCTATGACTACTCAGAACAGTGAACTTTGCTTGACCATATCTCAGTGACTTCGCAAGCATTTTTAGTAACCTATAGCTTTTTGCAACCAGCTAGAAGTCTATTTTATGCTACCCAAATTTCAAGGTATTTTCTTTAGCCATTTTGGAGAAATCTCCATCGAATTGCTCACTGGTCATCTACTCTTCAATCCCTAAAATATCGGGGTAAGCCTTAGATTGCTAAATTGATTTCTCTGTGTATTGTTTTTCATTTTAGATGATTCTACTTGTAATCATTAACTATCTAAGCTAATTAAGTTCCCTTAAAAGGAATTTAATCCATTGCAATTGTATTGTGAGCACTGAGCAAAAGAACTAGCAGGTGTCTAGATCAAATAGCAAGTTTGGTAAGACTAGCTATTTGTGAAATAGTCTGTTTTGATTCAATTGTTTGAAGGATCAACTCCAAAGTACATAGGTACTTTGTTTGTGTCATTTGCAACCTAAAAGGGTTTACTACATAACTCTAAAGTGAAATAGGGTAGGTACAAAGTAGGTTTTAGCAATACCACCTCACTTCCTTGAGGTATCCATCCATCTCTTCCAACAAATGGTCCATCTACTATGGTCATCAATACATTAGAAATAATACCTTGATCCTACCAATGAAGTTTCTTAACTTGGCCCCCATACATTTTTATGTACTAAGCTCAAAAGGTTTTTGTGGATGTAGCCTCTATGGTTGAATGGTTGTCTTTGTGCCTTCCCAATCTGAAATGCATCATGTCTGTTGATCATGTGTTGCTTTGATATGTTTGATAATCCATGAAGACTTTGATTCCTGCATATATCCTTTAAGGTTATTTCATTCACATGAGCTAGCCTCTTAAGCCACACTTCAAGCTCACTTAGGGTTTGAGAGCCAAAGTTGAATAGAGCTATGTTTTTGGTTTCTCCTACTTCAAAAGTAAAGAGCCTACCATTCTTCTCACCTTTGGCTATCTTCTTGAAGCCTTAACATGGATCTTCCACAAAAGTTCCATGTTGGGTGAACGTAACTTTCAAGCCTTCCTTAACTATTTGGCCTACACGTATTAGGTTTTTTTTGTAATAGTGGGAACATAAAGTACCTTGCTTAGAATATTTGTACTACCATTGGAAGCCTTGACATTACCGATCTTCTCCACACTATGCTTTGTGTCATCCCCTATTTGAACTTCATGTCTATGCTTTGGATTTTCCAAATCAAATAAGAGAGCTATGCTACGTGCAACATGATTTGAGCATCCTCAATCTATGTAGAATAAATGATCATCTTCTTTACCTTCTTTGTGGCTTAGATTCATCAAGATCACTGAGTCTTCATGTTGTGTAATCTTCATTATAATTATTGTGGTTCCTTCTATTATGGCCTTTATTGTTATTGTTGAAGTTGTGTTCATCTCTACCTCTATTGCTACCATTTCCACCTCTTCCACTTCCTTTCTAGGTCTTACCATTGAACCAACAATTTTGAGTGGTGTGGTTGGTCTTATCATAGATGGCACAAAGTTGAACATTCTAGCCTTTGTTTTTGTCATGCTTTGGTCCTTTCTTCTTCCCATTCCACTTGCTCTTGCTTGCAAAGTTGGCTTGGGAAGTCCCCTCTTCATCTTGTTCTTCTTCTTTCCTTTCAACTTCTCTTCCTTCTTATCCGCATATAGAGCACTAGTAAAATTACCATGATAGGATTTGCCTTCCTATATGCTATTATTGACCTCATGATTGAAGAGTTGTCCAAGAAAGATGTTGAAGTTTGGAGTTTGCACATCCATGATCAGATCATAGGTTGTGGTGAAAGATTTCTATTGCTTGTCACCTCTAATCCTATTGAGAATTTGCCTCATGATGGCCTCTTCTTCAATCATCTCTCCAATGGATGCCAATTGATTAACAATCTCCTTAACCTTTGTAACAAACTCAATGATGGTTTGTTTCGGAGTCTTCTTCATCTATTTGAACTCATTCCAAAGATGGTTCTTCCTTGCTTTTGTACTACCAGAAAGGAAAGTCTCTAGGGCATCCCAAGTCTCTTGAGGTGTCTTACATCCTCTAATATGTGGTAATAGAAAATCAAAGATAGAGTTGAGTATTTATGACCTTGGTTGAGAATCCCTTGCACACCAAAGTGTGAGCCTATCTATTTCCTCTTGAATAGCTCCTCCCTTAGATCTTGGAATAGCCATTGCTTCATCACCTAATACAATCCCATATAGGTTTCTTCCTTGCAAATAAGCCTCCATTCTGATTGGCCAAGCAACATTATTGTGTCTATCAAGCCTCTCAATCATTGATGGAAATCCATCTCCCATCTTGAAGTTGCTCTGATACCATTGAAAGAAAAGTTGGAGAAGCTTGAAGAGGATTGGAAAGTTGAGTTGTCAAGTGGTGAAGTTGTTCTAGCAAAATAGCATAGGACCAGCCCTATCTCTTTGGATATGTAAAGTAGAACTTTTAGGCTTGTGCTTAGTGCAACAAAACCCATAAGGTACTTTGGAACATCAAAAAGAACAAGTTGATGCGAAATTGATAACTTGCACCTTGATTAGCTCACAAAAACCTTCTAAAAATGGATGGAAGTTGTGACTTCAAACATTGAGAGCAGCCAATTCAATAACAATTGAAAAATTTCCTCTTAAGGGAGTGTCATAATACATAGGTTTGACTTGCTACAACTCATGAAATCCCTAATTTATAAAAACTATATAAGGAGAAATCACCTTAACAATAAACTGGTGTCATCCTTATTTTTAAGGAATCTATAGAGAATGAGAACAAGATTGTAAAACTAAAATATCTCGGAAATTAATGAGAAAAATTACGTAAAAAAATGTATACATAGACAAAATAGCTATACCTTTCGAATGAGTGCCTAAACACTGGATTTTGAGCTTTGTAGAGAGAGAAGCAGTCTCTACACATTGATTGAATCTCAAGAAGAACAAGCAGAGAACAGAAATGGAACCAATCAATGATCAAAGAGTATTTGTATTGCTTCAAATAAAAAATCTACTTAATGTAAAAATGATCTAAAGTGCTTATATAGACTCTTGAGGATATGATCATGCCTTTTCTTCATGGATATGAATTCGAAATTAGCAATGTCTGGTAGTTTGAATTGATTGGAATCTTTTCCTACACTCTAGGAAAAGACAAAGTTGAAGTCACATCTACCTTTTGATTGATTGATTGAGAATCAATCCCAACCACTTCTAACTTGTGGTTTTTAGGCCTTTTACTCTTTCCTTCTACGAAGATAAATACTTTGGAATTACATAAGAAGGTGATGCTATGATCAAACACTCAATAAAATAAATGAATGCAAATAAAACTCTACACATACATTTGATGAAGATCATTTCCACTTCAAGCATAATGAAAGCTTGATGTTCCAACATGCATCACATGACCCAATAAAGAGTATTTCATCAAGAAAAAGCACTATAAGATCAGCCCCATCTTTTTGTACATAGTGTGCATGGAATTGGAGTACATGTGAAACCAAGAGCAATGAAGTATTTATGGATTTTGTCATACCATGAACATGGAGCTTGCTTGAGATCATACAAGGATTTATGCAAGTGACAAACCATATGTTTTTTAACATTCATGGATGATCCAAGAGGTTACTTCATATAAACCTCTTCTTGCAAATCACCATTTTTAGAAAGCTGTTTTTATGTCCAATTGATGTACTTTTGAACCTCTTGGGCAGCCAATGCAACCATGGTATGAATGTTAGTCATGCATGAAGTAGGTGCATATTCAAAATTAAGTGGCTCTTCCTCACATGCATATTCAAAATTAAGTGGCTCTTGCTTACATGTTGTTGTAATAAGAGAATAATCCACAAAATTACTTGATGCATGCTCACATAATTGGCACTTTAAATTTGATGTATTATGTACATTGACACACACACACATACACATACATACATACATATTAATATATATATATATATATATATATATATATATATATATATATGTATATATATATATATATATATACATACATACATACATACATACATACATACATACATACATACTTACATCCATACATACATACATACATACATACATACATACAACATACATACATACATACTTACACACACACACACACACACACACACACATATATATATATATATATATATATATATATATATATATATATATATATATATATATATATATATATATATATATACATACATACATACATACATACATACATACATACATACATACATACATACATACATACATACATACATACATACATACATACATACATACATACATACATACATACATACATACACACACATACACACACACACACACACACACACACACACACACATATATATATATATATATATATATATATATATATATATATATATATATATATATATATATATATATATATATATATATATATATATATATATATATATATATATATATATATATATATATATATATATATATATATATAGAGAGAGAGAGAGAGAGAGAGAGAGAGAGAGAGAGAGAGAGAGAGAGAGAGATTTTAATTGTGCCTATGGTGCGAGTTCATAATTTCAACAATTTTAGAGTATCTATGGTGTGAATTATATGACTTAAATGTACTAATAATTTTTATTACAATTTATATTTAACATGTGATTTATTACTTTAATTGTATAATCCATTGATATTATATTTGTGTTTGTGTGTGTATGTGTATGTATGCACATGTAGTTGTGTGTGTATATGTATGTATGCACATGTAGGTATTTATCCATATTTTTGTATGTGTGTATATGTGCATGTATGTGTGTGTATCTATGTGTGTATGTGTGTATGTGTAAGTGTATATGTTTATATGTATGTGTCTATGTGTGTGTCTATGTATGTGTAAATGTATGCATGTATGTGTATATCTATGTGTATGTGAATGTGTCTATATGTGTATATGTCTGTATCCATACGTGTATTTGTGTACATACATGTGTATGTGTATATGTATGTGTGTACATGCATGTGTATACATATGAGCATGCATGTGCATATGCATGTGGATGCATGTGATGTGCATGTGCATGCACGTGTATGTGCATGCACGTGTATGTGCATGCACGTGTATGTACATGCACGTGTATGTGCATGCACGTGTATGTGCATGCACGTGTATGTGCATGCACGTGTATGTGCATGCATGTGCATGTGCATATGCATGTGTATATATATGTGCATGTGTGTGCATGTGCATATGTAAGTTTATGTGTTTAAGTATGTGTTTATGTGTGTGTGTGTGTATGTGTATGTACGTTGTGTGTATGTATGTGCATGTGTATGTGTATGTGTGTATGTTCATGTATGTGTATAAGTATGTGTATGTTTATGTATGTGTATGGACATACATGAGCGTGCATGTGCATGTATATGTGTATATGTGCATGTGAATGTGTAAGTGTGTGTATGTTAATTAATGAAAACAAAACAACTTAAATGATAGAAAAACAATGAAAACTATACATAAAATAATTAGCCATATCATATGCTTGGTGAGCGTCTTGAATTACCTCCAATAACATCTTAATTTCATAGATGGAGTCTTGGGTACCAATCAATCTCTTCCTCCATGGCATTCATCTACTTAGGCTTCTCATTTGCTTCTTGATATGAAGAGGGTTCTTCAAAAATTTGAGATCTATACTAGATATATTGAATGTTTAGTGATTGATACAGTATCATGTCCAAATCCTTTTGGTTTTCTTTTCTCTCTAGTTCATCTTCTAATGTTTTGTTGAGAGGAATCTACGTCTCTCAATTCCTACACTCTATCTTTACCCTTAGAGTTCCAAGAGTTGATTTGTCTCCTTGGATTCTTCTATTCATCATCTGAATCACTTGATGCTTCAAGTGCATTCTCATTCCTCTTTGATAAGGTTGGAAAGTCTTCCTCTAGATCATGGGGAAGTTCTATTTTCTTCCACTCATCTTCAATTGAGGACTTGTTTTCATCACGCACAACATCTCTAATTACAATGAAGCCTTTGTTGCTTGGATTGTATAATCTATAACCTTTGTAATTAAATTCATAGACAATGAAGATATATTTCTCTGCCTTTGGATCCAGTTTGCCTCTAATCTATGAAGGCATGTGTGCATTTGCTATCCACTCAAAGATCCTACAATGATCAAGCCTAGGTCTTCTTCCATTCCATGCTTCATATAGCTTCATGCCATCCAAAGCCTTTGTTGAAATTCTATTGATCAAGTATGTATCCATAAATACTACCTCTACCCCCAAGTAGTTGGGTACATTCTTCTCATTGCACATTGACCTTCCAACCTGCTAAATTGTTCTATTCCTTCTCTCTCTCACTCCATTTTGCTCAGGAGTATACTTGATCATGATTTCTCTTTTGATCCCTCTCTCTTGGAGATGAGAATCAAAATCATGGGAGAAATATTCTCCCCCTCCATGTAACCTTAGTCTCTTTAGGGTTTTATATGTCTAGTTCTCCGTAAGAGGTAAATACTTTCTGAAACATGAAAAAACTTCATCTTTATGCTTCACGAAGTACAATATAGTCCATCTACTAAAATCATCTATGAATGGCACATAATACCTAGATCCATAAATTGAAGGTTCCTTGCTTGGTGCCCATACATTTGTATGGACCACCTCTAATAGGTCTCCATGTATGTAGCCTTTCTTGGTGAAGGGTTTCTTGTGTGACTTACGCAATTGACAAACACCACCTTTATAAATCATAAATTGTTTGGATATATTTGGTAGACCAAGTACACTATGATCCCTATTGGTTTGTTTGAGAGATCTTTAACCTATTCTGATTTCGTGTGCCAAATTTCCATCTGTGATAGAGTTTTGGCTACTATAATTGAAAAATGCAATGTTTCTAGTATCTGTGAGTTCAAACTTGAACAACTACTTGATTTTCTCCTCTTGCTATCTTCTTGAATCCCTGATGTGGGTCTTCAACAAATGCTCCATGCTTAGTGAATCTGTTGTGTAATCCTTTCTCAACAATTTGGCCTACAATAATGAGGTTCTTGGTGATAGCTGGTACATACAATACTCTGCTTAGTAAATTCATATTACCATCTAAATTCTTCACATTACCTTTCATCTCCTATTTCGACTTCATGCCTACTCCTTGGATCCTCCAAATCAAAGAGTAGGCCTACATTTCCTGCTACTTGATTTGAGCATCTTGAGTCTATTCAAAACACATGTTCATCTAGTTTACCTTCCTCTATAGTCATGTTCATTAGAAGAAGTCCGTCTTCTTGAGTTTGGTCATCCACATAGTTTTTGTAGTCTCTCCTTCTCTTGTATCCACCTTTATAGTTGTTGTTGTATGCGTTTTTATTATATCCATACAAATTATTTAACCATCCTCTTGAGTTTCCATAGCCTCCTTTGTTGTAACCTCTTCCTCTTTGGTTCCTTGGGTTCCTGAAATAATTTTCTATAATATGATTGGTTATACTACATATGGCACATGGAGATGAGCCTTGGGTGCTCCCCTACCTTGCCTACCTCCTCTACCTCTTCCTCTTGAACCTCTACCTCTACGTGGAAAATTTTCTTGAGAGGTACTACCTTCAACATCACACTTCTTGACCTTGCATTTGTAATCCTTTCTTTTATTCTTATCTATATAGAGAGCAAAGGATTGATTAACTTTTTTATTGTCTCTATTCCTCATAATATTTGCCTCATGTGTGAACAATAGATGGATGAGTGTGTTCAGATCATGAACTTGCATGTCCATATAGAGGCCCATAGATATGGTGAAGGTTTTGTTGGTGCAAATGAGTCCAAGCCTACATACATTTACAATTAGCATTCACTTCATATAATCATTTAAAGTCACTTATGACTATTCCCTTGTAAAAAGCATGTACTTTTATACTTGTAAAAGTTGATATGTTAATTGCATTTACTCTCACGTGGGGTCAAGAAGAATCAAATCACAAATCACTTGGTAGATGATTGACAAAAAAGAAAATCATAAAGTTTAGGATTCACTTTATTGTAAGATCTTGAATTTGAATTCAAAAAATGGTTCCAACTCATGCTATAAAAGATGGATCAAAGTGTCGTGTGAAAATGAGCCCGATTCGGAAATCATTAGAGAGGTATCTATAGTGCTTAGTGAGCTTCTTTTATAGCTCCATCATACCCTGACAATGTGTAGTTATATATTGCCAATGTTCTTGTAACTCCATGTGATTTAATACATATACATTGATCATATCTCACTCTCTCTTCTTTGTCAAGATCATCTCCAAACAGTGAACTTCGTAGACTCGGTTCTCAGTGCATACTTGATGGTTTGACATGATTTAAAGCGGCATAGATTCAACATAATGTCTATTTTGTTGTTACAAAGTTTCACTGTAATTGTATCAGTCAATCTTGAGATTTCTTCAAAACTCTGCTTAGTGGTTTGCATATTGTAGAAGCACAAAATGTTGGGATGGTCATCTAACTTGCTAAGCATTATTCTCTGAGTAGATTTGATGATTTCAAGTGAAATAGCTTGTGATTGGTAGCTACCTAAGTCAACTAGATATTCCCAAAAGGAATTTGATCAATTGCTAGCAGATTGAGAGCAGAGTTCATTTTACTGAGCAAGTGTAGAAACCAAAATAACAAGTTTTAGCTCATAATTGAATCTCCTACTCATTTGTTTTGATCCATTGATTAGAGGATCATACTCCAAAGCATTTAGGTGATTATTTGTGGTTCTTGGAAGGCACAAGGAGTCTGATTGACACTTCTCAACTTGTTGTTGGCTAGTGTGAAGCAAGGATTTGCAGCACCACTTCATCTTTGGAATCTATCCACCATCTCCTTCAACAATCATATCAGAGCAACATCAAAGCAAAATGGGAGATGGATTTCCATAAGTCATTGAAAAATTGGATAGGGTCAACTATCTAGCATGGTCTCTAAGGATGAAGGCTTATCGCGAAGGAAGAAGCTTGTATGGATACATCTCTAGAGATGACAAAATGCCAATGTTAAGAAGCAAACATCAACCTACAAGAGAGGAGCAAGAAGGACTAGCTACATGGTGTGCAAAGGATGCTCTAGCCAGTTCTTATACACTTAGCTCAATATTGGATTTCTTATAGTCTCATATTAGGAATTGCAAGACCTCCCAAGAAACTTTGGAGTACTTTCTTCATACTTCTCATCAAATAAAAGGTCTAGGAAGAACCAGCTTTGGATGGAATTCACAACCTTGAAGAAGCAACCAAAGCAAAGTTTAACTGGCTATGTGACCAAGCTAAAGGATGTAGCAGATCAACTTGGGAGTATAGAAGAAGAAATCGAAGAGGAATAAATGGTACGACAGATCATAAATGGCATCAAGACTGTTGAAAAGTGGGAGTCATTTACTACAACAATGGACTTATGTATGGACATGCAGATACCTGAACTCAACACATTGATGGGGAAACTCTTCACACATGAGACAAAGCTCAAAAAGAATGGAGATAACTCTAGAGGTAATCAATCTTCTTCCCTTTACACACATAGAAATAAGAGAAAACATAAAGGCAAAGGTAAAATGAATGAGGAAGAGGCAAGTAGCTCTCAACTAAACTTCATAGGTAGAGGAAGAGGTACTAGAGGAAGGGGTAAAGGAGGAAAGCAAGGTAGGGGGAATTCCCACAACTCTTCACCTTTTAGAATTTGTGGTTTGACCAATCATACCACAAATGAGTGCTTCAAAAATACAAAGAATCACAGAGGAAGAGGCTTCCAGAGAGGAGGCTATGGACAATCCAAATGTAGGTTCAATAATGGGGGAAGCAATTACCATCATAACTACAACCAAAGCTAAAACAACAACTATCAAGGAGGCTTTAGAGGTAAAAGAGACTACAAAAACTATACAGAAGATCAAGAGGAGTCCCTATTGATCATGAACATGACATCCAAGCAAGGTAAAAATGATGAGCATCTATTCTATATCGATTCTGGCTGCTCCAGTCATGTAGCACACAATGTAGCATTGCTATCTGATCTTGAAGAACCGAAAGGGAAGCATGAAGTCAAGATAGGTGATAACACTAGGCAATCTGTTAAGAAGATTGGAAATGTTAAAGCATTTGGTGGTAACATGAACCTTTTAAGTAAGGTATTATATGTGCCAACCATAACAAAAAACTTAATTAGTGTTGGGCTGATTTTTGAAAAGGTCTTATAGGTTAGATTCACAAGGTATGGAGCATATGTGGAGGACCCTCAACAAGGCTTCAAGAGGATTGCAAAAGGTGAGAAATGTGGTAAAATCTTTACATTTGAAGTTGAACATACGAGAAATATTGCTCTCTTCAATTACAAAGATCAAATCCTATCTGAATTGGAGATCAGGCATAAGAGACTAGGTCATATATGTGAAAGGACACTAGAGAAAATATGCACGGATCAGAGTGTGCTTGGCATTCCAAATGTGTCCAAGCAACACATGATTTACAAATGTGGAGCCTGCCAATTTGGCAAATCACATAGGCAACCATTCAATAGAAAAGGATACATGTATGAAGTTTTCCTAGAGCTTGTGCACACAAATGTGTGGGTTCCTAGAAGAGAGCCATCACTCTCAAGATCAAGGTATTATGTTTCATTCATAGATGACTATAGTAAATGGATAATTCTTTACTTTATGAAGCATAAAGATGAAGTCTTCACTTGTTTCAACAAGTATTTGGAACTGGTTGAGAATCAAACAGGTAGAATCTTGAAGAGGCTCAAATCTGATGGAGGTGGTGACTGCTTCTCACATGAATTTGAATCATTCTTACAGGATAGAGGCATAAAGAGAGAGCTTATAACAAGGTACACTCTTGAACAGAATGGAGTGATGGAGAGAAGAAATAGACTAATAGTAGAGGTTGCAAGATCAATGTTGAATGAAAAGAAACTTCCAAATTACTTATGGGTGGAGGCTATTTCCACAACCACATACTTAATTGATAGGCTTCCATCTAAGTCCTTGGATGGGATGACACCTTATGAGGCATGGAATGGTAGGAGACCTTCTGTAGACCATTGTAAAATCTTTGGGTGCATTTCTTATGCACACATACCCTCATAGATTAGAGAAAATATTGATCCAAAAGCTAAAACATGTATATTCATTGGCTTTGAACAAAAGCAGAAAGGATATAGGTTGTATAATCCGACTAACAAAGGATTTACAGTAAGTAGGGATGTGTTGTTTGATGAAAATAACTCGTGGTTTGAAGATGATTGTAGGAAAATAAAGCTACCCTATGACTTGGAAAGTGATTTTCCAACTCTAACTAAAGAAGAACCACAAATATCAGAAGATGTCAACTCAGAAGATGAAGAACATATTGGCTTCAAAGCTTGGATGTCAAAGGGCAAGACAAAATTCAAACAATTTGAAGGCATTCCAAAGTCATCCAATCAAGCACTCAGAAGATCTCAAAGGGAGAGTAAGAAACCCACAAGAGATGGCTATGACACATCACTAATCACCAAGCATTCCATATACATGGCTACAAATTCTATGTCAGAGGAGCCTTCTTCATTTGAAGAAGCCAATAAGAAGGAAGAATGGAGAGAAGCTAAGCAAGAGGAAATTGAAGCACTTCAAGCGAACAACACTTAGTCCCCAAGAAACCAAGCATGAAGGTTATAGGATCTAGGTTGATTTACAAAGTAAAGAAGAATTCAGATGGTTCGATCAACAAGTATAAAGCAAGGCTAGTATCAAAGGGGTTTGCTCAAACCCCATGCAGTAGATTATCAAGAGACCTTCTCACCTATGGCTAAGATGCCAACAATTAGAGTTTTAGTAAGTATTGCTACATCAAAAAATTGGAACTTATATCAGTTAGATGTTAAGAATGCATTCCTTGATGGATGGATCTCTGAAGAGGTCTACATGGCTCAACCACCAAGATATGAAGACAACGACAGACTACATTATGTATGCAAATTAAGGAAAGCACTCTATGGATTAAACCAAGCTCCTAGAGCTTGGAAACATAGGCTTGTCACATATTTGTAGGAACAATGTTTTGTTGCTAGCAATGCAGATTCTTCTTTGTTCACTAAGAAGATTAACTTAGAAGTTATTTATCTACGTGTTTATGTGGATGAAATTATAAGTACAGGGAATGATGCTAATGGCATCAAGAACCTCAAAGCTCAGATGATGGAAGAGTTTAAAATTAGTGGGCTTGGGTTGTTAACATATTCTCTTGGATTAGACTTGTATATTCAAAATTTGGAGTCTTTATTACTCATGGGAATTAAATTCATGATTTTTTGGTTAAAGTCAAGATGGAGAACACTAAAGTTGTAGGAACACCCATGGAATTGAATCACAAGCTTAGTTCTCATGAGGGAGAACTACTTGAAGACATTACAAGTTATCAAAGTCTTGTTGGGATTCTCAATTATGTAACCCTAACAAGAGTGGAGATATGCTATGGACTAAGTACATTAAGTCCATTTATGCATACACCAAGAAAAGCTCACATGGAAGCTGCCAAGAGGATCTTAAAGTATCTAAACAGTACCATAAATGAAGGGCTATTTTATCCATTCACATCTGGCCTGGATATCAAGCTATACTCTGATGTAGATTGGGTTGGCTCAAAAGATGATAGGAGGAGCACTTCTGGCTACTAATCTTTTGCAGGCTCAAAGATAATTTCATGGTCATCAAAGAAACAACCAACTGTGGCATTTTCATCAACTAAAGAAGAATATAGAGGCTTAGCAACTGCAACACAAGAGGCTATGTGCTAAAACTACTTTACATTGATTCGAGATTACAGTTTTATACTCCAATGATCTTTCGAGATAACACTAGTTCATTGCATTTACCTACTAATCCTGTATACCATGCAAGGACTAAGCACATTGAAGTGCATTATCACTATGTGGGAGAAAAGTTTCTTAGCAAGGACATCTAATTGGCCTATGTGTCTACAAATCTACAATGTGCATACATATTAACCAAATCTCTAGATGTTACAAATTAAACAGGTTCAAAATGATGATTGGATTACAAGAAATCAAGGAGAAATGAAGACCAAGAATCTTAGGCTTGAGGGGGAGCTGTTGGTGCAAATGAGTCCAAGCCTACATACTTGGACAATTAGCATTCACTTCAAATAGTCATTTAAAGTCACATATGATTATTCCCTTGTAAAAAGCATTTACTTTTATCCTTGTAAAAGTGCATATGTTGATTGCACTTACTCTCACCTAGAGTTAGGAGGAATCAAATCACGAATCACTTGGTAGGTGATTGATGAGAAAGCAAGTCCTAAAGTTTAGGATTCATTTTATGGTAAGAGCTTGTATTTGAATTCAAAAAATGGCTCGAACTCTAGCAATGTGGAGATACGATGAACAAAAGCCTTAGATGGGGTGAAGCTAAGGAGATTTAAATCTACGATTGGACTTTAGGAAATTTCAATGGATTGAAGACTCAAGCATCTTTAGCTTTGGGGGGGGGATGTGCTCATGAATATGGCAACCCTAAGTGCTTGACCCTATGCATGGGAATTCATAAGAGCATCTGGTTAAAACCTTATGCAGATACATGCATTAGTTGATTCAATTCTAAGGTTAAACTCATCCATTAGGTGTACCAGAAGTAAAAGAATTATTGGTAGAGAATCTCATGGATATATTGCAAGCCACTTACCATGACATATTTGAAATAAAAATTCAAACTAACTCCTAAAAAACATGGAAAACATTTTGGTAGATCCAACCTACAATTATCTTAGAAAACGTGTAGATATATATTACCACTTAGTCACAAGCATATGAGTTGAAGATCACAATTTTCTGAATGATTATTGTAATAACCTTAAAAATAATGGATTCCTCCAACATTTCTTTGTATCATATCTTACTTAGATATACATCTACAACATATCTCAATGGCTACATTGCTCTCTATTCACTATTATAGTACATTGCTTGAACTCTATCATCTTGTCTGAGTCATTGTGCTAAGTATATGATCCTAACTTCTCATTTATAGATTGGAGTATGGAGATAGGACTGCCAATATATTTTCATGGTCATTATAATTGTAAACATTGAGATATGAATAGATCTACCTGATTGTGTCTTTGTATCTTCATGTCATAAAAAGAAGGGATCAGCCCCTGAGTTCTTATCCACATTGCTCCTAGAATAGTCCTTCTAAGTTCATGACATAACTTGCAACACTTCACTTAGCGCATCATTTCAATGTGTGCAAAAGGTCTTGGGTTAAATATAACCACGATGTGAGCTCTTAATAAAAAGCTAAGTACCTTCTTCCATAAATAGAAAATTTTCTCAACTTGAGAAATACTCTAAAGATATGTGTTTTGGCATAGAGTTTTGAGATTCATGTTCCAAGGTATTATAGTGGTATGTGTATATAGTGGAATCTCAAGGAGTCTATAAAAGGTTGTTGGTGCAAACAATCAAGCCTACACATTTGGCTTAGAAGACAATGTGTGCAACTATCACTTGATAATGCATGTGAACCTTAGCTTGTAATCACTTGGTCATTTACCATTGTAAAAGATTAAATCTTGGAAGAATCTTGTGAAGGCTTGCATCTCGTGGAGTTAGGAGGAATATTGGTTAGGAATTAAGGGTGAGAGAATAACTTCTAAATTATTGGAGTCACTTTTAGTTGGAGCCAAGTTTGAATTCAAATTCAAACTTAGAAGAAAACTCTTATAAAAAGTCTTTGTAAATCTTGCGACTGTGACCTCATTTAGAGCTCTCTCCTTAATCAATTGTAGAAGCGGAGTGTCTCATACCATAGCTCCCTCAGTCTGTCCTCATTGAGCATCATTACAATGACAATGATTTTATACAATCATGTTTTATAATACATATAATTCATTGAACATCTCTGTCTACTTCTCTGCTATGACTACTCAAAACAATCAACTTTCTCTGTTCATATCTCAGTGAATAGTCAACCATTTTTCATAATCTTTGGCTTATTGGAACCGTCTTCAAGTATTATTTGTGCTGTTAAAATCTCAAAGCATTTGGTTCAGCCATCGAGGAGAAAGTTTCTTCGACATGCTCACTGGTCATCTACTAGTTAGTCCCTAAAAATCGAGGGTTCGCTTTGGATTGCTAAACTTATTTCTCAAAGCATAGTTTATCATTTTTAAATGATCTCACTTCCAATCATTAGCTATATAAGCTAATCGAGTTCCATCAAAAGGAATTTCATCAATTGTTACTATACTGTGAGCTCTGAGCAAAAGAACTAGCAAGTGTATGGACTAAAATAGCAAGTTTTTCAACACTAAGTATTCATGAAGCAGTCTATTTTGATTCAATTGTTTCAAGCATCAACTCCAAAGTATATAGGTGTTTTCTTTGTATCATTTGCAAGTTAAACAATCCTACAACATAACTCTAAAGTGTACCAAGGTAGGTACAAAGCAAGTTTAAGCAGTACCACCTCACTTCCTTGAGGTATCCATACATCTCTCCCAATAGTGGTATCAAAGCAAGTTGAGGTAAAATGGGAGATGTTTTCCCTTCTTTCATTGATAAATTGGAGAAGATTAATTATTTAGCATGGTCCTTGAGGATCAAGACCTATGTACAAGGAAGGAGTCTTTATGGATATATATCAGGAGATGAGGTGATGCCCATTTTTAGAAGGAAAGATCAACCTACAAGAGAGGAGCAAGAAAGACAACTCATGGTGTGCCAAAGATGCTCTAGCCAAGTCATATCTACTTAACTCCATCTCTCACTTCCTTCTCCCTCATATTAGGAATCGCAAAACTTCCCAAGAGACTTGGGATACTCTATCTTCATATTTTTTCTCCAATACAAGAGCTAGGAAAAATCGATTGTGGATGGAGTTTACTACTCAAAAGAAGCAACCTAAGCAGAATGTTTCAGAGTTTGTGACTAAGGTAAAAGATGTAGCTGATCGATTGGCAAGCATATGAGATGAGATTGAAGAGGAGAAAATAGTGAGACAAATAATCAATGAATCAAGGCACATGATAAGTCGGAATCTTTCACAACTACAATGGATCTTTGTATGGATATGCAAATCCCTAATCTAACCACTCTCATGGGACAACTCTTCACCCATGAGGCCAAGATCAACAGAAATGGTGATCCATCAAGAGGTAGAAATTCTTCTTCCCTCTATACAGATAACGGAAAGTCTTAGGATAAAGGAAAGAGCAAGAAAGATGAAGATGAAGGTGCTACTTCTCAAGCTAACTATGCAAGAAGAGGTAGGAAATCAAGAGGAAAAGGGCAGAGGAGGTAAGCAAGGTAGGGGGAGACCTTTTAACTCTTCCCCATGCAATATATGTGAACTATCTAATCACACAATAGATGAGTGCTATAGGAACTTCAAGAACCAAAGAGGAAGAGGATTTCAAAGAGGTGGCTACTCACAATCAATAGGAAGATTCAACCATAATCAAGGATACAACCATGGCTACAACAACAATTACAACAACAATTATCAAGGAGGGTACAAATCAAGAAAAGATTTCAACAACCATACAGAGGATCAAAAGTATTCTCTTCTCATTATGAACATGACTTCAAAACAAGGTGTGAATGATGAGCACCCTTCTATATTGACTCAAGTTGTTCAAACCATGTAGCAGGCAATGTAGCTCTCCTTTCTAATCTTGAAGAGCACAAGGGAAAGCATTAAGTGCAAATAGGTGATGATACCAAGCATTCAATTGTCAAGGTAGGAAATGTCAAAAATTCTGATGGGAGTAGGTATTTGTTGAGCAGAATTCTTTATGTACCTACTATCACAAAGAATTTGATGAGTGTTGGACAGATAGTGGAAAAGGGTTTGCAGGTTAGGTTCAATAAATTTGGAGCCTTTGTGGAGGACCCCCAACATGGATTCATGAGAATTGCAAAGGGAGAGAAAACAGATAAATTGTTTACATTTGAGCTTGAGGATACTAGGATACTAGAAAGATTGCACTTTATAATTATAAGGATCAAAGCTTGTCTCAGTTAGAGATATGGCACAAAAGATTAGGATGGTGAGAGAACATTGAAGCACATATGTAGAGATCAATGTGTACTTTGGATACCTAATGTATCCAAGCAACATATGATCTATAAATGTGGTGCATGTCAGTTTGGTAAATCACACAGGTTACCCTTTACAAAGAAAGGCTATATGCATGAGGATTATTTGGAACTTGTCCACACATATGTGTGGGGACCAAGCAAGGACCCTTCAATTTTAGGCTCAAGGTACTATGTATCATTTATTGATGATTTTAGTAGGTGTTACTAATTAAGGATGAGAGAATAACTCCTAAATTATTTGAGTCACTTTTAGTTGGAGCCAAGTTTGAATTCAAACTCAAACTTAGAAGAAAACCCTCATAAAAAGTCTTTGTAAATCTCGTGATTGTGTGGCCTCATTCTAAGCTCTCTCCTTGATCAATTGTAGAAGTTGAGTGGCTCACACCATAGCTCACTCAGTCCATCATCATTGACCTTTTTGGAACCAGCTTGAAGTATACTTTGCGCTATCAAAATCTCAAGGCATTTGGTTCAGCCATCTAGGAGAAATCGTCTTCGAAGTGCTCACTCGTTATCTACTAGTTAGTCCCTAAAAATCGGGGGTAAGCTTTGGATTGCTAAACTTATTTCTGAGGCATAGTTTATCATTTTAAATGATTTCACTTGCAATCATTAGCTATCTAAGCTAATTGAATTCCCTTAGAAGGAATTTTATCAATTTTTACTGTACTATGAGCTCTGAGCAAAAGAACCAGTAGGTGTATGGACTAAAATAACAAGTTCTTCAATATGAGCTATGTCTCTTTTGATTCAATTGATTCAAGCATTAACTCCAAAGTACATATGTTCTTTCTTTGTATCATTTGTAAGCTAAAAGGGCCTACCATATAACTATGAAGTGTATCAGGGTAGGTACAAAGCAAGTTTCAGTAGTACCACCTCAATTCCTTGAGGTATCCATCCATCTCTGCCAACAAAGGTCCCTAGAGTTAGTTACGTTTTTCTAGAGTAGGTTTCATAAGGACTGTCTCATCTTTGTGTATTGTCCATCACTCCTCACAATCTCTTGTGTGTCATAAGAACTTTTTTCATAAAACATTCAAAGCTTCATTTTTCTTTGTTTCTTTTCGTTGTTGAAAATCTATCATTAAAATCTATCATTAAGGCATGTAGAATGTTTTGCTTCACACATTTTGATATGCAAGAAGGGGAGGGGGGGTTATCTATGATGCTCAAAGAGATATTGTTTCTAGAAGTTGTGCAGCACATTCAACTTCGACTTTAGAGAAAGAAAGAGCGAAGATTCATGTGAACTCAAGCAAACACATTGATAGATGAATACGGATCATTCTGGGATCATGTTGAAACGTAGCAATATCATATGTTTGATCTCTGCATGCTTTCGTGCTCAAGCACTGATTGTCACCATCTCTAGCAATCTCAACATTTTTGTCGCCTCATTTCTGAATATTTGAACGCTCCTCATAAACTCAGTTTCGCAATGACGGAGACTAAATTTAGAGCGTCTTCATCCTTGGATCCTCGATGGTGCTAGCTTCACCGATAAGCAGCCAAAAAAAAAAAAATCATCCTTTTGTGGCATCTCATCATTTTGGCTAGCTATGTTAGAGACGTGCTCTTCTCTTCTTGTAGCAAGGCATTGTTCTTGGTTATGCCGCAGGAGCTAACCTTCATTATTTCACAGGTCATATTGATCTGCCACCTTATTTTAACTTTCTTCGTCTACCCAGAGAAAAGCTTGTAGATCATCTGAATGCACATAGTATCTGCATCACTCTTCCTAGCACATCTGTCCAGCTTTTCTTTTTTCTTAGTATCACGTTTTGCGCCTCAATGTAAGCAAAAAGCAATTGATCCAAAAAGCCTCAATGTAAGCAAAAAGCTACCGATAATATCTGCATTGCTTTCCATGGTACAGCGGCCCGAAGCTCTTTCAGCTTACTATAGTGGTCTTCGTGATCATGCAAAGGAGCGATAATGCAAAGAAGAAACTGTAGATAGTCTCTATACTCATTTTACGTGCCCTACTCTCGACGGCACAGCTGTGTCAAGCTTTCTTCCTCGTATAATCATTTTGCGCTGGTTGTGAAGCCACGATGATTATATGATATCATGACCGCAGCTTGGCTGAACATATTCTTTTCCTTGTTGCTGGACGTCCCTTCTGTATATGCTTTTGCGCGCCCCTTCGTCCCTCTATGTTGGATTGGTGGGAATTTGAATCATGTTCCCTCATCAAGGAAATGGTCCGCCATTATCAGAATGTTGTCGCGCTGTCTGACCTGACCACAGAGAGAGAGAGAGAGAGAGAGAGAGAGAGAGAGAGAGAGAGAGAAAGAGAGAGAGAGAGAGAGAGAGAGTTGTCGATTGTTGTCCCCCCAACCCTGTTCTTGCTCGTACTCGATTGCCTCATAGATTTCTATGCAGAACGAGTGAGACCCTGATTCTTTGCAAGATAGCCGCCAAAACAAAGGGACTACCAAAACAAAGGGGCATAGCACTCATGGGACCTCTCCCTCCAAATCCCAAAAAGTAGGGCTAGACGTGTAACAACTACTACCATATAGAGCATGATGGCTGTTAAGTAGGCATTATGAATGGATGACCCGAAGGCTAGATGAAATGAGTGGTATGAACTAGGCTTTGAGAAGGCCTAATGGTCCCTGATATGGTTCACTGCTTTGAACTGGGAAGCCCGAAGGTCCAATGGTCCCACGAAGAGGCTTGATTTAATAGCTGTCCATTGAAGTGGTGGGTATCCGTTTAGAACTAGTAGGGGTTGAAACCTTGCTCCAAACATGAGAGGTGAAGGCCTCAACCAACAGACATAACACACACAAATAACATCATTGAACTTGTTTGAACTTCATCTGCAATTCTTCATGTGGTTGATTATCATATTCTATTACTTCACAAGATCTGATGTAATGCTTGATTGCGAGAAGATTCCTCAGTTGGAAAGATCATGAAATTGTCACTTGTGTGGAAGCTTTATTTGAGTATAGTAGTGCTATAGAGCAGCAACCCATAGACATCTTAGGTACAAACATATGTTTACAATATGGCATGTTTAATAATCACAACTCATGTATATAAGAGCCACTCATACGCATTATCGCATTTAATGGTTATAATTTCATAAGGAAAGGCTGAATTTTATTGATATTTTGTGGATAGAACCTAAGCTATATGCAAATGCAATACAAGGAAGAAATCCAAAATGGTGAAATCTAAGCTTGTGGTGTAATTCGGATATTGATGGATATTTAAACTTTCTTTGCAATATATTTCTCCACATTAGAATTTATCTAGTTCAACTTCTTATAATTTTGCCTACATTTTTGAACCTTGCATGCATCATTTTTTTGTTAGATATACTCAATACTCCACCCTCAAGTGCCCACAAATCAACCATGGTGCTCTAAGTTGAAACACCCCCATATTATGGAGCACCATTGTGAGAGCACTAACATTTGTGGAACCCTAACTTCCAAGTTAGATGACGTCTATATGTGACCATTGATGGTAATAGATGACCTTTGCAAGCCTGGCCATTAGGTTAGCTAGGGCATAAATTTTAGGGCCATTGGGTTTCCATTCACAAAAAAATAAAGGCCTTCTGGCATAGCATTATTTCC